>CM075213.1:38456000-38471000 GCA_037577465.1 Liposcelis bostrychophila | reverse complement strand
AGTCTCATAAGGGCCCAAAAAATTGGAGCTATATTTTGGTGCGAAAGAGTTCATTTCCTATCGGAAATTTTCTGGAAATTTCAAAAATAAAGTCATTTTTACAGTTATTGGAGCCATTTTTTTATACATGAGCCGAAAGAGGCATAGAGAATTTAATAACAACCGTTTTTTGCTCATAAATAAAAAATGGCTTCGATTTCTGTAAAACCGTCTTCATTTTTGAAATTGTCGGGAATTTCCGATTGGAAATGAACTCTTTCGTACCAAAATACGGCTCTAATTTTTTCGGCCCTTTATGAGACTTTAAAAACTTCCGGCCCCTGGCTGCAGCCGAAATCAGCCTCCAAAAAATCTGAAAAAAAATTGGGTTGATAAGGAGGCTAAAATACGACTTTTCCGCGCTGTGGCCTTTTCAAATTTAAAAATTCGTGTTTTTCGATTCCCCCCTAATAATCAGGGGGCAAAATTTAAGCAAATAAAATTTCGGAATTTCAGGTCATCAGTTGGTATATGGTATTTAAGAGGTGTGGGAGGGGGGGGGGGGGGACGCAAAAGATCTGCCCCGGATGCCAAAAACCTTCATTACGCCTCTGCATAGGCATATACGAATTTTCGCATCAATTGTGAGTCTTATTGTTATACGAACTTGTAGTCGGTTTAGGATCTGGAAAATCTGGTTTCTTCGAAAACGTTCGGGAAAGCCCTAACGCGGCGCCATAAATCAGGAAAAAAAATTAAGTTCGGAAATTTGATTTTTTAAAATTCCTTTTAACTTAAATGAAAACACTGATCGATTTCGCGAATCGTACAAAACCCTACTAGATCTACATTATTACCTCAAAAAAAAATCTCTTGGAACATAAAATGAATTTTCAAATCATGCATAAAAAATTCGTTCCTTTAAAAAAAAATTTTTTTCGCCTTTCGCTAGCCCTAGGCGGTTGTAAAAAAACTTTTTTTTTTCATCTTCTGAAATATTGCATGACATTTTGCATGAATTTCCACCACTTTTTTCCTTTTATTGACTCTTCTATATTTTGCTGACCACAAAAGTATGTAGAAAAAACCAATGAAAATCTAGGTCTCCATTGGATTTACAATCCGAATGTCGGGTTTTTTCCACATTCACAATATTTCGGAAGCACTGAGCTTTCTTCGATTTTATTTTATTATTTTATTTTTGGCCCAATATTACATTTCAACAATTTATGTTAGTGAAACATAATATTACACTTATTACCTAATATTACCATAATATTGCCTAATATTACACTTCGATGAGCAAGTCTTTTAAGGCAGAGCTATGCTCCGATTAAATTATTTTAAACGAAATTAGATGCGGAATCGAAATCAGAATCGGAATCGAAATCGGGTGTTAAAACTAACTTCCAAAAAAAAAGTAAAAATGCTAAGCAACGCTAGCAACCCGTCAGAAAAAGAGATGCGAAAATTATAAAAGTTTTGCAAAATAAAAGCAAAAGTTTTTGTTTTTGTATTATTTATACAAAAATTTGGGCTTGGGTATATACACTGGAGTATGAAAAAAAAATTTCCGATAAAAAAAGTCAAGTTTTTTTACAAATAATTTATGCACTTTTTATGTATAATTTAAATATGATTTTTATATCATTTATGCATCTCGTTTCCGGACGGGAATGCAGACAGTGCTAAAGCAAGTGATGCAAACTATATGTATAAATGCGATGCTAATGCAAAGTAATGCAAAATAATGCACTTAATGCAGCAAGAATGCACCAAATGCAGTTGTACTACATCTAAAGTAAAGATATTGTAACCGCGGTAATGCAAGTAGCAATACAAGCACAATGTAATGTAATGAAAAGTCAAGTGAGTAACCCTTCGATCGAAATCCAAATAAAATAAAATATCTTTTTTATCGTAACTCGAATCGGACTCTTAAATTTCTTTTGTACCTGTTCGGAATCGGAATAAAAATCAGAATCGCAATCACACCGAATAATATTAAAGAATCCTCAGAAGAATAGGAACCGCAACCGCAGCGCTGTTTTCAATTCGATTACAACTTCAGAGAGATGTAGGGAAAAATAAAAAATCTTTTTCTTAAATGAAATGAACCATATGAAAAAATCTTAAATTTAAAAAAAAATAATAATAATAAACGTAAAGAATATAAGTAAATGCATTGGTGAGATATTTCATGACAGGTGGCGCCCTCCTCAAGCTTATGGAATTCGAAAGTGGCAGAGTTTGTAACTACGACTCGTTGCAATCCTCGAAAGACAAGTAAAAAAAAAAAAAAAAAAAAAAATTTAAATCCGCATTATTTTAACTATTTCTAAAAAAAAAAATTTGGAAAAAGTACAGTAGTCCTGGAAACGTCTGAACATGTTTGAACATGTCTGAACATGCATACTCATGTCTGAACAAGTAGAAGTAATCGAAATATTTCTCCGCTGCCACGGAGCTTTAGCAAAGATCCAGATAAAAATATTTTCTTATTCGCGAAAAGCATGTTAGAACACGTAGAATACAACCCTTTAAAAGCATTAATGTCAGCCCTACCGAAATACAAGTCTGAAATGGAAAAGGGAAAGATTTCGCCACTGAAAGTAAAGATTAAGACAATTGGTCGGACGAAATTATGAAAAATTGCTAAATCCTCATTTACTCTAAGACTTTTAAGTTTAATTAAGTCTTTTAACCAGTAAATTAGCTTCTTTAACTGATTAATTTTTCATTCTTTAATGTTTCTATTTCCTTCAGCATAATTATGCGATTCCCATAAAAAGCAAAACTAAATTTATTAAAAAAAAAAACATCTTCGTGAATTACCATCCTCATAAGAGCGCAAGATTAAATCATACAAAAAAAAAAAAATTTTTGTTGTTTAAAAAAATTACATAACGATAGATCAAGCCCATTTTTTTTTCCCCCATCTGTTTTGACAGTGAAAAATGAAATTAATTAAAGGTCCTCAAATAAAAGGGAGCATCTGGAAAATTATGGAAAATGATGAGCACCGTGCAGACAAGAAATCATATAAAAATAAGAAGGAGGACGAAGACAAAGAAGAAGATGGAAAAAAAAAAATTAATTCAAATCAGATATTATTCAGTTAGTTTTTTTAAGAAGAATCTTAAGAAGGTTTAATTTTTCTCTCGTTGATATTGCATTTAATCTTTTCAATTATAATGACATGCATCCCATTGGATCCTGCGTACATCGTCAGAAACTTCTCATGAATTTTTTTTTTTTTTCCCATTTGTATTTTATTAATGATAATCTTACATAGGAAATATTGAAAAACTATTTCGAAGAAAAAAAAAAAAAGAGATTCAGAGAGACGGGTTAAAAAAGGAAGAAGAACCAATAGAAAAAGAGAGGAAGGCGTGGCTTAACGAATAAAGCAGCATCGGAAAGGAGCAGGGGAAATCCCGCCTGCGCTACTGTGCAGTTCCCACGCGACACAGGTCTGTACCAGCCCACGCCGATCGCCTTGAATCCGGAGCTGCTATTGTTCCACGGGTATTTTCGAACAGAAAACCATAACGTTTATTAACATTTCGAGCCAGTATTTTTATTAACTCGTGGAAAAGTGGTTCGGAAATTTTTCAAATGTGAAACTAAAAAAAAGAAGAGGAGAAGAAGAAGAAGACGAAATAAAGAATAAAAAAAACGATTGATTAACTTCACAGAAAGACAACTCACTAGTCCGCTAAAATAAGATAAACATTAAGTTTAAGTCATATGGTAAGCATAAGCGGCATTCCTTCAAGGCGCGCGGGGCGGGGAGTCTGTTCATCGGAGGCTGCAGAAGGCATATAGTTAAGTCCGTACTTCTCCAGAAGCAAGACGAGCTGGACTTCTGGGCACCGCTGTGGCTCCCGACAGGTAAGTTCAGTCTTGTTCAGCTTCTCGCGTCTACATCTTTTAATTGAGTCATGTTCGCGACATTTTAAGAGAAAGTGATCCCCTTTAGAAAAAAAAAAAAAGAGTCAAGTGCAGTGTGTTGTTTTTTTTCAGTTGTCAGAAAAGTCATAAATTTTTTTTTTTCTTCAAATCGTAAAAAGTCGGATGAGTCATTAAACTCGTACTATTAAGGTTTGTGTTTTGATTGTTGTTATTATCGTCATTTTTTTTGGTTTGGTTCGGGTTTTTTTTTAAAGGGGGGAAAACGTGTTGGTAAAAACGTACCAGCCGACGGAAGTTGTGTAACGCGGGAAATACGAAAAAAAATCAGTGTTTTTTTAATTTTTTTTAAAAAAGTTTTAACAATGGAAAAATATTTTAAATATTTCCGATACGCATACGCATAAACCCTCACACCTATCCGCTTAAAAACCGTTTTAGTTTTTTTTTTCTGACACATTTTTTTTTCAAAAAAAAAAAAAAAAAAAATACCGGGTCGCCATTTACACTTCTCACGTTTTTCCCCATATTTCCATTCATTTCTTTAAGGATATTTTTGTCTCTAAATAAACTTCCTGTGTAAATTGTCGCACCTCTTTTGTTTTTTAGCGGAAATGTCATAAACACTTAAATAAAAAAAAAAAAAAAGGACGATAAGCGTGAAAAGAGTTTAACGAATCGAAAACAAAAGGATTAAAAAAAAAAAAAAAGTTAAAACCAAACCAAACCAAAACAAAACAAAAACCAATGGGGGAAATTACAGTAATTGACCTTAAAGAGTCATGATTGGTGAACGGTAGCAAAAAAGCGTTTGGAGATCATCGGTTATAAGAAAAACCCGTGAGTCATTTGGAAGAGTATAATAAAACCGTATTTACTTGGAGTGTGGAGTTAGTTTTAAATGGCATGTTAAATAAATGCTGCTTTTTAAAAGTTAATGAATACCTGGGGAATTCATTTTAAAATGTAATTCCGGTAGCATGTTTGGAATATTGCGTGAGCAGGGAGCCAATGGGAAAGTCAAGTTGAAAAGCCAATCCAGTAGCTACCTGATATTTACATAACTCTTCTTTTTATATTTTTTAGCTCTATTATCATAATTTCTTTTTTTTTTTTTTAAATAGTCGTGATTACAAAATGGTGGTCTACAATTTCATTCCTTTTTATTTTTCTACAAAGAAACCAATTAGGAATTATCTCAAAATTACGTAATTACACGTCATTAAAAGGATTTAAGTACGTTTTAATATTTTTTTTTTTTAAATCCATGCAATCAACGATAATTTTTTTTTTCTTGTGTAATTAATTTTTTTTTTTTTTTTTAATATGGAAGATATGTAATAACTTAACGTTTATCCGTCGTTTAATTAATTATTGTTTTATTGGACTTGTATTTATTTGGTCGAGGTATTTAAATTGCTTTAGCAGTATTTGGATGTTGAAATGTCATTTAATTTTAGTTTTAAAATAATTAAAAAATTAAAGGATCGTTTTTTGCCGACCGAATTTAGATTAAATGTGACTCCGTTTTTGGTGCCATTTAGATTTTAAACGAAATCGGAATCGGAATCTCTATCGGAATTGGAATCCTAATTTTTTTTTTTTCAAACAATCGGAATTGGTATCGAAAAATAATTTTGATTGAAATTGAGCTGAAATGTATCAATAAAAGCTCTTTTCGATTAGTACATTTTTGGAAATATCGGAATCAGAATCGGAATTGGCACCACTGAAATATTTTCTAATTAAAACCAGAATCGGAAACTTCAATTTTTGTTCTCGAGTCGGAATCGGAATCGGAATTGGAACCGGAACCGCACCCCTGATGCTTAACATGGTTCAATAAAACCTCGTCGAATAATTAGAATCGGAATCGGAACCCTAAAATATTTTTGAAACAATTAGAATCAGACTGACATGGATAAAAAGATCGGAAACATTGACGTCGGAATCGACACCGAATTTCCTTTCCAATAAAAACCGGCACCAAATTAATGTTTTCAATGAAAGTTTTTCATGTTTAAAAATATTACTACTAAAAAATTAGAATCAGAATCTTCCAAAAAAAAGCTGAAAAAATCTTGGGGATCGGAACTGCAGCTCAGTCCCGAACACTGTTCTCCACCGCCGTTAGCTCTTATCCGCCATTTTGTTCTTGACAGTTGTCAGGGGACTTTAACCCTTTATTAAGAGGAAGCTTCATTGAATACCAGAAGGGTTAGCTGTTTTGTCTAATGAAGTCTACATTTACGGTGAAAATATACAAATTTTAGGTATCTTAACAAATTTTTGTAGCGCATCCTATGGAGATTTCAATACAAGTTTCAACTTGTCGGAAATGTACGCGTGCGATCGGAAAATAATTTCAAAAACATTTGCGGTTTTTTAAACTTCGATTTCGTTTTCTGTTTGCTTGGAACAAGTTGAAACTTGTACCTAAGATACAAGAATAAGTAGAGAGAATGAGTTCGTTCGGTACCTAAAATTTGGATTATTTTTCCGTAAATCAGGGCTGCAATCCCGATTAATTTTTATTCGGAATCGAAATCGGAAACGGCTGTACTTCAAAAGAAATTGGAATCGGAGTTCGGAATCTCGTCTGAAAACAGTTCGGAATCTTCGGAATCAAGATCGGCCAAAAAAATCTTTTCGATTCAGATTGACTTAAAAAAAGCACGAAAATACCTTGATTACAGTTAATCACTTTTCATTTAAATCGGAATCAGAATCGGAATCGGTAACGTTAAGATATTTTTTAGTTGGAATCGGAATCTGAAATTGTTTTTCCACCTTTCGGAATCGGAATCAGAATTGCAGCCGTGCCGTAAATCGAGTTATTAGGCAAAATAACCATTGCTTCCACTATATTTGCTAGGGATTCCTCTTAAAGCCGTTATTTATTATTTATGCATTAATTTTTTCCGAATGAAAAAAAAAAAAAAAATGCCGAAAAAATTTGATCTTTCACGAAAATCTACGTCATTTTGACGGAACTTAACCCCAGCGTTCGGCATGGTTTTACTTATTATTCTTGAAACGTTTTCAGATCCTTTACTTCAGAAATTCAAAACCTAAGCTCATTTCTCCGGCAATTCTCGTCGTGCAAAATCTTTCTTAAAAATCCGTCGGAGCATTAAAAATAATTGCCAAGCGAAGACTCTAATTAAGAACCCCGAATACCGGTTGGACAAATTAGGTTGCAAGATCCAAAGGGCAAAGCTCCTATTAAGAGTACGCAGTACCCGTGGCAGCAGATAAATCGTATTTTTCGTTTTAGAAAAAAAACCTTAAAAATACAAAAACTAAGAAATCTTCAGAAAAAATTTCAAAGTCTTCTTAGGCCTATTTTTTCGTTTTTCCGTAAAAAAAAAAAAAAAAAAAAAATACAATTTATCTACTGCCACTTTTTGCCGAACTCCCCGAAATAGAAATAAGAAACTTAAATATACTAATAAAAGATCAAATCCAAAAAAAAAACCCCGTTTTTGACCGTAAAAATGCATGTTGAAACATGAATGCAGTATCGATATTTTGTTGCTCCGAAAATGAATTTATAATTGCACTTTGTTAGAATTAACAGAAATTAGGTATTTAAAACTTTTTAAGGATTGTCCCAATGAATGTGACGGTAGCCTTAGCATTAAATGTGCTATAGAAAGCTGCAATTATTTCCGCTAATTTTTTGTCTCCTTTAATACTTCAAAGCAATACAAGCTGGCAGATCTAAAAAAAAGATTGGTTTTCATTGCCCCTTAAAAACAAGTTTTTTGAATTATATACAAAGAAGCCAATAATATTGGCTTCTTATATTGGCCCAATATCTATAATTTTAAACCAAAACGTTTTGTCATACCACCGGATTAATCCTTCGATACAATCCAATCAATAGACAACAGACACATTTTGTACTGAATATATTTTTTAATAAACCTAGCATATAAAAATAGTAAATGCGATTTTTGCTGTCATGCGATGTTTAATTACCGAATAAAAAAGAATAAAAATTTTGGCTGTTTGAATTGGCGCCGAAACGACCGTGACGTCACAGTTCACGATTTAGGTATGCTCCTAGGTGAGCTATCGACGGCAGGTCGCGGCATGCCCATCGGAGCAAGAAGAGTTGTCGTACGAACAAATCCGAGTTAACCTTTGAGGACGAGCAGGTGCAGTCGTGGTTTCGCTTTTTAAATAACCGCGCGCTTAAAAGTGAACAATGACGTCACACCAATGAGAAACGTTTTGGAGTGGGGTCACGTGACAAAAAGTTTTTACGACTTTATAATTTTTTTTTCTTAATTTCTAAGAAATTTCCTACAGTAAAAATTGCCATTAGATGACCAGAAAACTTTGAACTTTTATTATTCACCATAATTAGCAATCATGTCTGTTGTCTATTCACAAATGAAGACAATCCTTCAAAAATTTGAAAACTCTTGTTACTGAATCGCACCCTCACCCCTTCCCAAAATGACTGAACGCTCACAAACTTTCTTGTTCAAAAGAAAATAAGTAAAATAATTTTACTTATTGGCTCATTCATGTGCTGACTTGTTAATTTTATTTGAAAATAAAGTTATCAGATTAATTATCGAGTTACTCCCTTCGACATTAACATTCATTGCAGTAATTTCTTGGGAGCTTGAGTCGAGTTCAAATAGGCTTTCTTGCTTGTGAATTTTAATTACAAGTCAAGGTCGGGGTATAGAAAAATCCCATATGCATATGGCAATTTGCATCTCTTAAAAGAGTGACATGATTATAAAAATTTAATTCGATTTAGCTATTACCGATTCGGGAGGAAAAAAAGTGTTAAATTTAAATGTGAACTTTAATTGGTCACCACTCTCTATCTGCAGAAAAGACCATAACAGACTGGACAGTAGTTTGACTACAATTGTACACTGAAGTTTAATAGCCTTGTTCGTAAAAAAAAAAATTTTCTGGCAATTAAAAAAAAAAAAAAAAACACTGCACTTTTTTTTAGTATCTGTAATAACAGTCCGAGTTTCCTTTCTGATAAGGCAATGCCTAAAAGATTCATTAATTTCCCTTTCCTCCTCACGAAAAAGTGATGCAAAAAGTATATAAAATTTTTGCAAAATAAATGCAAGTTTTTTTATATCAAAATTGTATTATTTTTGTATTATATATACAAAAATTTTGATATTATATTCATAATTCTTGCAAAGTTTTTATGTAAAGAAAATGTATGAAAAAGAAAAAAAAATTCCGGTAAAAAAATTTTTGTAAGTTCGATTTTAAATTTAAATGGTTAAACCGAAGGAGAGAATCGAGTTAGTACATTTTCGATTAGAATTTCTTTTTTTTTTTTTTTTTTTTTTTTAAAGAAGAATGAGATCAACTAGTAGATCACCCCATAGTCATATTGCCCTAAAGCCTTGTTGGAAAATGTTAATCTAAATTGGGAAATATTGAGCAATATTATTCATTGGGAATGAGTAACATTTATTACTCATCAGTGAGAACGAACCATATTCGCAAGATTAGTAAACCGACCCGCCTTTGATGAGGAACTGCACTGGAGTTTACTGAACCCTTTCTCATTTCACAATATTAATTCTTAACTTGGATTTCTCAACTTAAACTTTCGAAATAAATTCAGGAGACTTAAAGAGTGATTAAAAAGTTTCATTTCTGAAACTGGCGCAGTCGGGGCTGTCAATCAGGAAAATCCGGCAATGCTGATATAGATTCAAAAATTTTCTTTAGAAATTACCAATAAATCCTCTGAAATTTTATCGAAATTTATTTTCATAAAATTCAAAATGTCACGACTTTTGGACAAATCCCAAAAATTTTCAGCAACTTTTTTAAAAATTATTTCCCGTGAGGTGCTCTCCTACCTCGCGGAGAGTAAGTGAAAACTTTAAAACAACGAAAAAAACCTTGATAGCCAAAACGCAGGCGCCAGACTAATTTTTTATTTCCAAGGAATGTTCCCGGCTTACAACTCTTAATATTCGGTACTGTCAGGTGTCAGGTTTTCTGCAAAAAACCGTCGAGATGTCAGTGACATCAGGGGAAATCCCAAGATTCACCGTTAAGAATTAATTGTTTTAGGTGGGACTGGACCTCTCCATATTTCTTTATTTTTAAAAAATATTTTTTGCGCAATTAGGATTTTTGTTTCCTCGTCCACAGACTCTAAAACTCTTTAAGATCCTCCTACCAAAGCTTTTTTGTCAGCAATTTATCTATTACCCAGTCTTTGATTAAATAAAATAAAATAAACAGTAAGCACTTACCCCTTCTGGTGCCAGGTCGCTGCATTCCTGGAAGAGTAACCCAACTCCTGTTAGTTACTCTCGAGGCATCGGCGTAGTGACTGCTGAATTATTTCCGTGACTGCTGACTAGAGACTAGTGACTTCTGTCTGCATTTAAGTAACTGCAGAATTTAACTGAAAAAAAAAAAAAAAATTAATGTAAGAGCGGTCAGTAATATCCATGAATTGATTGAGTATCCATCAGTCGTGGCAGCAGATAAATGATTATGTTATTAATAAATTATTATAATGATTAAAAGTACGCAGTACCTGTGACAGAAGATAAATTGTGTTTTTCATTCCACGGAAAAACGAAGACAACTCTTAAAGAACAAAAACTGAGAAATCTTCACAAAAAAATTTCAAAGATTTATTATTTTTTCTTTTTTCAAGATTTTTTCTTCGTCGTTTTTCCATAAAAAGAAAAAAACGATTTATCTGCTTACCCTTAAGTAAGCTTCTTAAGAAGAATCATCAGTCGTGGCAGCAGACTAATCGTATTTTAGTTTTTACGGAAAAATGAAGACAAACCTCGAAACAAAAAAGATTAAGAAATTTTCGTAATTTTTTCTGAAAGTTCCTTAACATTTTTTATTTCAAGATTAGTCTTCGTTTTTTAGTAAAAGGTAAAATACGATTAGTCTGCTGCCACGATGATGATTCCTCTTAAGAAGAAGCTTCAGTGAATACAGGGAGGAATAATTGTTCTGTCCAAAAACGTTTGATTTACGCGGGAAAAAAAAAATCCAATTTTAGGTATTTAACGAATTTCTTTGATCAAATTTTGGTTCAAGTTTCAACTTTCTTCACGTAAATACGAACCTGGAAAACAAAATCAAAGTTTTTGAATTTCAAATAAAAAAATTTCCCGGTCGGATATACATTTTAGACGAGTTGAAACTTGCACTGAAAATTCGAGGATACACCAAAAGGAGTTTGTTAGACACTTAAAATTTGGATTTTTTTTCCACCGTCAATCGAGTATTTATGCAAAAATAAATTTTCAATAAAGGAAAATTTTCCCTTTTACTTACATGAAATAAAAAGAAGGTCGATTCCAAATGGAAAATACCTTCAGGTTTTCTATTTCAATATTATGAATGAAGCCAGAACCCGTACTAAAATTTTATTCCTACCGAACAAATACGATCACGTAGTAAAAAAAAAAAAAACCTGGTTAATTAAATTGTTTTAAATGTAAATTATTTTTTATGTAAAAAAAAATGTATACCTTTTGATACTAATTAAATAACAGTTTCCTAATTGCAAGGTATGCAACATTGCGCAATTTATATCCCATTAATCCTAATTAAAACTTTTTATGGCAATTAAAAATCAAGTAGCCTATTCTTTTCTTTTCCCATTTGCGGAACGTTATTATTAATTTTATTTTTTTTTCTCTTGTTGTTTCAGATCGAACCTTTGTTTTAGTAAATTTATTTTGAAAGGATAAAAAAAAAAAAAACCGCCAAAATGTTTGCGATAATGCAAGTGGAGACGGAGGACAGGAGGGAGTTTAGGAGGAAGATGCACAGGGCGAAATGCGAATTCGTCTGTAAATATTGTCAGCGGAGGTTTACAAAACCGTATAACTTAATGATTCATGAACGTTCCCATAAAGATGACGTTACGTGGACGTGTGAGGTCTGCGGGAAAACGTTTAAACGACAAGACAACCTTAAACAACACAGGTAAGACATTAATTTACTTTTTTAATCCTTTTTTTTTTTCTTCTTTTTTTTCACACCCTTAAGAAAGAGTCCATAAATGGTTGATTAATATTTCAGATTTGTAATGTAATACCGTCACTGCCGCGCATTAAAATTTTAGATTGTTAGATTTATATAGCAAAAAAAAAGTTTCATATCAATGAATCAATGTCACGATGAAACATGTCGCACTTGTCGCAGGAACATGTAGCTCAATATGGTATTCTGCATTTTACAGCTTCGAAACATGTTGGCAACAAGTTACAGATGTTGTAACATATGTTGCTGAACATATTGCAAACAGTATGTTGCAATATGCTGTGCTGCAACATGTTTCAGCAGTCTTAATTCAGGCAAGATTTTCAGGGGGTTAGGAGAGACTGAGAGGTCTATTTGGTCCAAATTGGTTTTCCCTTTCACTCCGAAGGTCATATATTGCCCTTTTTCATATGGTACACTCTGAAAAAAAAAATGGTGTCCGTCATACTGGCAAAACTACCATCCTCTATCTTAGGAGGATAAAGTAAATTTTCCGGTATTTATAGTAAATAAAACTATAATTACAGTCTAACATATACCATAATCATAATCAAAATTGAAATTTCTAAACCAATTTTTTACCGTATATCAAACCATAACTACAACAAAATTTAATGCAATCTACATCTATATTTACCATTGCCATTAATTTTATTTGAGTTAATTTTACTATAAAAATGTTGTGCAAATCACATTAATCGTAAAATTTACGTAAATTACAAAAAAAATTATACAAGGAATTAATTTTTTACTTAAAAATAATCCTAAAATTAAAATTTTACTTATTTTTTTTTTTGATAACTTAATTTTTAATAATATATGCTCTGTCTCCATTGGAAAATTAATTCAAGGGTACAATTAATTGTACCACGGGAAATGCTGTATTTTTGGACTTTTTTCTTCTGCTACCACTTTTATTTTCGTTTTCATTATTTTTAATGTTAGAAAAAATAATCAAAAAAATAAAAAAAAAAGTGACAGCAGAAGAAAAAAGTCCAAAAATATGCAGCATTTCAGGTGGTACAATTAATTGTACCCTTCGATTAATTGGCCAATTGAGGCAGGACAATACTGCACGGAGAAACCCACTCTGGCGCTCAATGTCAGAATCTGGTAATCGTTGCCAAACTTTCTGTATTATGGCCTGACAACCAAGTTTCTCTGGTAATCATTACCAGTGGTTTCTGTTAATGCTTGTTGGATAGCATTGCTAAACCCTTTTGGCAATGGCTACCAAACATGTGGCGGTCATTACCAAAAAGATTAGCACTATTTACCATCGTTATGTATTTTACACATTCAAAATTAACAAATCCAGCTTCTTTTTGGGGGGGAGAGTGGAAAGTTTTCCGGTTTCCAGAATATTCTGTTTTCTGTTTCCGATTCGTTTCCCGAATATTTCGACATTTTCCAAAAATGTTATACACATATTCGAAAATGCCCCCGTTATTAATAGTAATAATGATATAATAATAATAATAGTAATAATTAATAAAAAAAAAGTAAGTGCATGTTTTTTATTATTTCGAATCTCATTATTTATATTATTGTTGTTAAATGACGACGCATGTCCATCCAGGATGAGGAATGTCCCTGAAAAAATCTCAACACCTTGAAAAAATCTCAACACCTAGCAAGATTCGAACCTAAGACCTCTCACACCTAAATCAATCAACCCTACTACGTTACAAACTAAACCACACAAGCCATGTCAAAACAAGTCGAAACTAAAGGGTATTAAGTGCTCGAAGAAAAAAAAAAAAATCAACCCTTATGCATACACCATTACTACCTGCTCTAATTATAATACAAAAATAATGTTGACCATTTTTAACCATTTGTGTAAATTGATCCCGCGCGAATAGTAAAGATTCAAAAATATATAGCAACTATTACCAGTAAGTTTTGGGATCGTTTAAAGTATTTAGCCATTGACAATTAAAAAAGGAATCTTTATCAGTTTGTGGCAACGATTACTATTTTACGGTTGACATTGGCGAATAGGACTGATTACTAAAAATTGCTGGTTCGTAATGATTAAAAAATGGGAATAGATTACCACAAACGTTATTCCCAAACCGTTTAGTAGCGAACACGAGTAAAAGTTTCTCCGTGTGTGTTCATTCATTTTATTTATTAGTTTATTTATTTATTTATTTATTTATTTCGAAAATAAATTCAGTGCCCCGAACATCAGTACAGGAAAAGAATCCGTTTGAGTCTTTTTACTGCCGCTGTTCGGAATTACGTATTTTAAACACCGTTAAATGGCATCCGTTTAACAAGATGACGTTTGATAGTGGGTAGTGCCGAGGAGTTGGACACCAGAGCCCGTGGTTCGTGTCCGGTCGGGTACGGAAGCGTAGATATGACTTTGTCTTGGTTTCGGAACAAACAAAGCTTAGGTGCCAGTTCCGGAACAGACTATCAATAAATAATTGTCTGTTCCAGAACTGAGAATTTTAAATTCATTGTCTGTTCCGGAACAAGCAATGTTTGTTCTGGAACTGACAGCGTTTAATAATTAAATTGTTTGTTCCAGAACAGACAATTTATCAAAAATTGTCTGTTCCGGGACAGACAATGAACTTAAAATTCTCAGTTCCGAAACAGACTATTATTTAGGCAATGAACCAAAACATGTGAGCTGACACGTTTCTTGTTTGTTTAGGAACAGACAAGAAAACAAAACATAACATAGACACTTGGCCTTCTAGGGCTTCCGTACATGTCACCTTCATTTTTCTTTTAAAATTAAAATTTACTGTAATGTCGTTACGTTACATTACAGTAAATAATGGGGGTAATATGGTTCCGAACGCTTTACAATTTTAAAGTTTTAACAACAGAATACAGTAAAACTGCCGGTAATGTATCAACAAAAATTACCACAGTACTGACGTTCATTTTTTAACGGTAATTTACAGTCACGGTTGACGATATTATGGTATTCTTGCCGGTAGCATTTTTCAGAGTGTATTAATAATAATTTAGACATTTAGTAGTTGCTTATAGCCAACCTTTGACTCAATTTAAATTTTCAAGAATGATTTTTATTAATGGAAATTTCAGTCA
>CM075213.1:37950056-38455000 GCA_037577465.1 Liposcelis bostrychophila | reverse complement strand
TTAAAACGTTTTATATTATTTTCCCATGTTTTAAAACGTTTTAAAACGTCTTTTATTCGTCTTGTTTTTAAAACGTTTTAAAACATTTTTTAAAACACGTTCAAAATGTTTTAAATTCGCTTCTATTTTTATTCAAATTTTTAAAACGGTGTTTTTTATTCAAACACCGTGTTTTAAAGCAATTTGTTTTAAAAAATCATCCCTGTCGAAGGGTACAATTAATAGACAACAGACACATTTTGAGGTAATGACAGAAATAAAATCTCGGATGTTTGCTAAAAACGAAATAGTAATGTTTTTGCAAAAAGGTTTTGATAAATCGTCAGGAAAAAAAGAAAAAAGTACAAAAAAGTTTTTATCACGTGACCACACCCCTGAACGTTTCTCATTGGTTTGACGTCATCGGTCTAGTCACGTGACTGCTAGAGCCCTATATACTGGGAGAAGCGCAACCTACGGTCTAATTTTGATTGGTCCTTGTTTATGTATTTTTTTATGTAAGTGAAACATAGGCGTTGTACGTTTCACGGAGGTCGACATTTTACCGTCCCACGGAGGTCGCCATTTTCCCGTCATAAACAACTATACAAATTTTACGCCATTTTACCGTCCATACGGACGCCGCCATGACACCAATTGCGCTTCTCCCAGTATATAGGGCTCTAGTGACTGCTATTTATCTAAACTCATTAAACCAGGCATGTTCGTTCTTGCGGAATACGACTCGAACCACGTCAAACTGCGTCAAATATACAACCATACAAAACGAACACACGCAAAACTAGACCGATGACGTCACGACCGTTTTAGCGCGAAATCAAATTCGAAATTTTTTTCTCTCAGTTTTATTGTAGAATTCCTTATCGGTGAACAGAAAAAATTGCAATTATGGTTTCCTTACACTTCATAGATTAAGAAAAAAAATACAGCTCAAAACATGTCTGTTGTCAATTGTACCACCGGACTTGCTGTATATTTTTGGACTTTTTTCTTCTGCTACAACTTTTTTTAAATTGTTTTCATTATTCCCCATTAGTCCCCAACATGTAGGGGACGCTCTGCATAAGTCATGAGACTTTTTCGAACGTGTTCGGTGAAAATATTTCCAACATGTTGGGTGAACATGTTCACTCGATATCTTTGGCGTGAAATCGAATTCGACATTTTGGCTCTGAGGTGCTATGTTATTTACAACAATACAATTACAAAAACTTTTTATTAGCAATATGAATTTATAATGAAACCTCAGGAGGACAAAATTAAAAATTTCAAATCGGGTTTTCCCTCGAGTCGAATTCGTCCCTGTTCGGGCGCAATTGAAACCGTCTCGTTTGTGATGAGTAATAAATAATAAACGGTGATTTCCAATATAAAAATAATATATTTTTCGACTAGATAATAAATAAAACCTCTAACAACTTCTTTCTCGTTCCTCCCCCAGAAAACGCATCAATGTAATTTGTCTCTCAAAACTCAAAGATCGCAGCCCGAGAATTTTTTTTCACCCGAGCACACTTAACATATTCCGAAGCCTAATTATTTTTTCAAAAAATCCGACTGACTGTATTTTTCATTTTGCAAAGCAAAATCGTTAACTTTTTAATTACTTCAATAAAAAAAAAAGACGAGAAGAAGAACCGAAAGACCAAAAGACAAACAACCAAAAAGAAAAATTGCGAAAGGTGAAACGTTTAACATGAAATTTTCCGCGAGAGAGATACATTTAAAATTAAAATCAACAAAAGGATCCCGATTTTACCAAGCGTAAAAATCGTTCGGGGGAAAAAAAAACTGAAGTTTTCGAGATTCAAAATTTATACAACACTTCCGAGGGGTTCGGCACTCCAAAATTATTTGTACACCGAAATGCAAAAATAAAGTAATGCGTGTAATGCATGAAATGCATGAGTAATGCATTGCAATGCAAAAGTAATGCGCTGTAATGCATTGTAATGCGCTGTGATGCATTGTAATGCGCTGTAATGCATTGCAATGCGCTGTAATGCATTGAAATGCGAAGTAATGCATCGAAATGCAAAAGTAATGCACACAGTTAAAACTGAAAATCTCCCTCTGAAAATCTATGTTTAGCTTATGGAGAACTTATAACGAGTTGGTTTTTACCGTAACGCGATTATTTAGATAATGTAAACATTAAATTATCTTTTTATCAGTCGGTTTAGATAAAGTTTACTCTGAACGTAAGATTAGCAATTACTTAAAAATGAGATGAAAAATTGGATGGACAAAAAAGTTTTCTTTCCGGAGTGTTTCTGAAAAATAAGTTACAGAAAATCACGATTGAAAATTAGAACTTTGTTTGTGAGCTTATTAACTTCCTTGAATCTCGAGTTTTCAATCGGATTTTATTTTTTCTGAGCTCTCACGGCCAACCTGACATAGGTTGGGCTAAGTTAGGTTACTTATTGTTGTATAGATTTCTTAAAGTCGATGACCCTTTAATCCCTTGAATAACCTCTTTAACAGGCTTTTTAAAAATGATTCTTTGTCCCCAGAATTCCTTTTCACTTGCAATTATGTACCGATACACCAATATATTTTTTTTCCTATTGTCATTTCTGACTTCCCTTTTCCTAGATTTTTATTTCTGTAATTGGCTACCAGTATTCTATACAGGCCTGTATGTTGTTAACCCCCATAGTTAAATTAAATTTATTTGTTTAATGTTGTGGTTTTTTACTCCTGGTTTCTAAAAAGACATTTGTTAAAAAATTCATATTTCTGATAATTGCAAGTGCAGGGTGCTAAAAATTGGTGAACTTATGTAAATTGAGTCGAGAATTTCGAATATGAACCCAAAAGTTCGCTACAACCAAAATTCAACATGGCAGACGACTAATTATATTGGATAATTAAAAACTCGTTTAATTAAAATGCTAAAAATCTTATAACATAATTATTTGCGAAAATAAAACCAATTTAACATTCTCAATAATTCAAGTACTGTCAATAAAGAAGATTTTGCGGAAACTTGACTTGATTTTCCCCCTGTATTTAGCTTATGAAAGGATAAATAGACAAATAAATACCTGAAAACCTTCTTCTTTTTTTTTTTTTGAGGGAAAGTGATGTCAATTAAAGGGTGAATAACAATAGAGATGTTTCCGGCGGGGATGGGTCGTTTGAATAAACCTTTAAAAAAATAGTACCATCTATGTTAAACTTATGGCACAAAAATCCATTTTTCAATAACAGGTTTTTTTTCCAAAAATAAATCGAAGAGTTGCTTTTTTTTCTTTCTCTTTAAAGATAAACTAATTTGAAAAAAATAATATCAGATTATTTGAAATCCGGGCCCTCAAAAACCCCTAGATTCAAGTTTTATTCATTATAGTAATCTCTGAATTATTCCAACCTATAATTGCACTTCATAATTTTTTTTACATTGTATAAAACGTATTAGGTTTTTCGGAGTTAATTTTTTGTTCCAGCTCCCGCCCTCCCCCACTTTAAGTACTAGTACGCCCGGATATTTTTATAGCCGTTGAAGATTTGAATAAATATAATATTTTTTATGGACCTAAGGCTGTACTGGAAAAATGGCCAAATAATTAAACTTTTCCGTATTTTATGTTGACCGACAAACGTAAGTTGAATAAATATTTTGACGAAATGTTTGATATTTTAAAATAAAAATTGTGTCATTTTTTGCATTAAAACGAGTCCTGAAAAGCATTTATACCAGCAAAAAGCACTGGCTCAGTCGACAGTTTCGAGCAATAGGCTTTGGCTCTGTCGATGTGCAGCTATCGTACAATTATAGCTTTATATTGCAAAGTAATGCGTTTCAATGCGTTGTAATGCAATGTAATGCGCTGTAATGCAATGTAATGCAATGTAATGCGTGTAATGCATTGTAATGCAAAGTAATGCGTCGTAATGCATTGTAATGCAATGTAATGCGAGTAATGCAAAGTAATGCATTACCAAGTGTACACCGAAATGCGGGAGTGCCGAACCCCTCGAACACTTCTATCCTTTTATTTCCATTCTTTTTTTTTTAAATAGACTCTCTGTCAGACTCTCGACGGAAACAGGCGTTGAGCGAAAAAAAAAAAAAAAACTTACAGTAGTAAGGCTAGGCCAAATTTTTTTTTTCTTCCAGATTGATTCTTTTTTTTTCTCTCTTCCTCTCTTCCAGTTCCGTTAAAAATGGTCAATGACTCAAATTCACTGTCTGATATATCGGAAGTCGATAGACCATGTCGAATGAATTTCTTTTGTTTCCGGTTCCGACAGGGGAATACTGCGTTTACGCCCGATTTAGAACCATTTTCCAAATTTAAACTCTGGATATTGATTGGGAGAAAAATAAATATTTGCAGAAACCTCCTTTTGCCTTCCTTTCATAGTCGAAAAAAAGGGGGGGGGTGAAGAGGGAAAAGGATGATGTCAAAAAGAGCTTCTAAATTCGATAGCATTGATTATACAAATGGGCACAAAGCAAGTTTACGGTACCTTTTAACAAACACTAAAAGTCCTCAAAGCGAAATCTTTTTTTTTTTTTAAATATCTTTCTTTCTCTTTCTTCCGAGTTCCAATTCCCTCACTTTTTCCAGCCTTCCGGTTTTGAAATCCGTTTGTCAGATTATAAATGATCCCTCAGAAACTCGAACCAGGGACTTTTCAGTCCCGCAAAACTTTTTTCCCCACAGAGGGGAAAAAAAAAATTATAAGATTTTAAAGAAGTTTATATTTTCATCGAGGAGAAGAATCAAAGTAAATTTTTTTTTGTCAACCCCCCTCCCTCCGAAACCCTTTTACAATCCAACGGCGACCATCGTTAATTCGACTTTCCGTACCCTCAAGCTGTTCATCTGGATCCCCGCCAGCAGGTCCTGTTTAAATCCCTCATTCTGGAACGCTTCGATTTGTCAAATATTTCAGCGGTTATTCTCCGAGGTTTCCAGGAGGAAAACATACCGCACAAGTTGGGAGTCGCATCGGTTTTAGAAAAGCCCTTAATCAATGCTCCCGGAGATTCAGAAAACGTGTATATTATATAGTTAAATTCGATTGGGTGCTTAATTTTCTACAAACAAGCTTAAATGCAGATCCGGAGTTATATATCACATCACCAAATTGAGATTTCTTGCCTTCGTTACAAGGGTACGGAAATAAGATTCTATAGAATGTTGCTCTATACAATGTGACAAGACTTCTGTCGGGAAATCTATTAA
Source organism: Liposcelis bostrychophila (assembly GCA_037577465.1). Lineage (NCBI taxonomy): Eukaryota > Metazoa > Arthropoda > Insecta > Psocodea > Liposcelididae > Liposcelis > Liposcelis bostrychophila. Next base: position 38,449,799 of record CM075213.1, on the reverse strand, counting down.
AAGGAAAATAGAAGAAAACTCGATTTCGAGTTTGTTTGAAAGGGAGTCGGTACTGTTACAATTTTTAAGTTGTAGGGAATTCCTTGAACTCGGGGGAGGTAAGGAGTTAAGGATTTCCTAGAACTTGCTCTTGGCAGAGCAATCAAATTGTAAAAAATCATAGGAAAAGGAAGAAAAAATAACAAACAACTGCAGATAACAACTGCAAATAACAACTGCAAATTTTCTGACCAAGCCTGTTTGCAAGCAAAAGCATTTGAGATTTACGAAAGCCATGGGTTTAAAAGAAAATGGATTTCTTGGTCGATAAATTTTATTTACGATTTGTTTAACGGAAAAATTAAAAATTGTAAATCTTTTAATTTTTAGAAAGAGTGTTAGGTTTTGTAATTAGCGCCTTATATCATTTCCGTTTTATAAATTGGCATCACTGCCACGTCGTCGTCTTCTATTTTACACTTTAACGATATGCTGTAAATATAGTTAATTATTTTTTCAAATTTCACGCTAAAACATGTTGCAGTAACATGTTGATCGACACTTTGCAGCGTTAGAAACATGTTGCTCGACATGCTGCAGTGTTAGAAACACGTTGCTCAATATGTAGGAGCGTTAGGAACATGTTGTTTATCATGTTGCGGCGTCAGAAGCATGTTGTTCGACATGTTCTGGCGTTATAAACTTGTTGTTTGACATGTAGCAGCGTTAGAAACATAATGCTCAACATGTTGTAGCGTTAGAAACATGTTGCTCAATATGCAGAAGTGTTAGAAACATGTCGCTCGACATGCTGCAGCGTTAGAAACATGTTGCCCAATATGTAGCAGCATTAGAAACGTTAGAAACATGTTGTTCGACATGTCGTAGCGTTAGAAAGACCTTGCTCAACATGCTGTAGCGTTAGAAACATGTTGCTCAACATGTTGTAAATATATAGCGTAAGAAACACGCTGCTCAACATGTTTCAGTGTTTAGAAACACGTTCTTCAACATGTTGGCAACAATTACAATTTTAATTTTTTATTTTTTAGTATTGCGGAACATGTTTTTGCGTGTAATTTCGGCCTGTATAGTAGCCGTAACTCACTAAAAAGAGTTTGGTCTTTCATTCGGAAAACTTGTCAAAACTTGTCTCAAGTTCATAAAAACATCACCTTCGGCCCTAGGTAACAAAAATAGTATCGTATTTTTTGCCAAGAAAACGAAGTGACGTCTTAATGACGCCTCTAAATTCAGTCATCAGACGACGTTTCCAGCCCTACTAGGTTTGGCGTATGAAATTCAAAAAAAAAAAAAAAACGCTGTCGGATTCGAAACCTCAAAAACCCCCATATACTAATTTTTACTGACATAGGTAAACTTCAGCAAGTGCGGATAACGATCGCCTTATTAAGTTCGCCATCTTGAATTTGAAGAAACTGATATCAGATTCCCTGAAAACACCTAGATATACAGTTTTATGAAAATCAACGCAAAGTTCGAAATTTCATCCGCCATATTGGATCCACCATTATGAATTTTTCAATACGGGCAAGTGATTTTAAACTACACAGAAAACCAAAGCTTTTGACGCTCTGATCCTTTTTATGACTTTTAACCTAAGCTTGAGATGGGAATTATGTCCGCTTTTCTCTAGACTACCGACCACTGTTCGGTATATACTTCTAAATTTCATGTTTATACATGAGATGACATAAATGAAGTTATAACATTATTATTGTTACTACAATTTGAGCAATGCATCAATAATGGCTTTCACCGCAGATGCCCTTGAAAGGTACTCTCTATCCTCACAACGAACGCAATGGTAATCAAATATGATTGCTCTTTGATTAAACTCCAGTATTAGCCACCGGACCATGATCTCCAACCCCAGATATCGGGGGGGGGTCTTAAGTCTTTAAACTCGTGAATGAACCATCTCTTCCCTTCCCCACCCGCCTGACAACTTGAACCTTTATCGAAACGCTGCACGTTAAAATAAAACGCCTCCTGGTGTAAAATTAATTTTATAGCTGCATTTAAACGTGTAAAATAAGGAACTCTCTCTCTCCCCGGTCTTTTACCGGGGATTTGCCTTATTTGCTTTTAAAAACTTGCGGAAGCTGGCCCTCAGGATTTCGTTTATTTTCTTCCCCGCTTATACAAAAGGAGAATAGTTTTAAGCATCAACAAATAACAATGAACATGTGGTCAACTGTTTGAAAAGGGTCAATGCTTTTAATTAGGGCAAAGGCAAAAACCTCCGAGTTTCATTTGAATACTCAAGGACGCAAAAGGTTTTCGTGTCTTCTGCTCCGAGGGATGAGAGAGCAAAGAAACAATTTTACGTTTTCATCATCATCTCCAAAGCCGGACCTTGTTTTACAAATCCAAGGAGGGAGTGGAAGGGATGCGGGGAGGAAAGATAAAAAATAGGGACGATCCCTGCTCCTTTTACCTACAAACAAATATTGACACATGTTTCAGCAGATTCTCTTTTGTTTTTCCGTTTAACATTTTTATACCTCACGTGTAATAAAACATGTCAAGCGATTAATGTTTCACCGGAGGGATTGAGCACGTATATACATCCACGCCAACAAAAGCAGGCTCCGGTTTCGATTCATCTTCATCGAAAGAGAGGAGGAGGAGGGGGGGGGGGGGGAGGAGGAAGGACGGATCGGTTTTACCCAAAATCAACAAAACGAAATCGAGGGAGATGCGTTGTTGAAGTCAAAGCTTTAAAGTCAGCATTATGACTTGCAAATATATGCAAAGCAATATAATCTCCTGTACCCTGGTCATCAAACAACCATCAACTCGATCCGGGTGTCTAAGCGAATGCCTTTGTTCGTGGGATTTTTAAAATGATCGGACCAATAGGAGTGTTTTTTTTTTCTCAGCCACACTGTACCGTTGAATATACATTGGGCATGTAATAAAAATAAAATAAAGTGAATAATAGAGGGGTTCTTATTTTTCGAAGTTTGGATTTTCGGAGGTGCCACCCCCGAACTTTTTTTATTTGTATGAGACAAGTGTCCCTGAATTTTTTCAAATTTTTTACTCGACGGGAAACTGTGCCTCATCGAGTTTTTTAGTTCGAAAATATCCCATAAAAACCAAAAAATTGATTTTTTTTTTAAACCCTTGTTTTTTACAAAAAAATGGAAGTCGGAACCGGAAATTCGGTCTCGAAAACCGGATATTACCGCAAGTTACACCTCTTTTGTATGCTCTCGACTTGCGACTAATCATCACGTGAAAAGCTTATACTGTAATACAGTTCGGATTACATAATTAGTCTTAAGTTCCAAATCTTCAAAGAGATTCTGTCACAAAACTAAGGACTTACAAAGCATGCATTTTCCTGGAAAACCGTCTGGTTCGAACATGGAATAACTGGTAACGACGCAACTACATCACAAGACAAAAACTTTCAAAGACAAAATTTTCAAAAAAAAAAAAAAAAAAAAAAGTCTTTTTAAGGAGATTGAAAACGCTTTTAGGAAAAATACTGTGACGTCTTTCAAGAGAACACAAGAAAAGCAGAAACATGCCATTTAAATAATTAAGGGACCCATTTTGGAGATTGAAATGTAATTATGCAAATGACAGTGATTCCCAGTTTACATATGCTAAGATCCTCCCAAACGTTTCGGCGATTATGCAGCAATTGCCAATTCCCTATTCCCACAAAAGCGGCATTAGCTAATTTCTAACGTGAGACATGACTCCAGGATTTTTTTCATCTCGAGATAGGATGTATGGCCGTCCCCCCCATCCCCTTTTTTTTTCTATTTCCATCTTATCCGGGCATCGCTGATTTGTAAAATCAAGATTAATGTTTTCCCGACGCCTTTTTTTTCCCCTTTCTTTTTTTTTTTTTTTTTTTTTTTCTCTCCTCTCCCTGGAGGCGATCACGATTTTCATTTCGTTATCGGCCACGGGAGACAACGTGCCATGTTGTGCAAACAGAGGACTTTTAACAAAATGCCCGTTGACTAAGAAAACGGCGGTACAGGATGTACCCGAACAAAAATAAATAAAAAAATAAAAAACCAAGGCAGGAAAAAATAGGAAATAAAAACGTCGGGAAGGGAGAATCGGAGGTTTTCCTTTCTATTTTTGTTTCTGTCACCAAAGCTGTTAAGTTTTTCGGTCGTTAACCTCCAGAAACTTGTTTCCCTTTTTCTTTTCTGTTTATTTTTCTTTTTGCGTCACAAATCCACTTTTTTTTTTTTTTTTTTTTTTTTTTTAAACTTCTGACTGTAATCAACATTTTAAATGACAAAATTCGTCATGAAAAATATCCTTAATTTCATGCAGTGAGTTACGGCGAAAAATAAACTTTCCTCGTTACTAAATTGTACACTTATAACGTAATCTTTTAAATGGACGAATCTTGCTTCCTTATTTTTTTGCGGCTTCGTTTTTTTTTTTATTTGTTTTTTCCCCAGGAGATTTCTTTATTTTGCTGCGTTGTTCAAAAAGAGAATTAATTTGTATATAGAGGTTTTCGAGGTCGCTAATTTGGAATCGGTCAGAGTTTTTTTAAAATTTGAATATTTAAAGCCATTATGAGTAGGGATGGACACAACACAAGACAATACAAGCACAAGACGGTCTTGTTTAGTTCTTGTGTATTGCTCAAGATCTTGCAACATAAGGCAGTGAAGCTCTAAGTTAATATTTTTTTCTTCTCCCACTTTTTTAGTAATGGCGGTGAAGAAAAAAGTAAACAAAAAAATATAAACAAAGCCATATAATTATTTGGCGAAAGGAATTGTGTCCATTGCCAAGGTAATTGTCCTATTTACATCTAATCATATTGCAAACATGACATTTTCCAAAACGTTTTGCATAGTAAAACGTTATGTTTCACATATAATCAGAAAATATAGGAAAACCTTGAACAATTCTCAAGCCAAGGCAAGATCTTGTTTTTCATTTATTTTCAACGCAAAACCACAACACAACACAACACAAGAAATCTTGTGTTGTCGTCCATCCCTAATTATGAGCGGTGTTTTGCCGTACTAGGTCTGGCGAATGGAATTTGAAAAAAACGCTGACGGATTCGAAATCAGCGACCTCAAAAACCCCTATATACTAATTTTTAAGAACGTCGGTAAACTTCAGCAAGTGCGGATAAAAGTCGCCATATTATCTCCGCCATCTTGAATTTGAAGAAACTAGTATCAGATTCGTATTCAGCTACCCCGAAAACCCCTAGATATACAGTTTTATAAAAATCAAAGCAAGAAAATACATTATGCTTTATGTACTTAATAAGTACACTTGGCAAGTTGCAGTGATGGCCCTGCCTAACCCCTACATTTGTAATTTATGGTTAGGGTGGCTCACTTTAAAGGTCAATTTTTTAATTTTCGCTCCTGGGCAAGAAATCATTCATTTGCATGTAAAAAGAAGCCTGAATTTTTTTTAGGTCGAAAAAATATTTTTTGGCCCAGGTCCAGGGGTTTGATGTTTTTAGGGCCGAAATGGTACTTAATTTGGACGAATTTCAAAAATTCGCTCAATCAACATCTTTTAATATAAAAGATTGTCCTTTATAGGGTATATTAGGTACGTATTGAGGTTCCTAAAAAAAAATATTCGGTTCGAAAATATTGACCCGTTGGCCGCTCAGGCAGGGTTATAGAGGAAAAACGAGGATGGCCGTAACAGGGTAAGGGCAGAAAATTTTGAAGATTCGAAAATATCCAAAATGCGCCCAAAATATGTAGAAATAATGCCCCAAATGTAATTTCGATGCCAAACATTTTTTACCCTACGTTATTAACCCCATCTTTTTTTATTTTTGGCTCTTTTTTTTCTAAAAAATTGCATTTCCAAAGCCAAAAAGTGAATTTCCAACGTATGTTAAGTACCGTATGAGGGGGTTACTTTGTACTCGACCGGGTAACTTTGGACACTTTGATTTTGGGGTCTAGTACGAAATCCCGAAGGTCGAAATCCCGAATGGTCAAAATCCCGAACTTAGAATCCCGAATCTCAAAATCCCGAAGGCAACGAAATCCCGAAAGCGACGAAATCCCGAATGGTCATAATCCCGAAACTGAAAAATACAAAAATCCCGAAAGTGACATGAAAGATGTAAAACAAGGTTAATTCCGTACTTAGCTTATTATTAAATATTATATGTACTCGATTTTGCATTGAGAATTCAAGCATGTTTGTGGTAAAGTCTGAGAAAAATATTTATTATCAACATAAGCTAATCATAGGCTAGTGAGCCAATTAAAAAAGGGCAGTCTCCACTTAATAACGTTCGCCGCGTTCGCGTTATCCGCCTTCGCGATTGACGTATTCGCACCGGAAATTTTTTTGATCTTTCGCCTATGATTTTTTTGATTATCTTCTGCTTTTTTTTGTTTACAAACATTAAAAATAGCGATTTGCAAGATGTTTTTACGGATTTTAGAAAGAAAAGTTTTAATTTGGGCATGGGGAAGATACTAAATCTCTTCCAAAATAAATCCTGGATCAACCAGACTTGTATGTTGTTAATGGAATATTCGGTATTTTTTATATGCCAAAAATGTTTACGGGAGTAAAATCTGCAAAGTACTTCCGGTGTGATTACGGTAATCGCGAAGGCGGACAACGGGAGTGCAGTGAATGTTATCAAGTGGAGACTGCCCTAAAGCAAAAAGAGGTTTTTTTTTAAAAAAAATCCTTTGTCGTTCGGTGGATTTTCTCTAGTGTGATGAATTATAAACTGTTTTGGTTCGTAGTCGTTTTTGCCTGTTTAAAGCCTGAAAGGATTTGTAAAATAAGGGATTTTTTTACTCGTTTTTTATTCAAAAAATTATATCTTTAAAAGCTGTCAAAGATTAACAGTTCGGTTTTTAGCTGTGGTAAGATTTTTAACTCATTTCCTTTTAAGTTTTTTGAAATTAAAAGCGACGGAATATGACTTGGGTATTGGAAAATTAAAAAAAAATTATTTTCATCCCCCGGGGGATGATTTTTTAGCAATTTTTTCTTTTTAAGAAAGTGTTGACACTTTCGCTCATCACGGTTCGATGAAAAGGACCATAATGGCTATTTCATTAGGGAATGGGCTAGAAAACACAGCGACCATGAGTTATTCTGCTCCGTGTGCGTTAAAAAATTCAGCATAGTCAAGGGATTTGACCATGTGATTCAGCGTTCAGCAGGTAAAAAGCACACAGAAGCGGGATCCGATCAAAATCCCGAAGCTCAAAATCCCGAAGCTCAAAATCCCGAAAGTGACATGAAAGATGTAAAACAAGGTTAATTCCATTAAATGTAAAAAAAATGATTAAATATACTCAGACCCAATCTAGTGGGACTTTCAGTCGAAAATTGGGGAAAAGGGAAAATCGTACGGTGATGGAATATTTAAGAGGAATCTCTCACAATTTAAGTTTATAGGTAAGTTGTTACAATTTTTATACTTCGTGATCTTCGAAAAATTGTACTTACGGAAAATTGTACTTATTAAAAGTCCCACTAGATCGGGCCTAAGTATATTTAATCTGTTTTTTTTACATTTAATGGAATTAACCTTGTTTTACATCTTTCATGTCACTTTCGGGATTTTTTTAATTTTTCAGTTTCGGGATTATGACCATTCGGGATTTCGTTGCCTTCGGGATTTTGAGATTCGGGATTCTGAGTTCGGGATTTTGACCATTCGGGATTTTGAGCTTCGGGATTTTGATCGGATCCCTGATTTTGCCTTAAATTCTTGAAAATAGAACAAGGAAAAGCCCAAACAACGATTGAATTTCATAAAGTGAAGCTTCTTGAATATTATTTAGTAAAATGGTCTTTTCAATTAGCTTCGTTATAAAAATATTCGATTTTGAAAATAATGCGACACGGGAAAAAACTTCAAAGTTCGGAATACTAAGGTCCCTCCAACGGTATCTGAAAGCCGTTCTCAGGTTCAAACACGTTCGGCACTTGCCCTACATCATCCTTTAACTACCCAAAAAATTTCTTTCCAAATGTATTTTCCCTAGAGCAGAAAAACAAGAATTAACAAAAAAATGTTTGTAAACACTCCATAAACGCTATGTTAATCAGCCATTTTATTCATCCAAACACATTTTATTTTGGTTTCAATGAATTATTTTTTCTGGATCATTTTCTCCTCTTAAAGTAATTTAACGGAATAAAAATTGTTTATTTATTAACGGTAATATGTTTTGAGAATATTTTTTCGCCCTGTTATTGTTTTAATTACGGAGTTACGGATGCAGAAACAAAAATGTCCAAAGTTACCCCACTTTCAGATCGTCGAGAGCGTTCGGAAAATTGAGTCATAGATTGAGTTAGAAGAAGTATAACCATTACAAGAGGGTATCATTTGAAAGCTGAAGGATCTCCCTTTATGTTTGTGAAGACAGATTGAAAATCGCATCAGTATTTTACAAACAATAACAAAATAAAGTGAAAAAGTGTACAAAGTAAGCCCTCGGTACGGTACCCAAATTAACAAAACTTGATAAGTTCCAAAATAAAAAATTTAAACTAAAATTTTTGGGAACTTTTAATTTTTTTAAAAATTTTCACTCAATTTTTAATATTAATGAATTGATTTTTAATCAATTTTTAAAAGAATGGAAAATGCCCAAGGAATTAAATTTCTTTATTTTGGAGAACTCTACTAGTTTTGTTAATGAAGAAAAAAAAATGAATCTAATTTTTAGGTCTTTTCGCATTCCGCTACCAGGAGTTTTCAAATTCCAAAATTTGTCCCTTTCGACCCACCCTCACGTAAACCCAAGTTTCTTTTTCTCAGTGCTGAAAATTAATCAAAATAGCTAGTTACATTCCATTTAAATCGCACTCCGGAAGAGCTTTATTTCAAATAATTTCAAGTAAGCCCACGCCACCGCCACCATTCTGTCTCGACACATCTGCGTCTATTTTCCTCTCCGTTCAAAAAAGATTGATATACAGGCCACACGTTACTCAGGGCAAACCCTTTACCGATCAGAAACTTAATTTTTACTCCTTTCCCATTTTTTTTTTCTATCCTTTTTCTGCCTCTCACTCGGACCAAAAAAAAATGGAATAAAAATATAAAAAACCGTTTATACTTAACGGATGAACTGAACAAGAGGATAATGTAAGTAATTCTGATCGAATTAATGAGGATTTCCAGTTTTAATAAATATTTTCCCCTCGTTATCCTTTTTTACTGCTACATTTTCACACAATTAACTCTTACAAGCCTTTTTCGTATATCCGTTACTTCTCCTTCCGCTTTTTTTACTTGTATTTCCGAGCATGAACTTCTAAACTACTGTATATATATAATACATGCAAGTGGGGGAAGGCAAAAAAAAAAAAAAAGCATACGGGTAAGGCTCCATCTAGATAAGAAACGATTATTATGAAAATTTTAAAATCCGGGACGCGAGAGAGTAAAAACGAGAGAGGAAATAGCCTACTAAGGGGTAAAATATCTGAACAAGTCCATTAAAACTCCGTGGAGGGGGGGCGAAATGGAGTTCTCTAAGGATGAATCCTTTAAATAACAATGGAAATTAAAATATTAATAAACCTCTTGTTTCCGTCAATGATTTTATTTAACCTGTTTGTTAAATTTACTACTAATAGCAATTTCCTTCGTTTCTACAACGCTCATGTTAACAGCAAACTTCGCTATGGCTCAACAAAAGGAGCAGTTATTACGCCGGAATATAATAAAAGTTTTCCCTGCTTTTCTTCATTATCAAAATGTGATGAAGAGCTTTTTATTATTTATTATTATTAAAATAATGCGGATTTTTTTTTTTTTTTTTTTTTTTTTGGTAGTCAAAAGAGGAGTGATAAATTTAACAAAATTGGGTCCCCCTTCCCCTAAGGGAATTTGAAGTCATCATTCACCTAAATAGTACAACTGAAGAGATTTTAAAAGAAAGAAAATGTAAGTACAAAGAAGCATATCTTGATGTTAGGCTGCGATGCCGTTTAGAATCGGAATCGAAATCGAAATCGGTCGGTACAAATTAATTACAATCGGAACCGACATCGGAATTATTCGGTTCAAAAGTTAATTGGAATCGAAATCAGCATCGGAATCGATCGGTTCAAATTAATTGCAATCGGAACCGATATCGGAACTGATCGGTTCAAAAGCTAATTGGAATCGGAATCGGTTTCGGAATCGATCGGTTCAAAAGTAAATTGGAATCGGAATCGGTCGGTTCAAATGTTAATTGGAATCGAAACAGGCATCGGAATCCGTCGGTACAAATTAATTCCAATCGGAATCGGATCAAATTAATTCCAATCGGAACCGACATCGGAATTATTCGGTTCAAAAGTTAATTGGAATCGGAACCGGCATCGGAATCGTTTGGTACAAATTAATTGCAATCGAAACCAACATCGGAATTGATCGGTTCAAAAGTAAATTGGAATCGGAACCGGAATCGGAATCGGTTGGTACAAATTAATTGCAATCGGAACCGACATCGGAACTATTCGGTTCAAAAGTTAATTGGAATCGAAACCGGCATCTGAATCCGTCGGTACAAATTAATTCCAATCGGAATCGGTTCAAATTAATTGCAATCGGAACCAACATCGGAACTGATCGGTTCAAAAGTAAATTGGAATCGGAATCGGTCGGTTCAAAAGTTAATTGGAATCGGAATCGAAACCGGCATCTGAATCCGTCGGTACAAATTAATTCCAATCGGAATCGGTTCAAATTAACTGCAATTGGAGCCGACATCGGAACTGATTGGTTCAAAAGTAAATTGAAATCGGAATCAATTGGTTTAAAAGTAAATTGGATTCAGAATCGGCTTCGGAATCGATCGGTTCAAAAGTTAATTGGAGTCGGAATCGATCTGTTCAAAAGCTAATTGGAATCAGAATCGGCATGTGAATCGATCGGTTCAAAAGTAAATTGGATTCAAAATCGGCTTCGGAATCGATTGGTTCAAAAGTTAATTGGAATTGATTCCGGCATCGATACCAATTAATAGCAATCGGAACCGGTTCAAATTCATTGCAATTTTGAAACCGACATCGGAATTGATAGGTTCAAAAGTTAATTGGAATCGGAATAAATCGGTTCAAAAGTTAATTGGAATCGGAATTTATCGGTTAAAAAGTTAATTGGAGTCGGAACCGGTATCGGAATCGATCGGTGCAAAAGTTCAAAAGAATCGAAATCGGCATCGGAATTGGAATCGGAATCGACGTCGGAATCTGATTCAAAATTAGGTCAAAGTCGGAATCGAAAACTGAAATCTTTCTCAAAAATAGGCAGAAATCGGAATTGACATCGAAAAATAATTTTGATTTAAAATGAGCTGAAAAGTATTAACAATAGTTTTTTACGATAAGTACATTTCTGGAAATATCGAAATCAGAATCAGAATCAGCAGCAGTGAACTATTTTCTAGTTGGAATCGGAACCGAAATCATAAATTTGCATCTTTCGCCACTTCGATTTAACTTTTCAACTGATTTCCTATGTTTAACTTATACAGTTCACGAACTTATAATCGTGATTCTCTTAATGAAAAGATCCATATCCCGTTAAAAAACAAAAATATAAATTTTTGTTGTCGAGTCAATTTCAGAAGTTTGCTTGTTCAAAAAAAAAAAAAAAAAAAAAATTAAATTAAATGGACTATAAAAATTTGATCTTACAGATGCTTTTCCTATTGTACAAGACGCAAGTTGGAGTATTCTAAAAAAATATTGAACATGGAATAAAAATTGGACGCCAAATTTTAAGTAAAAAAAAAGCCTTTAACCGGTCAATTACTGGTGCACCTGCCTTATTTATATCAAATAAAAAGAGGAAGGGAAAAAAAATGAAAATCATAGTTTATGTATTCGATAATAACATATTTTTCCCATGAATCTAATTTTCGATGAAGCGCAAGCGTCGTTACCGAGCTGTATTTATAATAAATTTATTTATTATTTTTTCTTTTTTTTTATAAATATGTTTTTCCCTCGGTAGAAAATGAAAATGGAAATGAAATGTGTTTTGTGTGATGTGAAAGTAATGAATTTTGGCGTTTGAATTAAATTCGCGGGACGTGTTTGTAACCGCTTTTTGTGTTTAACATTTTCATTTTTGACCGCATTATTGTTTTCGAAAGTTAGAAAACGGTTTGAGTGTTATGAATAGTGCAGAGTTGCGGTCTACCGAATGCAACGTTCCCCGCGGTTTTCACCAGGACTTTTTCTCCAAAAAAGAAAATTAAAAAAAAAATTTAAAATTGAAGGATCAATTTGATACGATAATTGGTTTGACTTTTTTATTTTAATCGACTGTTTTTGAAATTGTCTCGGAGGCAAATCGTTTTGCCTTTAGTCGGTCGCAATATAAAAGGATGGAAAATTGGATTATTAATTTTTAATATTAAGGAAAAGTCATTCATGTCGGGATATTTCCTTTTCAAGCACCGACAATAATTGGATGGCACGGCTGTTCCTAGTCCCATTAATAATCTTAAAATACTCTCAGGGAAAGGAATCTTTCTGTCTGGATACGTCTGGATCCTACAAGGTGTTCCTTGTGATGCCTGCATTCCAAGAATTAGCTCCACCGCCTTAAAAAATTGTTTTCTTTTTTGAAGAAAATGGTGAAAGCATCTATTCCTGGCAGGTGGGGTATTTAAAATTTTCAAAGTTTTTGAAAAATGACAAGCCCCAAGAAAAAAATGAAGAAAATAAAAAAAAAATTTCGAAATTTCGATTGCTTTTAAAAAATTCTTTAAATTAGCTTCAAGATGTGTCAGGAATAGTAACTGTGACTTTTTTCTTTTTATTAACTTTATTAACCCTTAATCGAATTTAAAATTATGATTTCCTTCCCCCCCCCCCCCCAATCATCGCAACGTTTAAATTCAAATTTATTCATTTCAGTTTGATATTTAATAAACGAATAATAAATACGTCGATACGATTTAAATTACATCATATTGGCATTCGTCGGTTTAACATTTTTATTGGGTAAAATTTCTCATTCGAAATATGGCTGCTCGATTTTTGGTAAACAAAAAAAAAAAACAAAAAAAAAAAAAAAAAAACAAAAAAAAAAAGAAAGAAAAAACCGAACGCTGCTTCGTCGGAATACGAAGCAGCGATTATCGTATCATCTGATTTTTTTTTTTTTTTCAATTTTGTTGAGAGCAGAAAATGTTGCTTTGTATTTTATCATTTAATGTGACGTTAACTACGATTCCTATAAAAAAATACTCTTGCTGTTTTTTTTAATATAAACGACACCGTTGTAATAAAGATGTAGTTCCAACGGGTTTTCCTGTAACTTTTCCTTCCCGGTAGAAAAAAAAAAAAAAAAATTAAATGCATATCCTATCGGAAAAAAAAATTTAAAATTCATGTTTGAAAAAAAAAAAAAAAAAAAATCTCAGTAAAAAGTTCATTACTCCCTCTGTCCCAAAATACTTTGTGTGTTTCTCATTTTTATTTCCCATTTCGCAAGCTTTTGATTTTTGCCGGAACTGTTTGTACCACTTTACCCACCCACCCAAGCACTATTTCACACCACCCCCCCATCCCCCCCAGGGGTCCCCCCCTTTGGGAAATAAATTACCGAAAAAATGGAAAAAATTAAAATTTCTATTATTTTCGCCCCGTTTCAGAAACGAAAGCGAAAAAAATTGAAAGTGGTCGGAAATGAGAGAGTACATTACCCTAAACAAGAATCCCCCATGAGAAAATTTTTTTCATTTGTCGCAACCCCCCAAAAAAATTAAATATGTCGAGGGTCCGACCAAGGGGGCGAATTTTTAAATCTCGATTAGATGGTCGCGAAACGTTTGTTACGGGGGTTTTTTAGGTCGCTGATTTCGATTCTGAGGTCCGTTTTTAAAAATTCAAGATGGCGGATCCAATATGGCGGACCTTTTCTTAATAAATCGATTGTTTTTCACTAAAACACGTAATCGGGGGGTTATTGAGGCCGCTGATTTCAATTCTGATATCGGTTTTTGAAAATTCAAGATGGCGGAACCAATATGGCCGACCTTTTTTCAAAAATTCGACTTTCTTTCACATAAGCACGTAATCGGGGGGTTATTAAAGACGCTGATTTTGATTTTGAGGTCGGTTTTTTAAAATTCAAGATGGCGAATCCAATATGGCTGACCTTTTTTCAAAAATTCGATTTTTCCCCACATAAACACTTGTCCGGGGGGTTATTAGGGACGCTGATTCCGAATCTGAGGTTAGTTTTTACAATAGCTCAAGATGGCGGATCCAATATGGCGGACGGTTTCAAAAAATTTTTTTTTAATTCAGTCAAATTCATGATTGGGGGTTATCAGTGAACGTCCGCCATATTGCATCCGTAATCTTAAATTTTTAAAAACGGACCTGAGAATCGAAATCAGCGTCCCTAATAACCCCCCGGACAAGTGTTTATGTGGGGAAAAAATCGAATTTTTGAAAAAAGGTCAGCCATATTGGATTCGCCATCTTGAATTTTAAAAAACCGACCTCAAAATCAAAATCAGCGTCTTTAATAACCCCCCGATTACGTGCTTATGTGAAAGAAAGTCGAATTTTTGAAAAAAGGTCGGCCATATTGGTTCCGCCATCTTGAATTTTCAAAAACCGATATCAGAATTGAAATCAGCGGCCTCAATAACCCCCCGATTACGTGTTTTAGTGAAAAACAATCGATTTATAAGAAAAGGTCCGCCATATTGGATCCGCCATCTTGAATTTTAAAAACGGACCTCAGAATCGAAATCAGCGACCTAAAAAACCCCCGTAACAAACGTTTCGCGACCATCTAATCGAGATTTAAAAATTCGCCCCCTTGGTCGGACCCTCGACATATTTAATTTTTTTGGGGGGTTGCGACAAATGAAAAAAATTTTCTCATGGGATTCTTGTTTAGGGTAATGTACTCTCTCATTTCCGACCACTTTCAAATTTTTCGCTTTCGTTTCTGAAACGGGGCGAAAATAATAGAAATTTTTAATTTTTTCCATTTTTTCGGTAATTTATTTCCCAAAGGGGGGGACCCCTGGGGGGGATGGGGGGGTGGTGTGAAATAGTGCTTGGGTGGGTGGGTAAAGTGGTACAAACAGTTCCGGCAAAAATCAAAAGCTTGCGAAATGGGAAATAAAAATGAGAAACACACAAAGTATTTTGGGACAGAGGGAGTATTATTTATGCTTATTTATCTTTTTCGCAGAAGAAGTATATTACTTTTACATTTTATTTTAATTTCAGAAGACGCAATCAAAAAAAAAAAAAAAAAAAGAAATTTTTAATTACGACGAAAAAAAAAAAAACGAGGAAGGAAAAACTTTTTTTTTTAAAGCCGAAATTCCGGATGACAAGCAACGAGTGAATATTGAAAAAGTTCATCATCGGTTTTGACAGCCCTTAAAACAACTGTCCGCGATGCTAATTTTCTGATGTTTTGATTAACGAGGATTTCATTTTTGAGAGAGAGAGAAAGAGAGAGGGTTAAAAAATCGAGGGGGAGAGGAAAAAAAAATGAATAAAAAATTTTTCATTCCAAGTCAAGATTATTGCGAAAAGCTGATTTCAATCAGATTTCGATTAATGATCGAATTTAAATTGCCGGATAATAGATTGAATACGCATTACCGTTTCGTATTAATCAATCGTTAATATTAATCAATCAATTATAAATAATCTAGGTTTGGGGTGTTGCGATCGTCTTAATTACAGGTAAATCAAAGTTGCGGATGATTGAATTTCAAAAACGAAAGTCGGAGAGATTTTTAGTATTAAAATTACAACTTTTTTTTATTTTTTATTTCCTAGGCTGAAGCTTTCGCAAGGGTTTCGTCCATAAGTTACGTAAGCATTCTGTTGGCTGGGGGAATAGGGTTTTCCCCAGCACTGAGCAAAAATAGGCTTTCTCTTATTGGTATTTTATCAGAGATTCATCCCGGGAATTCCTAGGACTCTGAAATTTTTGTCCCAAAAATATTTCCCAGAAAATTTCTCAAGAAATTTTTTTCAAAATGGTCAGGAATTTCGTTTTTTTTGAGAATTTATTTTTATTAATTTTCAAGAATTTCTGATTCCCAGAAACGAAGAGTTTTTAAAGGGATTAGGGAGTTATATGACATTTGATAATTTATTAATCATTACCATCCAATATAATTATGCATAAATAAGTAAGCATAAAACGGAAAAATAAAAATAATTGAATGAGCATAATATTAGCAAATTTTCCTGCTTTATGATTTTAAAAAATTATATCAGTAAATTATTCAAAAATAATTCATATCCAAATTTTTTTGCTTAAAAAAATTATGCATATTCAAATTTTTGTGCTTAGAAAAATTATAAATATCCAAATTTTTGTACTTAAAAAAATTATGCATATTCAAATTTTGATGCTTAAAAAAATTATGCATAAACTTCGTAAAAATTATGCATATTCAAATTTTTGTGCTTAGAAAAATTATGCATAAACTTTGTAAAAACTGCTTACGTCCGAATTTTTGCAAACAGAGAACAGAAAAATAACACGCTTTTCATATACATTTTTTGCATTTATTTTGCAAATATTTTATAGGCTGCGAAGATCCATCACTGGCAGATCCAGAAATATTTTTCCGGGGGGGGGGGGGGCGGGGTAGCCTAAAATGAGCGCAAAAATTAATCCTAAACTCCATGGAGAGCAGAGATTAATCTTCCAATAAAACTGCATTCCATCTATTGCCAAATTGTGTCAGTTCAAGGGGCCCCCTTATATCTGCCCGCCCCCCCCCCCAATCTGACACAATGAACTGGGTTACCATAGCACATGGACGATCCATAACGAATTAAAAATTTTTTTTATAACGTAAATAAAGAGGAAAACTATTTTTTAATTTTTTTTTGATCAAAAATTAAAACAGATCGTAGTTAAAGTTATATTTTTTATAAGTAGCAAAATCTCTTATTTTTTTTCATGTTCAATGAGAAAAAAAAATTCGGGATGGGCCATTCTCAATTTGTTTACAATATTCAGGTCCCGGGCATTTTATTATGATTTATTTCTGAATTTGAATGAAAAACTACATTATGCTTTGATAGAACGAACAATTAAATGTTTTTTGAAAGTAAATTAAATATATTCGGCACCGTCAGATAGAAAAAGAGGCTCTTTTACGAAAAAAACTGCTATGATAATGGAAAAAAATGGCTGTCCCGATTTCGAGATTCCAGATAAACAGCTCGATTTTTTACGTAAACCAATTCAGGAAAATTTTTTTTTTTCACAATTAGCAATCAGAAATATAAGTAAATCAATAATTTGAAATGAATTTAACGATTCCATTATAATTTCTCTTGAAATAAAGATTTAAAACTTGTCCTCCATTTTTTCCACTAACGGTGTTTTTTTTTTTACCGATCATCTATTTTCACGATTTATAATTACAACGACTCATATAAAGCACTAAATATCAATAAACAACTCTTATTCCCCCCTAAAACTCTAAATAAAATTTTTTAAATAAAAATGCATTATAAATTAAAGGGGAAATTAACGTTTGATCGACGATCACGATAGTGGAGTTCAGCGAAACTCCACTAACGCAAGCCGAAAAACTGCCCGAAAATCGTTTTAAAAAATTAAACCGCTCACCTAAAACTTCACTAACAAGTCATACGATCGATTTTTCGTCTTTCCGAAACATTTTTTTGTGTAAAACCGCACAGAAATAGTAAAATTAAGTAAAATAACATTTCCACTAACGCAATCAAAACAATACTGTTTATATGGGTTGTTTACATTTTTGAAGGGACATTTTTCGTTCCGAAAATTGTAAATAAATTGAGAATGGCCCGTGATAACGAAAAAAAAATTTCAAAATCTGTTATATATATATGGATTTGAGTCGTAAAAAAAGCCGACGAATTTGATAGCGTGAGAGAGATAGAAAAAAAATTAGAAAAACATAGAGGAAAAAATGAGAGAAGAAACTGAAAAAAAAAGGAGAGAATGAAAATGTTCTTTTTTTTTTCTCTCTTTCATCTCCCACTTTCTTTTTATATTTATAGATATACAAATACAGTAATCCTATTATGAATGGTTTCCATGGAATTTTCATATTATGTAAAGTTAGGAAAATATAACATGTTCCATTTTTTTTCTTCACATGCCGTTTTGAGCTCGTTTTGTTTCAACATGTTTTTTTTTTCTTTTTTAATTCGAAAATCTTTTGAGTTTGAGTTAACTGATGGTATTTTTTTTCTTCCTCCGAAAATGAGCAACAATATATATTTCTTTTTTCTTTTTTTGCTCTTTCTCAACCGTTTTTTAAAAAGTAACTGCAAATTCTTGATTAGTCAGATGGTTTTCAAGATGAAGAATAATGTTTGAAATAATTGGAAAAGTTTGGAGGGAAAAAAATTAGTCGGAAGAGGCCGGAGAAAATAAATGCATCCTATATATTTTTCTTTCCTTTCCTTCTCTCAAAAGTAATGAAGTCAACTGCTTCGCGTTCCAAAGAGAAGGAGGAAGGGGTTAGGAAAAAAAAATAATAATAAAAAAAAAAAAAAAAAAAAACAAGTTGGAAAAAGTCGGAAGTATCGAAAATGTATTGGACGTCGAATTTATTTTACTGGAAGCGAAAAAGCAAACGGTAAATAAAAAAAAAACCAAGACGTCGTACATCGGGGAAAAAAACGAAAAACAAAAAATGTGATAGGATCTGGTTTGAAGATTTCCTGTTAAAGAGGGTGAAGAATTAGGTGAAAAGAAGTCTTTTTTTCGAAATGAATGTTTTAATTAAGTAATTAAAAATTCATAGTTTTAATTTTAATAAAGTTTTTAAAATTCCAAACAGTCAGTCACTAACAGGGAGAGATCTCCATATAAGAAAAACGTCGGAGATCTTGTAAGAGTCAAACACAAAGAAAGATACCAAATTAAATTGGATTTTAGGCCGTAATTTCAAGCTAAAACATGTTGCAGTAACATGTATAGACAACATGTTATTCGAACATGTTGAATGGTGAATAAAACATGTTGATGAACACATGTTGAAGTACAAAAGCATGTTGCGAAACACTAAAAAATGAAAAATAAAAATTTTTAATGTTGCTACATGTTACTATGCTAGCGACATGTTGGCATGTTCCTAACGCTGCAACATGTCTTTTATGCTTTAATATGTTCAGCAACATGTTGACAACATGTTTCTACCGCTACAAATTGTTCACCAAAATGTTGACATGTTTTTAACTCTGTAACATGTTTCTAATGCTGTTACGTATTTTATGCTTTAACATGTTCAGCAACATGTTTTTAACGCTGCAATGTGTTTAGCAGCATGTTGACGACATGTTTCTAACGTTGTAACATGTTTTTTGCTTCAACATGTTCAGCAACATGTTTTTAACGCTGCAAAACATTCAGCAACATGTTGACGACATGTTTGTAACGGTGCAAAATTTTCACCAAAATGTTGACATGTTTCTAACGCTGCAAAATGTTCACCAAAATGTTGACATGTTTCTAACTCTGGAACATATTTCATGCTTTAACATGTTCAGCAACATGTTTTTAAAGCTGCAAAATGTTCAGCAACATGTTGACGACATATTTTTAACGCTGAAACATGTTTTTAATGTTTCAACATGTTCAGCAACATGATCAGCAACATGTTTTATGCTTCAACATGTTCAAGAACATGTTTTTAACGCTTCAAGATCTTCAGCAAATGCTGAAGATGTTGAAGCGATGCTGCAATGTTTCTACTGCAGCAGCATGTTTTTATGCTCCAACATCTTCAGGAACATGTTCTTAACGCTGCAAAACGTTCAGCAACATGTTGACGACATGTTTCTAACGCTGCAAAATGTTCACCAAAATAATGACATGTTTCTAACGCTGCAACATGTTTTTTATTCAATTCAATTCAATTCAATATATTAAATAATCCGTTGTTGACAGTTGGAAAATATAGGATCTTGTAAAAGAACTATGATTCAACATGTTATGATTCAACATGCTCAGCAGCATGTTTCTAACGCTTCAACACGTTACCATAACATGTTACTGCAACATGTACAGAATCCAAATAGGCAAAACTGCAGAAAGAAGGCGTGAGGAAAAAAAAATTATTTTTTAAATTTATTTTACCGCAGTCGGAAACATACACTCCCGTTCCCAAAAAGAATTAGTACGAGGGAAGAAAATTACGTTGAGTGATGCCTCGATATTGGAAAACTCCTCCAACCCGTTCGAGTTTCGGGTTTTCACGCGCGGGAGCAGCCATGACACGACCTAGATGAAATTTAGGAGGGGAAGTTAAAGGAAAAACAATCAAACTAAATCAAAATTACTTCAGCCTTTAAGCTTCTTATCCTAAAGGATTACCGCTGCAACCCCCGTGATTCCTGATTATGCGTATAAGTTAATCGTTCCCATTTTATTTCCTTTAAATAAAAAGGAAAAAAAAAAAAAAAAAAGTAAAAAGTCACCTTTTTTTTTTTCTTTCCATTTAAACAAACGGCAATCACGTTTTCCAAAACGAGGAAAATAAATGAAAACCGTCATGCTGTAATCTTTGATAAAATGAAAGGTCTGTTCACCCGTTTTAGCATTCCCCCTTTATCCTTGTATAAAAAGAAAGAAAGGAAAAGATTTTTCTCTCACACCCCCCATCCCTCCCTTTTTTTTTCGAATTCGATATTGTGCTTTTAATGCGCAATAATGGCCAATAACAAAAAGAAAAGGGGAAAAAAAAAAAAAAGTTAAAAGAAGGTTAATGTCCATGAATTTGAAAAAGTCAAGAGGAAACCGAGTTATCTTAAAAAGGGTAACGGAAAATAAAAAAAAAAAAAAATCGAAAGATTGATGGCATGGATATTGATAAACCTTAAATGAAAACAGATAGCGAAACGTCAGAAAGGATTTGCAGCTCCCGTTGTTGAAAATCTTTCCCTTTTCTTCCATTCACCTCCCACCTTTTCCCGTTTACCTCCTCCTCCTTCTCCCCCCTCTTTTCGGAGAAAATAAAAGAAAAACTTAAATCCTATCTACGGCGTTTTTACCTTTAAAAAAAAAAACTGATTTTATATGACAGATGAAAAAAAATAAATAAATAAAAAGAATCGTTTTCCAAAAAATCGATACATCGCGGAGGGGGGGAAGCGCGGGGGAGGAAATCATCAGGCAAATCGTTACCCTAAAGACAGGAAGCTTTTTAAGCATTTAACCCCGCAATTTAATTAACGTGTAAAAAGTGTATATCAGATAAACGAATTGGTTTCTCCTCAGGCGTGGATCCTTTATAATTCAATTTGATCCGACGCTCAAAATTAAAATTTTAACAATCGTTCAAGCTGACGTGGTATTAAATGACTTGATATCCCATATAAATATTCACATATCATTTTTTTAAACTCGTTTTCAATTTCAAAACAACGACAAAAAATGATCGCACAATTAATCCAGATCCACAAAAACGAGACTTGAATACCAAATCTTTTTTTTTTTTTTTTTTAAAGGCGAAACTCCCAACGATAAATATACAAAAATTACTAAAAAAAGCTAATCTTCTTTTTCTTTTCTTTTTTTCTTCAAAGAAGAAAATTAAAAGAAACCATAAAATCTCGATACAGTTTAATTAGTTAAGCGAGGAGTCTGTATAATTAAGTTAATAAAAAAGAAAGAAAAAAAAAAAGCTGAAGTAATCATAGAACCAGTCTTTTCGGGTTAAGCTGACAATTTAAAAAAAAAAAAAGTCGGGAGTGGGGGGTGAAAAGTTTCCCTCTCCTCCTTTTCCTCCCTGCCGCATCACGTGATCCGTGTCAAACCGGAAGTAGAATTTTCCTCCGATTCCGTAATTAGTTCATTATCTAACTCTAATACAAACTAGAAATTTACGGCAGTGGAAACAAGGATAGTTTAAATGTGATTGACAAACTTTATTTGGGTTCCTCGGGAATAAAAGGGCTCGAAATTCGTTTGTGCACGTCCCCTTCTGTTCGCACGGATGAGGACGGAGATAATGGATTAATTCTAATGAAAGTGAGTTTTATTGATTCCCTTCTTTTTTAATATGCGGAATTCCCTACCTTCCTTCAAAGTAGTTTTCCAACTCATGTGGTAATCGCTTTAAAGTAAAGGCATTTTCCACTTACAAGTTTGGTTAAATTTAAAAACCAAAAGATTGGATTACCCACCGTATTTATTTAAAAAATTTTCCTAAACCACGTTTGGCCAAAAGATGATTTTTTTTTTTTTAAATTGCTTTTCTTTAATTCATTTTCCTAAAACTCTTTATCCAAATACCATATAATTTTCCTACAATATAATTTCTCAAAACTAATTTTTGTAAAATATTTATCAGAAACCAGTTTTTTTTTTTAAATCTTTTAAATATTTTCCTAAAGGAAAACTAAAAGTAGGAAAAATTAATTTCGGGAAAATTAAATGCAGGAAAAATTAGTTTTAGGAAAATTAAATGTAGGAAAAATTATTTTTAGTAAAATTAAAAGGAGTACACTTTTAATTTTCCTGAAAATAACTTTTCCAACCTGTAATTTCCCTGAAAGGGTAATTCTTGAAAAAACGTACCGGGACGTACCATGGCTTTGGCGGTTCAAGGTCCAAATGGTCTTTGCATGTGATGAAAACTGATTGTATGAAAATTAAATGAGGGAGTAATTATTTTCAGGAAAACTGAAAGTAAGAAAAATTATTTTTATGAAAATTAAAAGTAGGGATACTTTTAATTCCAGAAAATAAATTTTCCTACTTTTAATTTTCCTAAACCGTGTTTGGCCTAAGGATGATTTTTCTTAGATTATTTTCCATAATTTGATTTTCCTAAAACTCTTCATCCAAATACCATATAATTTCCGTAAAATATAATTTCCCAATACTAATTTTTGCTACTAGTCCAACAATCTGCGGGATTTGTTTAGCTTCTCTGAGTCCAAACGATTTCAAAGAACTGCCCAAGTGCAGTCATACATTCCATTCACATTGCCTGTCTCGCTGGCTCAAGGATGTGTACGAACAGGGGAAATGATATGTCACCGGAGAAACCTCGCTGTCCCATGTGCAGAAAACAAGTCAATGTGTTTACGAGGAATTACCTATTTATAATAATAATAATAATTGAAAGTAGGAAAAATAAGTTTCACGAAAATTAAATGTGGGGGGAAAATTCAGTGTGTTGTTTGGTGTGTGTTTCCGGGCGTGTTTGGGATTTTTTTTTAGACGAAGGGTAGTTGACGGCGACGAAGAGCATCAGGAAGAAGTTTCGGAGTACGAAGAACAGGAGAGGAAGAACAGCGGTGTGTCTTTAGCCTTAGACGAATTAGACCGATACTACGAAATGGCGCGACGGGAGGAGAGACGCCAGAAGTACGGGGCGGGCTATCTCCTGTCATTTCATACAAATAGGGAGAATTATTTTCAGGAAAATTAAAAGTATTTATACTATTAATTTTCCTGAAAATAATTTCTCCTACTTTTAATTTTCCTAAGGGTAATTCTTGAAAAACGTACCATGACTGGCATTTTCAGGAAAAAAGGGTAATTTTTGAAAAAAAAAAATTACCGTAACGGTTACGGCTTTGGCGGTTAAAGTCCCAAGTGATCTCACTGCATGTGAAGAAACCCGATTGTATGAAAATTATTTTCAGGAAAATTAAAAGTAGGGAAAATTATTTTTAGGAAAATTAAAAGTATTTATACTATTAATTTTCCTGAAAATAATTTCTCCTACTTTTAATTTTTCTGAAAATAATTACTTCTACTTTTAATTTCCGAAAACTAATTTTTTTAAACTATTTTTCAGAAACCAGTCTTTTTAAGAAAATTTCTAGAAATATTTTCCTGAAGGTAAATTAAAAGTACGAAAAATGATTTTTAGGAAAATTAAAAGGGTCAGTCCATGTGAAATGACCAAATTGCAAACCACTACCTTCACCGATTTTTTTGATTTTCGGGGAATCGAATCTACCCATCGGTCTTATGAAAACCCCAAATTTTCAAATTTTTAAAACCACCCGTTCCGAAGTTATTGACCTCGGAAAATTGGGATAGGGCGCTTACCCTGTTTTTAAAAATCGCTGTAACTATGGACCGCGGTGACATAGAAAATCGAACGAGGTCTCTTTTTAATCGCCTTTAGTGGGGCTTTCGTGTGATATACCATAACCGCCATTTTTTTTAAAAATTAGTTTCCCGGACTTTCCGAAAATAAAAATTTCAATTTCCGGAAAAACTATATCTTTAATTTTTTTTAAAAAAATGTAGGTTAAAGTAGAGGTCTAGCTTACCTTTTAGCCAAAATTTCAGGATGGGCCTGCCATGGGTTCCTACAGTATCACGCTGTTGAAAATGTGCTGTCGGAAAAAAAATTTTTTTAAATGGTAATTTTGGGTTATTTTGACTCCGTAATGAAGGTTTGTACTTGCAAAATTAATTTTTTTTAAAATTGGCCTTGAAATTTCCAAAAACCCATATAAATGCCAAAAATGAAAAATTTTTTTTTTCATAAAAGATCACTCATTCTTATCGGAAATTTTGCGTAGATTACGAATTTGAAGTCTGAAATTAGTTTTGGTGCAAAATTTTTGAGCCACAGGCAAAAAGCCGTAAGAACGTTTTCAGAGCTTTAGCTCAAAAATCATGCACCAAAACTAATTTCCGACTTCAAATTCGTAATCTACGCAAAATTTCCGATAAGAATGAGTGATCTTTTATGAAAAAAAATTTTTCATTTTTGGCCCTTATATGGGTTTTTGGAAATTTCAAGGCCAATTTAAAAAAATTAATTTTGCAAGTACAACCTTCATTACGGAGTCAAAATAACCCAAAATTACCATTTAAAAAAATTTTTTTTCCGACAGCACATTTTCAACAGCGTGATACTGTAGGAACCCATGGCAGGCCCATCCTGAAATTTTGGCTAAAAGGTAAGCTAGACCTCTACTTTAACCTACATTTTTTAAAAAAAATTAAAGATATAGTTTTTCCAGAAATTGAAATTTTTATTTTCGGAAGTCGGGAAACTAATTTTTAAAAAAAATGGCGGTTATGGTATATCACACGAAAGCCCCACTAAAGGCGATTAAAAAGAGACCTCGTTCGATTTTCTATGTCACCGCGGTCCATAGTTACAGCGATTTTTAAAAACAGGGTAAGCGCCCTATCCCAATTTTCCGAGGTCAATAACTTCGGAACGGGTGGTTTTAAAAATTTGAAAATTTGGGGTTTTCATAAGACCGATGGGTAGATTCGATTCCCCGAAAATCAAAAAAATCGGTGAAGGTAGTGGTTTGCAATTTGGTCATTTCACATGGACTGACCCAAAAGTAAGAATATATTTAATTTTCCTAAAAATAATTACTCCTACATGTAATTTGCCAAAACTAATTTTTTTAAACTATTTTTCAGAAACCAGTTTTTCAGAAAAAGTTTTCAAATATTTTCCTAAAGGAAAATTGAAAGTTAGGAAAAATTATTTTCAGGAAAATTGGAAGTAGGAAAAATTATTTTTAGGAAAATTGGAAGTAGGAAAAATTATTTTAGGAAAATTAAATATGGGAGTAATTATTTTCAGGAAAATTAAAAGTATTTATACTTTTAATTTTCCTAAAAATAATTTTTCCTAGTTTTAATTTTCCGAAAACGGTAATTTTTGAAAAAACGTAACGTCAATGGCATGACCTTGGCGGTTGAAGTCCCAAGCGATCTCACTGCATGTGAAGAAAGTAGATTGTATGAAAATTATTTTCAGGAAAATTAAATGTAGGAAAAATTATTTTTAGGAAAATTAAAAATATTCTTACTTTTAATTTTTCTGAAAATAATTTTTCCTACTTTCAATTTTTCTAAAAGGGTAATAGAGACGAATATAAAAGTCTCGTTGATGGTCGCCTACGCCTGGACACAGGTATGGCACCATAAGAAGAAGAAGAAAAGGGTAATTCTTAAAAAAAAACGTACCGTGACGGGCGTGGCTTTCGCAGCCCGAGTGGTGTCGTGAAGGAAATCAGCTATATGAAAATTTCAAGTAGGAGAAATTATTTTTAGAGAAATTGAAAGTAAGAAGACGTTTTTCGGTAAAATTCTTTTAGGAAAAATGTGTACGTGCTAATGAAAACCTCCCACTTATACAATCCGGATAGCATGTTTTGTTTTTTAAACCTTTTGCAAACATTTAAGTTTTTTTGAATCAAAAGAAACTATCCGGATTGTACAAGTACACCCAGAAAAATATTTTTTTTTGTCGCAAAGCAAATGATGGTTTGATCGTTTTTCTTATGTCACAAAGCATCAGTATGCTTGCGACAAAACAAAAATCAGTTTTGATGACAAAATTTAATGCGGCAAAGCACACGTGGCTTTGCCGCATTAAATTTTGTGCGTAAATCACCGATTCTTGCCTTCTTAACAAAATAAAAATGGCGGACATTAATGATCCGGTGATTAGTTCTATTTTAATTGGCAATAATTTGTTACATTTAATAGAAAATTTTAAAAGTAAGTAGAAAATATTATTTTAATTAAATTCTACATAAGTTAAACATTGGTTTTCAATTCAATATAACTAAAAAATTTAAATGTCTATTTTCTTTAAAGCCAACAGAATAGACTATGATACCTTCATCAATTTAACAGATGAGGAGGTAAAAGAGCTGGCTCCGTCTATTGGGGACCGAAAAAAAATAAAAAACTTAATCGAAATACTCAAAGCTGATGTGGTAAGCATATAATAATAGGCTTTGTGAATATAAAAACTTGATTTCTATATTTAACTTATACAATAGCAGTGATTTTCCGTCATGTAGGAAATAATACCGGGACATAAGCTAAACACGTGTTTTCATTGTATCTTGAATATTTATCATACTTATTTCAATTTTTCTAATAAAAATAGCGGATATTTATAAAATTTTTAAAGCACGAAGTAAATAAATAATAACAGCATGTTTCATGTCCTTATGACGATCTCCCGATTAAAAGCAAGCAATAATGAAAATAATCTTTACTATTTTTTTTTTTTTCAGGTTACAGAACCTTACTCAAGCAACGGAGGCAATGAAAGCAGCATAGAAGAAAGTGGAAACAAAGAAAGTAGCATTGAACAAAATAATGATCCTGCTGTTGAAGCTGAAAATGAAAAGCAAGATGATATTGTAAAATTATCCCAAAAACTACCAGCAGAATTAAAAATTCACATTAGTGAATCGGAGAGAGATATTGAAAATTTTGTAAGTACAATTATTTAATAATTCCATTTTTACAATTTTCATTCACAATTTAATAATATTTTTAACATATCTTTTACTAGGACCTGAAGCAAGTGCTACAAGAGAGTCTAGACGGAAAGCTATTATTAGCTGCATATTTTTTGAAAGATGGACTTGAACCTACAGAAATCAACACATTGTGTCATTTAGTAATTTGTTCATGCATTCTAAAGGGATTCCCCAGCAAAAAACCCATCTTCGAGAAATTAAAGGAAAAAATACTGGAGTTATTTCCTAATATTGATCCGGTAAGCCATTTGTATCAATTCCCATTTGTTATTAATTTCTTATCCCACAAAAAGCAACGATAACAAATCATTTCATTTTTTAGGAAATTTTATATGTTCCTGCTGTTGAAAATAAAAAAAAAAAAAGATTTGATAAAGGCAACGGAACAGAAGTAAATGATAATAACATTAAAAAAGCAAATGAGAAAGGAAATCGACAAGCAAAAGGAAATTGTTTGACAAGTATAGGAATTTAAGGACAAAGATTCGAGATTTGCAGATGCTTGATGATGATGAAGATGAAGCTGACATAGATGAATCATCTTCGGAACCTTTAACTAAGAAACCCAGGCTTGAGACTATTAATGAGAGCATACAGTGGTTAAATGACAATCATGACAAACCAATAAACGAAATTGAAAGCATATGGAATGAAACATTCCCTGAACGAAAGAGTGATTTGTTCACTTTTTCTGAAGATTTTACTTCAGTTGACTTTCTTAACAAATGGAACCCTTTGACAGGACCATATGGACATTTGCTTGTAAGTACTAAAATTTATTTAAAAAAAGAAATGATTTGTGATTGATTGATATTTTACATGTACACTTAATATCGACTACAAAAAACATTGAATATTTTCTAATTCTTACTATCTATTCTAACTTATATTTTATTTCAGATGAAATTAGATTTTCAACAATTGTATCCGGATAAAATAGACTGTATCGAGCGGTGGTCAATTATAAGGAAGAACTATAAGATAATAACGGAGCAAGTAAAAGACCGTAGCATTAAAAAGCAGTTAAAAAGTTTAGACAATAATGCAACTGCAGGTATTGTTACTTACTGCACCGTCCATGATGTTATATCTGTTCCTTGCAATAATATTTACTTTTTTATTTAATGCTTAGATCAAATAGATGCTCTGTGTTTGAGATCATTAGCTGCAATATACGTTTGTAAAGCACGATTTAAACACAGTAATGGAATTTGGAGGCCATCGATAGTGGAGTCAGCGGACGCACTTGTTTTACACGTCACGGTACGTAAAGGAAATTGGTAAAATTAAATTAAAATTAAAAGATTTAGCAACAAATAATTGAATGAAAAACAATAACAATAACAGCCATTTTAATACGTGTACATGGATAAAAGTAGAACTGATGCCACGTTGAATGTGAATGGAATAGTTGGAATATATTTGTTAAACATGAGCGGAATGTGTGTTGTGGTTTTAGATTTTAAAGTACGGTGGGAAAAAATTATTGGCGCGCAAGGATTAACATATTTTTCACAAGCCATAAAATAATTTATATGTATAAAAATATTTCTTTTTTTTTTTTTTTTTTTATTTTTACATATTGCAAAACAAAAACGATTGCTAGACATTTAGTCCAGACGTTGTTGGCCTAAAGAAAGCAAACTGATAATTATTTTATCTTTTTACAGCCGAGTTAATTACTTGTTTTGGGCATAAAGGAATCGGAAGGACAATAAGATCTAAAAGAAACGTCGGTTTAAAATTATTGATAACATTAATGGGATAGAAGGGCTTATCCCCTTGATACTTGTGCTTTAAGATGAAATGAATTTTCTTATGACTCATTTTCAGTAATGTTTCACCCCTAAAACAATTTTGGAGGAACATTTTAGTAATGGCAGATTTTTCAACAAAAATTTATAACCTTTAAAAATTTTTTTATGCGAAAGATTTTCATATTTCAAAATTTATTTATCAAAGTTTTCTTAAATACAAATATTTAAAAAAAAAAATCTTCAGCTTTTGGAAATATTTTGAAGAGAATTTCTCATTTTGAGCATTTCATTATAAAAATCTTTATAGACAGTACATGAATTACATTTTTTAAATCCAGGTATTTGTTTAAGGAAATTCTCTGAGGTTGAACAATTTTCTGACTTAAATTTTCTGACTATGATAATTTTTTCGAAGGAAAAGTAAGAGTTTGAGGAATTACTTTAGCATTTAAGGTAAATCTAGCTCTAGGAAAATGATTGCCGAATTTTTATTTCCTTCTATGTATGCATTTTCATCATGCATACGACGACCGAAAATATTCCGCGTGGAAATAATATAGGGATTTAATGGGCAATTAGGCAACCGGCAAGGCAATACATACCTACTTCACACGTATCTAAATTTTTGTTGTTATCTCGGAATTGAAATCAGAATTCATGCAAAATGAGTCGTTTCGTAAAACTTTCGCTAAATATTTTATTTTATAATTTCAGGTAGCCGGTGACATAAAACGACGAATCGAAGAAAGAAAATCAAAACTATTGAAATTTAAGGTAAAATTACAACCATTGATCGTCGTTGTCGGGAAGGATTATTCTTCCATAAATTCGGTTCATGTGGTCCTGAACGAGGTGTCGCATAGAGTTGATTCTGTGATAGAAGGAATTAATTACTGTTTCATGTGTTTTCATACGACTCAGACAGGGTATCCGGATGAGGCTGTTGCTCCGTGGCAGTTTCTGCAGGAATTTATTTGGAATATAAAAACTTCATGGGATGTTAAAGGTTTTGGTTTCAAAACTTTGATCGATCGTTTAAATCAGCTCACTTAAATTAATTTAAGATAATTTTCCTTGAATCAGTATTTATCTAATTTTTCTTTCGATCATTAGTTTAATGAACAAATTCAAGAGAATATTGTTAAAACGTAAAATGAGCAGTGTATTGCAATGATTTAAAAATTATTTCAAAAATTTAAATGATTACGGCCAATTGTAAATTGGATAAAAAATACCTCTCCTCATTTGTAATTTCAAGTACAACTTTTTAAATCATTGTAAATATTTTTACATAACTATTTTTATTGTAATCATCACATTCAATCAATCAATCTTTATTCCTTTATCGTTAAATTTACGTTACATGAATGAATAACGACCAAACTGTTAAAACGGTTAAAAATTTTAGTCCTAAATTCTGAAATCAGGTGTCGTTATTAATCATTACGTTTTTTATGAAATTTCATCGTTCAATGTTATAAAAGTGCTGTAAATTGTAGATTTTCTATTTTCATTTTTTTAGAATTAACAATATAGTCTTCCTTTTAATTCGACGACGTATCTTTCACTGGGGTGTTGAAAATGTTTTCGTGCATTTCGTGTGTCGAAACCTTTGAATCTACAAAGGAATTGCGTAGCCATTTAAAAACACACAATCTACAAATTTTTAATTGTTTTTGTAATAGAGATTATCAAGACTTAAGCAGTTATATTCGGCACTTAAATTTGACACACAGCGATCATACAGAACCTCCGTTGAAGAAACGTAAAATTGAATACAAAACAGATCATAAAAATACTCCGGTTTTAAATGTAAACAATACGGATACAAAAAAAGCTAATATTGATCCTACTGAACTCGGTATCAATTTCGCGGCTAAATTTTTTAAAGATGTCACGTACAACCGAAAACAAATTCAAGACATTGTAAAGGAAACATCAAATTTGGTAAAAAATGTTATTACTCCATTACAAGAAAAGATTTTAAAGGTAGCTGACCTCAATGTTGAAAAAAGTGAACAGATTAAAAACATTTTTCAATCCTATAGTAATATGTTTGATGAAATTGATACCGATCACAAGAGAAAAAAATATTTAATAAATAAAAATATGTTTATTGCGAGTGAAAGTTACGTTATTGGATATATTGAGGAAGATAAAATTGTTAATGGGATTAGTTATAAATTGTATAAACCGCACACAGGTCAGTTCGTATCCGTTAAAAAGACTTTGGAAAAGCTTTTTTCCCTTCCTTCAGTGTATGACGAAGTTATGGAGTACGTAAATTCGTTATACTCAAATTCGACATCTGAAATTTCTAATTTTCTTCAAGGTCAAATTTGGCAAAGGATAATTAACAAGTACGACGATAAAAATGTCTTACCAATTTTTTTATACTATGATGATTTTGAGGTAAATAATCCCTTGGGGGCCCATAGGGGTGTCTACAAATTGGGAGGGGCTTACATAATTTTCCCTTTCTTACCCCCTTATGCGAGAAGTTTACTTGAAAATATCCCTTTAACGTTACTTTTTCATTCGTCTGATCACGAGTATTTCGGAAATAGAAAAACTTTTAAACCTTTGATAGAAGAACTTAAACAGTTAGAAACAAAAGGACTAAACATTAAGGGGATTAATTTCAAATTTGTTCTCGGTCTGGTGTTAGGTGACAACCTGGGTTTGAATCATCTTTTAGGTTTTATAAAAAGCTTTAATGCAAATTATTATTGTCGCATCTGTAAAATGCACAAATGTGAAATGAAAAAGGCGTGCGTAGAAGATGTTACTTTACTTAGAAACGAGACAAATTACAAAAAAGATGTTGAAACAGCTAATGCAACAAATACTGGTGTTGAAGAAGAATGTGTTTTTAATGCTTTGTCTAACTTTCATGTAGTAAAAAACTTCGTCGGAGACATCATGCATGACTGTTATAAAGGGACTGTTCCCGTAGAAACAGCCCAAATTTTGTTACATTTCATTCAAGAAAAGAAATATTTTTCACTAGAAATATTGAACGAAAGAATTCGATACTTCGACTACGGAGTGGACGAAATTGGGGACAGACCCAGCTGCATACTTTTGCAACATTTAAAAAATAATGAATTGAACATGTCAGCTTCTGAGATGATGCTATTCCTCAGATATTTGCCCTTGATGATAGGGGATCTAATCCCTGAGGACGACATGCACTATCATCTTTTGATTTCTCTCATTTTCATATGTGACATATTGCAGTCCACACGGTTTGATAGTAATTGTATCCCCATTCTGAGGAATAGCATCGTCGAACACCACAAGCTGTATTTAGATTGTTTTAAGGGCAATCTAATTCCAAAACATCATTTCTTGACACATTATTCCACTTTGATACCTTTGGTTGGGCCATTAATCAATATATGGGCTATGAGGGGAGAAGCGAAACATTGGTTTTTCAAGCTAGCAGCTAAATCAGTTACATCAAGAGTCGATCTTGTCCAGACTTTGGCCTTGCGGCACCAACTTTGTTTTTCTGAACGGTTTTTAGCCTCAAGAGGGATTCAGCGTCGAGTAGAGTACTCCCCTAAAAGAGATACGAACGACATTAATTTAAAAGTATCTAAAAATGCTATTTTCGTGCCTTGGGTAAAAACTAAATCTATTTTTTACAAGGTGAATATGTGCTTAATTTATCAATTTGAAGATGATTCGCCATGTTTTTCAAAAATCATTAAAATATTTTTAGAAAATGACGAAGTTTTTATCGTCGTTAAGCCACTATATACCTTAGGCTTTGAAGAGCATTTCCACGCATATAGAATTGCAGAAGATAAAACATCGAAATTTGTAATTTTAAAGCAGAGTGATTTGGAGTATCCTTTCCCATCGTCAATTCATTTACAGGCTAATGGAAAATTTTATATTTCTTTAAAAACAAATTTTGATTAAAATAGAAGAAAACAGGTATCTTTAATTTTTTAATGCGAAGAAAAACTTTTAAAAAAACTTTTTTTTTTAATGCTTTAAATAATCTCAGAGGATTTAGTTACTGAACCTGCAATGTGGTATGAGCTTCTTTGTTCTTTTTTTTTTTTTCCAGTTTTTACTTAGAAGAATATTTTTGGGGAAATACTGTAGATAATTACTATCAACATATAGATAATTTAAGGGACTATGATTCTAGCATTTACTTAATTTTTAAGAACGTTCTCTAGTCATTAAAAAACATAAGTTCAGTAAACTTTGTCTTGATATAAATAGTTTTAATATTTTTCACCAATGGAATGCTGAAAACATTTCTAATAACAAGACACTTTTTCCCCCTTTTTTAATATCCTATTGCCTAATAACATTCGAAAATTCTTTTGAAGAAATGAGTAAGAAAAATTGTAGATTCGAAGTACATTTTTTGCTTTTAAATATTCTAAGCCAAATAAAATAAACTTGCCTCTTCATAACTTGGGAAAAAACTTGTGCTGAACGAAAAAAAATCAAGAATTTTTTGGTAAAATGCATAAAAATGACATTTTAAAACTTATCATAGTATACAATTATTTAATTGATTAAATTTACATTTTTAAAAAATGTAATACTTCTAGTAAATAAAAATTTTTTTTTTTGTTTATTATCGAAGTGAAATTAATACAAATTTTCAGTGAAATTATCTGTTTAACTGAAAAGCTTACAAAATTTATTCCTCAGCTTGTTTTTTCTTACTGTAGTTACTTATTTCCAGAAAATTTTTTTCTTGCCAAAACTTTTTGAAAACATTTATGTACATATGCAAAAAAATTAAAAAGCAAAAAGATGAAAAATTCTTGGATATTAAGAGATTTAGAGTTACATTTCAGCAAAACTATAGTAAGTTGCCTTTTTATTTTTTTCCTGAATTGAAAATGGAATAGAATTTTTTTTAAAACTTTAAGCCATAATTAAAGAATTATTTTGCTAAGCCAAAAACAGTTAAAGAAGAATTTGGTAGATGAAAAAAATTGTGCAGTATTTTTTATAAAATAAAATCTGTCTCCTTTTTTTAAAAGTTACCCATTGTTCTACATTGTTTTCATCTGTTTTAAAACCTCATTCTTTTTCTGACTATACATTTTTGTTTTGATATCCAGAATATTTTGAAATTGATCATCATGTTTAATTCATTTTATGAAATTAACTTCAATAAGAATATAGTATACTAAACAAAAATTCAGTTACTGTATTTTTTCCCCATCTCGGTATCCCAGAAATAGGGCCATATATTAAACAAACCAGGTAATAAAATTAATAAATATAACTTTACATAACTGTTTGTTTTTTAACAAAAATAATCACTGATTATATTATTTTTTAAAGAAATTGAAACAAAAATTAAAAATATTGAAAATAGAGACTGTTCATGGTTTATATCATGATATTTTAATTGACTATGCTTTACCTGTTTTGGCTTTTTCCTGACTTTCACTTGCTCCGCATATAGTCTTCAATTAATTTTTCCTCGCTGTTTCATTTGGCACACACCAGAAATCAACAAATCATTCTCTGTAGCATTTTAAAACTTGTGTATCAAAGCTTTTTTTTTTCCTCCGTGTCTTACAAATTGCTTTAATATTTTAATTGCTAATCGGCTAATCCACAATATCATTAAACCATTCACATTTTACAGAAGTTATCTCTTACATGAATTGGTGTCATAAATCGTTATGCTTTGTTTTAACCTGCAATCAAAATAAAAAAAACATTAGTTAACATATTTTGTAGAATAATGCATATAAGGCAATACTGTTTTGATGTTTCTCAACATCAAAACCTAACCTTATCTGTCAAGTCAAGAAACAAACACTTCACTGCACACTTTTTTCACTTCAAAATGTATTTTACTTTACTTACCTGCCTTTTTAAATCCTTCCTCCGCTTTCTAACAAACTTGGAAAATCAAAGTTCAGAGTTAAAAATCATTTTACGTAAAAAGACATAAATCTTGCCCGGACCGATTTCTTTGCCGCCATCTTGTAATCCATCTCTTTGATTACCATGGTAATCAAAGCAGAAGAAAATGTGTTGTCGCAAAGCATTTTAACCTCAACGCAACCGATATGTTTTGCCACAACACATTTTAATTGTTTAGACCTATTTTTACAAAAAGTGCTTTGTCGCAAAGCATTTTTGCTTAGACCCAAAGCAGCATTTTTCTGGGTGTATGAGGTTTTCATATGCACGTACTCAAATGTTCAGACAAACTTTAAAAAGCAATAAGTAACAAAAAGCATTAAATTCAGACAAACTGGACAGAAGATGCAAATCCTGCATGAAATAAGGAACCAAATGATTCGAAATGATTGTGGAATACTTTAAATACCAAAGTAGCGGTATGCAAATAAAAAATTTATATATAAAAATTTTAACAAGGAGGATAGTGAAAATGTGACCGTGTCCAGAAGAAGGCAGCTTAGGGTGAAAAAAATTCGATTTCAATTTTCTGACGCATTTCGACTGATCCAATACTACAGAACGAAAATTCGTCGAAAAATCGAAGTCGAATTTTTTTCACCCTAAGCTACCATTTCCTAGACACGGTAACAAATATATTTACAAAAAAATAAAATAATAAAGCATTAAGAACTCGGAGCTTGCAAAAGTGTTGAGCAGGTTTCACCAGATCACTGAAAGCAGATTGAAGAAATCGAAGTATCAAAAGATGTGCGAGTTAGGAAATATGACCTCATAGAAGTGAAAAACAAAACGGTCACTAATGTCTGTAGGTAACTAGAGAAGGATCAAGTTCCCAAGAAAGAAACTCACCACTTGTTAAGAAAGGCGAAGCGTAATTATCGGAATGCCTTCTTCAAATTATCGGATTTCAAACAATAGTTAAAATTGATAGGTTTTTATAAGATTTTTTTTTTTTTTTTTTTTTTTTTTTTTTTTTTTTTTTTTTTACAAGCAGCCATAATGACTTAGAAAATAATTCATTTTTATTTTCCTTTAAATTGAACAGATATCTAAGTCGTTTCAGATTCACATGTTCTAACATGTTTGAGGGAAGGAAAATAATTTAAATTCCGAAATTAGCTGAGTAGGTTAGTTATCGGCCATTGAGAATGGACAACACCATGTTTGAAAACTTTTGGAGGAGAATGTCTCATTATTTAATGATTTTAGGAATTTCAGCTAAAATCCTGATACTATTTCATCCAAATGCTACCATTTACGAAATTAATTGCAGCGGTTTTTGAACATATAATTGAATAAAAATATTTTTAAGAATAGATACTTAGGGTGCTTCAAATTTACCTTACTTTTCGCGATTTTGGTCTTCATGCGATTTTCACTTTTCTTATGGTCTAAAAACAAAAGCTAATTATTTTCAAATTTTTTCGACCACGTTTAGGGGTGTATCACGGCCATTTTGTGCTTGAAAAAAAAACTTTTTTTTAGCATTTTTTTAATCAAATTTTTCCGAAACTTAAGGAGTAATTCTTCGGGGCCAAACATAGGTTGTTTATTTGTTTTCGACGTCGTAGAATCCGAAAATGACCAGCCCGTTTCGATCAGAATCAACCCTAACTGGCCGAACACCTTTTTTTTTTGCCCAAAATAGGATTTTTTTCGGCTAAAAATCAAATTTTAAGTGGATTTTCACCCCTGTGACAATTTTTTTTTGGGGATTAAATCGTGCTAAAATACGTTTTCGACATCGTAGAATCCGAATATAACCCCCGCGTTTCGATCAAAATCACAACATTCTTCTATAAAAATCGACTTGAAATTCGATTGTTTACCGAAAAGTTGTTATTTTTGGCCAAAAAAGGGTGGTTGGCCAGTTAAAGGTGATTCTGACCAAAACGCGGTGGTTATATTCGGATTCTACGATGCAGAAAACGTATTTTAGCACGATTTAATCCTTTAAAAAAAATTGTCAGAAGGGTGAAAATCGACTTAAAATTTGATTTTTAGCCGAAAAAAATTCTATTTTTGGCCAATAAAAGGTGTTCGGCCAGTAAGGGTTGATTCTGATCGAAACGGGGTGGTCATTTTCGGATTCTACGATGTCGAAATCGTATTTTAGCATGATAAAATTATACATGAAAAAATTTTCAGAGAGGTGAAAATCGACTTAAAATTTGATTTTTTGCCAAAAAATTGCTGTTTTTGGCCAAAAAAGGCTGTTTGGCCGGTTAGGGGTGATTCTGATCAAAACGCGGTGGTTATATTCGGATTCTATGATGTCGAAGACTTATTTTAGCACGATTTAATCCCCAAAAAAAATTGTCACAGGGGTGAAAATCCACTTAAAATTTGATTTTTAGCCGAAAAAAATCCGATTTTGGGCAAAAAAAAGGTGTTCGGTCAGTTAGGGTTGATTCTGATCGAAACGGGCTGGTCATTTTCGGATTCTACGACGTCGAAAACACAATTAAACACCCTGGTTTGGTCCCGAAGAATCACTCCTAAAGTTTCAAAAAAATTTGTTTAAAAAAATGCCAAAAAAAAAAAAAAAAAAAAATTTTTTTTTCAAGCACAAAATGGCCGCGATACACCCCTAAACGTAGTCGAAAAAATCTGAAAAAAATTACCTTTTGTTTTTGGACGATAAGAAAAGTGAAAATCACATGAAGACCAAAATCGCGAAACGTAAGGTAAATGAACCACCCTAATACTGCAGCATTTATATCTTCTGTTAAGGTGTGCTTTTAATTTTAATAAAAAATTACGATTTTTTTTATTTTTTTTATTTATTTTCGAAAAATTTAGAAATTGTGTTTTTTTCGTTTCCGATCTCGAGTCACGACCAAAAATCGGATTTTTATGAAATTGTATGTGAAATCCGATACTTTGGCATCGCTGAGCTGTAAAATCTTCGGTACAAAGTACTCAGCAACTGCCCTAGCTACTTCTTCCTCATTTAAACGAGGTTTAAAATTCTAAGTACAGAACCGACATTCTTTAAACTTTAATCCGTATCATCGATGAATGAAAATCCAACGAATATACGAAAACTATTTTTTGAGTTATTTTTCAATAAAAACTTGGCAAAAGGATTTTAATCTGCGGGGAAGGAAAAAAAAAAAAAAAACCATCCCTTTCAGCTAGATGGAGTTAATTAGACCTTCAACTGCGAACCCGATCAGAAGAAAAAAAAGAAAAAAAATTTTCGAAAATGATCTTAATGGAACTCGACTCCCTGTCTAGATTGGATATCGGCCAAAAATAACAGTATCACAGGTTCAGGGATCTCAGAAAAAAAAAAAAAAAAAATCGAAAACGAAAACCACCGCGAGAAATATATTTTTTTTTCTCACCGAAAAGATTTAGTACAAAAAAAAACCTTTTCTACCTTCTTAAATCTGTCGTCATCCAGGAAGTAAAAATTGAAATCGGAAAAAGAAAAAGATAATTTTTTCCCCCCCTCAAAAAAATACAAAAAACATTTATCTTTGAAGAAGGATTACCCACGCGAGTTTCCTTACCGAATGTTGCCTTTTTTTTTCCTCTCAACGACAAATGTCTTTTATTACGTTTTCGCTTAATTGCTCATTTCTCCCAAGAAATTCCCCGGAGGTTACAAATCCACGACCCCCCCCTCTTTGAAAAATTATTTCCATTAACGAAAAATAGCTTGAGGTCTGTCGCCTTTTGGCTTTTAAGGCACCGATTAGAGAAAATGATTAATGTCGAGTCTATTTTCCCACTTTTTATTTTTTTTTTTAAACAAAAAAAAAAATCTCGGGTTTTGCCAAACTGATCCTTAAAAAGCGGGAGAAAGTAGGTAAAAACTTTCTTTTTTCCGCGCCCCACCTTTTCCCAAAAAC
Organism: Liposcelis bostrychophila; assembly: GCA_037577465.1. Classification (NCBI taxonomy): domain Eukaryota; kingdom Metazoa; phylum Arthropoda; class Insecta; order Psocodea; family Liposcelididae; genus Liposcelis; species Liposcelis bostrychophila. The sequence goes on along the minus strand of CM075213.1, from coordinate 38,410,999 downwards.
TTTTCACCCCTCCCCCTCCCCTAAAAAAGTCAAAATTTAAGATAACTTCTCATTAGTCGTTAGTTTTAAGTACTAAAAAGACAAGTTAAGTCAGTCTTGATGTTTGAAGAAAACTTTTCGCCAAAGTTGAATATGAAATATGAGAAGGAAAAGGTTTAAAGCTTTTGAAAAACAAATACGAGGCAATCCCGACTGAAAAATGTTTTACTTTTCAAGACGGCGCCTGTCCATCCTTTACAGAATTTTTTTTTCTTTCAAAAAAATAAATTTCCAACTTGGAAAAAGAAAAGAAAAATCCTATCGAGTTAGTGCGATTTTTTTTTTTTTTTTTTTTTTTTTTTTTTTGCTGAATTTTTTTCGCAGAATGAGCTTCGTTAGTCTGAACTTGAAAATGTCATATATTAATAAACACGACACGTTTCGCTGACAAAATCGCTGAATGATCATTGATTTCCACGTTTTCAGGCGACTTGCGGGAGGAGATGAAATGCTGACTCAAATCCTTAAACTTTCCAACGAAGTTGCGGAAACTTTTCTTTTTTTTTTTTTTTTTTTTTTTTTTTTTCCTTTTTCCTGCGGCAGAAATAAACATGGGGCATTTGTGTCGGTTTTTTTTTTTCGGGGCAAGAATTCGAAAAAGAAAAATTCCTTTTATTTTTTTCTTCTTCTTCCTTTCCTTCCCGACTTTCATGCATAGAGAATCCTAATAAACAATACGGTAGGAGGAGAGCTTTGGGCGTTCAAAAAAAAAAAGAAAAAAACGCATCATTGGGTAGAACCGAATTGTAATAAAACGTGAATAATGGCGTTTGACACAAAGTTCCCTCCGAAAAAAAAAAAAAAAAAAAAAACTTTCCTTTTCTGTCTTTCTTTCCCCCGTTATTTAAAACTAAAAGAAACAAATATCTTTTGATGTTGTTTTTCTTTTTCGCTTTTCTTCCTTTTCGATTTTTCTTTTTCGTTTGAAATTACAAGGTGATTTCGTTATAAGCGGAACTCGACGCTGAAATCGTATTTTCTTCTATTTCTTATTATTTTTATCTGTTCGGGGAATCAAATTTTCCTTTAAAAATGTTTTTCTTTCGGTTTTGCCTTTGGGAAGGGGGCAAAAACACAAGACAGAGAAGAAAATGTCGGAGGAGGAACGTGCAACCCCCCTGCCGGTGGTGCGATCAAATAAATTTTCATGGTTAATGCTGCATAAAAAGTCTAATGTTAACTAATAAACGAGGAGAAATAGTCGTTTTATACTCGTTTTTATTAAATAATTGGGAGCTGTCCGGGAAAAGTTGGTTATATGAAAGCCTCATTATTTCTCCATCCCGAAAGGGTTAAAGTAGATAACTTTCGGGCGCTTTTTTTTTCGAATTTCGAAAAAAAAAAAAAAAAAAAATCGCATCGAAAGCTTTTTTTATTTTATTTTATTTTTCTTTCAAAAAATGTCTAGTGACAGATTTTCATCCTTTAAATTTTTTTTTTTTTATATTCTCTTGCTTTTCGAAAACAGAGGGACGATCTCAAAATTGCATTCCCGAACCCTAATATAATCGAAAGAATCCACATCCCGAGGCATCGATGTTCCCCGCTCGGGTAGACTTGATTAAACTTAAGCAGCTTGACCAGCAAACTGAGTTAGTTTAACCTTGCCCTCATTTTCTACTTTATTTTTATTATTATTTTTTTTTTCCTCAATCAGAGTTCCGAGAAAAGAAAAAAAATTTTTTTTTTTCTTTAATCAAATTTCGATATTTTTTTTTTCTTTTTCCCGCTATTTTAATACTTTACCACGTTTAACGGGTATCCCATGTAACATATGTTCGAAAAGACCTAAAACCCGCTGGAAATGATCCAATAAAAGTTTATGCTTCAAAGAACCTTCTTCATCCTTCCTCTCAGCCTGGAAAACAATCACGTTTGAATGGGCTCCCTTTTTTTTCTCTTTTTCTTTTTGGTTTTTCGCCCCCAGAAAAATGATATAGTTTGTAAGAATGAATTTTTCGATTCATATTCAAAAAAAAAAAAAAAAAAAAAAAAAAAAAAAAACGAAACGAAACGATGGCATATAGAAAGAAAATCAAATTATCTTTTTCTACCTCGTTTGAAGTCTTTGAATCCACCACCATTTACCTTTTAATGTCTCTAAGGACATTTTTCTAAGAGTTCGGTATGCCCTCGGGTCTACTTTCTCACGCTTACAATTTTTTAAAACTTTTCTTTTTTTTTTTTCTTAAATATGTCGTATATCGTGCATTTTTTTTTTTTGCCTTGGGACCTCAAAAACCGATACATTCACACTTTGTGCAAGTCTGGATATTAACTCTTGTTTTTAGAAATTTCCCTACAAATTTTTCCGATTTTTGACTTAATCGCATTAGCCGATCAGCCAATACAGGCTCAACTTTTCAGACGGATGATTAATCGCATCACATCAATTTATTAGAATTATATGATTCGTATAATTCTGAATTTTTTGCTCAAAGAGAATATATTGAAAACCATTTCAATATCTTGGGGAAATTTAGAAAAATGTATGAGCAGATAAAAATTAAGAGAATGTTTAGGGAAGGTACCGTACGAAAAAGTGACGCGAAAAGCGTATAAAATAGATGCAAAAAAAAATCATATAAAAAATATATTATTTCTGTGTCATTTATGCAAAAATATGGACATGCATAATTTTTGCAATGTTTATGCATATTTTTTTAAGCTCAAAATTTAAATACGCATAATTTTTGCATCATTTTTTTAAGCATAAAAATCTGGATATGCATAATTTTTGCAAAATTTTTTATGCATATTTAATGATTTTATGCATAATTTATGCATAAATTATATCCGAAGCTGAGAAAAGGATTTCTGGTAAAAAAATTTAAGTTTATGAAAATTCTATCGCATTTTATAATACCGTAAGATGGGGTGAAGTTGAAAGGAAATTCAAAAAAAAATTCTAGGATTATTTTAGGCACAAAAAATATATTTTTTTTATTTCATTAAGTGGATATTGTTTTTGGGATATTTAAGTAAAAAAATAGAGAAGTCACATGTTTTGAGATGACTCCATCGTTTAATTGTGCTACGGAAGGTAGAACAAAAAGCGTAATTTTGACTCAGTAAAAAAAACGGTTAACTCCCGAAAAGAGAAAAAACAAAAATTTGAATTTGAATGCCCGCCAAAACGGAACGTGAAGGAACGTGACGTCATCTGCCTAAAAGTAGTTGTGTTCGTTTCTGAAACTCTGAACGACATCGATGCGTAATGTTTGCAAGCATGTTTACAAACAAGGCGTGTTCCGCTTCAAATTCGATATCTCGCTTCGAGTTCGATACCTCGCTTCGATACAGGCAGATGACGTCGCACCAATAAAAATATCGTTTAAGGAGTGATCACGTGACAAAAACTTTTTCTGACTTTGGTTTTCTTTTTTCTTTAATTTGATGAAAAATTTTCAAGTTTAAATATTAGTTTTTAATTAAGAGCATACTATGCATTAGTTTCTAGCGAAAATCTCAAAACATGTGACTTGTCTATTTTTTTTAGTGCCAAAAATAAATCTAGAATGTTTTTTTGAACTTCCCTTCAACTTCACTCCACGTTTCAACTTCACCCCATTCTACGGTATTACAAAGTTAAATTAAATCGAAATTGGAAATAACTTTAAAAAAAAAATATAACTGCATGTAGCCTTTTTTCTGGATGATGTAAATGTTAGATTCCTTTTGGCCAAGATGGCCTTCAGACCACCAGTAACTACAGCGACAGCGTCTACAACAGTGGCTACAGTTGTGTCATCAACAACAATGACTACAACAAATGTGACGACAACCACAAGTTCATCTTTCACATGTCAACTTACATTTCCTAGTCCTGCATTCCAGCAATATAAAGTGGGCGTTGCATTTAAGAGACAGGAGTCGTATTTATCAAGCAAGAATAAAATTTTTTTTTTTTTTTTTTTTTTTGGTTAAAGCTAGTTAAGAGCAAAAAAAATTCATCGCAGGCTCAATTATTTCCAATTTAATAATATTACCGCCTGCCAGACCATTAATTTTTTACCGGCACAAATATATTGCCACCTTTTGAAATGATTCAACTTTTACCTTAATCACTTATAGAAGGAATAAACTCTGACGACCGTTTTCCCGAATTACAAAGTAATGCAATCTTACCTGGAAATTAAAAAAATAAATAAATAAATAAATAAATCAAATAAATTATGAAAATGTAAAAATAAAATTAAAAAAAACAAAAAAATGGCAAAATTCGCAAAACAAATCATTCAAATTTTTTTATTAAAAAATAAAATAGTAGTTTAGTTTGGTTTAGTTACCCTTTGACATACTGAACTGAAGTAACGCAGCATCTTTCTGCTTTACTTTCGAAATATTTGAAATAGCGGAATTTCGTCTACTGTTAACGTGAGCAAGAGTTGATTGGCTACAGAATTTTACTCGCTACCATATTAAATGTTCACCTTTAAATATAATTATCACATATCGTTATGTGTTCTGGGAACAAAACATTCATTTGCCCACCATCCTCCTCCGCGAAGAGCTGGTTTTTAATACTATTAAAGGTATGGAAGGGAAGTGAATGAATGAATGAATGAACAAATGAATGAACGAACGAACGTATCAATGGTGGAATCAGCGAGAAAAAAAAAAAAAAAAAAAGACGAATCCGTGTACTGGATTTAAAATTTTCAAACTTTTTTTTTTTTTTTTTAAATATATTTCATTCTCTTCATTCGAAACTTGAAATTGATTTCCGCCCTAATTCAAACCTGTGATTGATGCGATTATTCAAATTCGAACTAAAAATCCAATTATTTCGGTCTAATGATCACAACTTTTTTTTTTCTCCCTCCATTCTAAATAAGATACAGGGGTTTCTTTCATAATTATTTGAGAACGAAAAAAAAAAAAAAAAAAAAAAAGGGCTACAGTTACGTGACGCTGAAAAAAGGATCCTTAAATTCCATGCTATTGATAAAGCAACAATCAAAACTCAATCCCTCGACTGAATCGATCACAATCTACTTGAATGAAAAAAAAAAAAAAGGAATCGTAAGGAAGAATAAAAAAAAAAAGAGGATCTTTGACTTTTCTCAAGTCAAAATCCACTGCTCCTTCCTTGGTTGCTTCATGTTCGAGAAATCACAAAAACAGATTTACCTTTCCCCATAGCTCCAAGGTTTCCTTTTGTGAAAAGGTATTATACATAAAATAAAAAATGAAACACCGTTGGATATCATTGTTCATGACGGCATGACATTATATTTTGAATTTGTCCGCGGTTGAATATTGTTTTTGCAGCTTTTTTTCCCTCCTCAAAAAATGCTTTATACGAAAATGTACGACATGCTTTTACTCTAATTTTTTCTGTATTTTCACCATAAATTTAATGTTATTTTTTTTTTCTTTTTTTAGACGATGAAAATGTCGAGGACGACGGTGGTTGTTATACCGTAATGATGATCACAACCGGAAATATCCCATCCCGGTTAAAAAAAAAAAAAAAAAACGGAATCGGCGATCACAGCACTCGAGGATATTTTTTTTTTTTCCTTTTCAAAAATGCGCATTAAGATAAAAGAAAAAAGTAAATACACGATTCCGATGAAAAAGATTAAAGACAATCATATTCCAATTAAAATTAAAAAAGTTTACGGGGGTTGATTATTGAAGAATCAGAAAAAGCTTTCATCGAAACTCGACGGAACATTTTAAATTTAAAAAAAAAAGGGAATATTTCTCGGGATTTCCAAGTTAAATTTCTCGACACACCCGATAAAACATCCGGGAAATGGAAATCATCGATCTCTTACGAGGAAAAACAAAAAAAAAAATTAAGAAAATTAAAAACAATTTTTCTGTTATTTTTTATTTTTTTAATTTTGTTTTGCTGAGTGGATAGGGATTTTGCCCAGGAGTTTCCGGGACGGGAAATTACGGGAAAATATCGGGATCCCAGGTAAATTTTCAATCCCGATTCCCGGGATTCAAAATTTTCGGAATTTTTCCCGTCGTTTTTTCATTTTTGGGAAAATTCCCGAGAATATAAGGGAAATCCCGTCCCGGGAATTTCCGGGATCCCAGAAAAATTTTCCATCCCGATTCCCGGGATTTAAATTTTTCGAAACTTTTCCCGTAGTTTTTCAATTTTCGGGAAAAATACCAAAATGCTAAGGGAAATTCCGTCCCGGGACTTCCCGGGATCCCAGCATCCCAGGAATATATTCAATCCCGATTCCCGGGATTCAAATTTTTCGGAATTTTTCCCGCCGTTTTTCAATTTTCGGGGGAATTCCCGGGATCCCAGGAATATATTCAATCCCGATTCCCGGGATTCAAATTTTTCGGAATTTTTCCCGCCGTTTTTCAATTTTCGGGAAAAGTCCCTAAAATTTAAAGGAAATCTCGGAAATTCTCCGGGATCCCGGCGAATTTTTAATTTCCCGGATCCTGGGAAATCTTTTTTTCTTAAAAACGGGAATTCTCCAACTTTGGTTTCACAAATTTCCCGGGAAATCAGAATCTCCATGTGTGGAATTTGAAAAATCAACCGGCCAAATTACTAATGCGAAATCTCATAATATTACGTCAGCATCCAACTGTCAATTATCCAACTGATGAAAAGAAATCCATCATAAGGGGATTCCCCCCATTTAACGTCCATTTTTATTTATTTATATATTTTTTTTTCTCTGCCGCTGAAAAATAAAGCTGTCAGACGACTAATCCACGGTTTAACTTAATAAAAACGAAGGCAAAGCCTCTCATAATGTTGATAAACGTGTACGTCTCTCTTCGTACCAAGAAAAAGAAAGAAAAAAAAAACACGTAACTTTAGACGACTAAAAGAAGGAGAAAAGTAAACAGCATTTTGTTTTTATCCTTTTTCCTATTTTTTTTTTTTTTCTTATGTCGTCTTTCCCGATGTTCGTGACCGCCTTCACCAAATTGAATATCCAAGGCTTCTCGCTTTCTCATGTTCCAAACGGATTTTGATTGAATAAAAGAAAAAAAAAGTCAGCTTTTCTTTTCTATTTTTTTTTTTCTAAAAAAAAAAAAAAAAAAAAAATTAAAAATTTGACAACAAAAATTTATCTTGTAAAAACCATGAAAAATTGAATTCAAACACTGCAGGAGATTCCTGGCTAAGGGTCGACAAACGATAAGTCAAAAAGAGGGTAAAAGAGCCTTTTCGAAAAAAGAGATATGGGGGTGGGTAGGGGAAGAGAGAGAGAGAGAGAGAGAGCGAAACGGTTTCTTTTTCTGGGTATCCCGAGTTTGTAAATCGTACGTAAAACCGCAAAAGGATCTTTTAATTCACTACACGGTCGTAATAAATGTAGCTCCGGGATTTTCAAGAAACCGCCTGGATACACATAACCAGCGCAAACAGTTTTCCTCCTTTTTACAAGACGAATTCCCAAACGGGATTCTGAAAATTTGTTACTTGGACAAACTGAAAATTGGAAAAGTGTCGCGTTTATTTTCCCCCGGTTTTTCTCTTTTTGTTGGTTTTTTACGTGAGAAAAAACGAAAATCGTGAGGTTACATGTTTGGGGACTTTTAAAATTCTGGGTTTGCGTATTCGAGATAACGCTTTAATTCAGACTTTTTTTTTAGAAAAACGGTTTTTGGCGTTAATTAGCCGATGCCGTTCAAACAAACTCAAACAGTAAGATTTTTTTATTTTTTTAAATTTTTAAAGTTGCGTCTCCACGCACGTTATTTACCAATCAAACGCTCCGTTCGGGAGCCAATTTGTAGCCGGGCAGGCCCGTTTGAGCGCCTCATATATCACACAGGGATGCCAGATTACGAAACTGTTTTCTAAGACCAGGGACTAGACAAAACTAACCCGAAAATCATAAAAAACCAAAATTAAGAAGAGCCGTTACAGGGGCAACGCTGACAACCCAATTTCAAAAAATTACAGTTCAGTTCAGTTCAGTTCGGTTCGGTTCGGTAAGTTCCGGTTTTTAAGAATAGTAGCGTAGGAACCATTTTCGGGTTCAGTTTTTTTTACCATCTCCTCAAAGAACCGGGTTCCGGTCGGTTCGGTTTTTTAGTTAACTGGGTTCCCGGCTTGGTTTTGGTTCAGTTTTTTTATTTAAAAAAAAAAAAAAGTCGGTTTAGGTTCGATTCGGTTTTTATATTTTGTAAAAAAAAACTGTTTTTTTAATTTAAAAAAAAAATGTTTTTTTAATTTAAAAAAAAACAGGATTGCTCAATCAATTTAAAAAAAAACAACGTTTTTTTCCTTTTTACCACAAAGCAAGTCCTTGTGCTTCGGTTTCTTGGAAAAAGCAGGTTCGGGTTCTGGGTCCGACCCGGTCCCTTGGAAAGTTCGGTTCGGTTCGGTTCGGTTCCACTAGTTTCGTGGTCAGGTTGGCTTGGGTTCAGTTGGGTTAGGTTAGGTTAGGTTAGAGTACGGGGTCCGGTCCGGTCTCACTAAAAGTTCGGTTCGGTTCCTATAATATTTGAAGATCAGTTTCGGTTCGCCTCCACTAGTTCTGTGGTTGGGTCGGGTTGGGTTGGGTTCGGGTGCGGGGTCTGGCCCGGTCTCACTGAAAGTTCGGTTCGGTTCGATTCGGTTCCTATAATATTCAAAGTTCAGCTTCGGTTCGGCTCCACTAATTTTCGGGTCGGGTCGGGTCGGGTTCGGTTCCGTTCGGGTTCGGGTTCTGGGTTCGGTTTTTTGTGATTAACTTGTCAAAACCGGTGAACCGCACAGTTCAGTTCACCATGGGAAATCAGGTTTGGTCTAAAGATACTGATTTCCCAGGAAACTCGGGAATCCGGGGTTCTGGATTTCCCATTTTTGAGAAAAAATAATTTCCCGGGATCCAGGGTAATTCCCGGTATTTCCCGTGGATTCTCGGGGAAATTAAAAAACTGCGGGAAAAATTCCAAAAAATTTGAACCCCGGGAATCGGGATCGAAAATTTTCTTGGGATCCTGGGATTTTCCCGGGACGGAAAATCCCGGGCAGAATCTCTGGGTTCCATTTGGTTTTTTCGGCTTGGTCCAGTTTGGTTCGGTTAGGTTACAGAGCAGGAAAAGACGCACCAATATTTGAAGATTTTATTTCTCATACATTCGAACAATTTAACTCAACATGTCGAAACTTGTACATTTTAAAGTAAGCATCACATTTATCCTTTACCACCAGCCATCCTCAACCTCCGGCATCGAGCGATTCAGGTGACGCGTCTAGACTCTCTAGATTCGTCTAGACTTGCTCATTACAAAACGCTCTCTTCGGGCGCAAATTTCTTTCCGGGCAAAAATGAAATTTGTGTCTATTTCCTCCCAATTCTTAATTAATTCGTCAAATTTAGAGTGTTTTAAAGTATGAAATATATATTCAAAACGGTTGAGCCAAAACTCAAAAACTCATTTTATTCCTTTTTTTTTTTCTTTTTTTTTTCTTTCTTTCTTTCTTTTTTTGGCTTAACGATTTTAACACAGACAATACTGAGAATTAAAACAAGGAAAAATAAAAAGCTATAAAGCTTGCTGAAGCAGAAAAAAAAAACAACATCCACGTTCAAAAAGATCCCCGGAAAAGCATTTTTTAATTAATTACATATTAAAATGGAAATTCCAAGAATTATGTCGATACAACCACTATGAATTTGAAAACTTCCATTTCCAAACTTTGGAAATTTAAACATGAGCTGTCCGAACCAGAACTTCGCCTAATAACATCCAAAACATGTTTCTTTCAATATCGAAATACGAATATTTGAACTATTTATTTCATTTTATTTTATTTTTTTAAGTACTGCTGACTCAAACGTCGACCTTTATTTATCCAGTACTTAAAAAAAAAAAATACTGTAAATAAAAGCATCGCTAAAGGATGAAGATAAAAAAAAAGCAGTACAAGCTAAAAATAAAGGAACATTCCGAGCGTGAGATATACCTCGACCGAACAGAAGCCTAAATCCCTGGAGGACAAAACAAATATTGAAGCGATGGTAAACAGCGGAGAGAGAAAGAGAGAGAAAATGCTCCCCTATTTCGAGAAGAAATTATTATTTACGTACGCCTGGTTCGATTTTTTTTTTTTAATACATGCTCTTCCAATCTTTCGAAAAACCACAGCCGAGGTTAAAGAGAGGGGGAAACGGGGGGAGAGGGGGTATGGATTTTGTTCGAATTTTCGGCACATCATTAATTTGAATATTTTCCCTCCCGACAGGCAAGCAATACTCTCTAAGTCGCAAGTTTCAATCAAAACAGTAGAAACTTTAACCGAACTTTCCCCGGCTTAAATTTACATAAATCTCACGACAATGGGAAGCTTTACAAAGCTAGTAAAGCAACCAAATTTTCGAGGGGTGAAATCCTTCCCCTAGCCCCCCCCCCTCCTTGTCACAAAAGATTCACGGGAATTGGAAAAGAAAAAAAAACAGGAGAGGGGAAAAAAAATTACAGTCAAAAACAAACATAAGAACATCGGCGACGTAACACAAAAAAGAAGATCCAAATCTGACATATTTATAACGAAACTCGAGTTCAACTTTTTTTGCGAGAGGCATAACTGTCTCTTCAGTGTAACAAAGTCAGCAAATATACTTAAAATGACAAGGCGTAAATCAACATATTAATATATTTTAAATCCAGAATCTCGAAATTACCTCGTTATGTAGGAAATATCGTTTTTTATCGCACGTAACAAGACAGATGAGCGACAGGAATCCCGGAGGACGACGTCCCCGTTCCTCGCACATGCTGCATAATTCCTTTTCGTGATGTTACATCAACAAAAAAAAGAGGAGAAGGGGGATAGGAGATGAATTATACATCCTGTTATTCCTCCCCCCTTCCCCCGTACGAAAAAGAGATGCATAAATGATATAAAAATCAAGTATAAATTACACGACTAATTGGGCCTAAGTAAAAAATGCATAAATTATGCATAGAAAACTTTTTTTACCAAAAATTTTTTTAATCCCCCAATATAATTATGCATAAAATGGGTAGAAAGTTTAATAAGCATAATATTTGCAAATTCAGCTTTTATAATTTCAAAAAAATATATGCATAAATTATGCAAAAAATTATGCATAACGATTTTATGCATAAATAATGCATAAAAGAACTATACATAAATAAATATGCATAAAATGAAATAAAAGCTAAATAAGCATAATATTTGCAAATTTTGTTTCTTTATTATTTCAAAAAATGATCTGCATAAATTATAAAAAAAAGTCATGCATATCCAAATTTTTGTGCTTAAAAAAAATATGCAAAAATAAATATGCATAAAATGGAAAAGTTAAATAAGCATAATATTTTCAAATTTGGCTTCTTTATGATTTCAAAAAATTATATGCATAAATTATGCATATCCAGATTTTCATGCTTGAAAAAATTATGCATAAATAAATATACATAAAATGAAAAAAATAAATAAGCATAATATTTTCAAATTTGGCTTCTTTATGATTTCAAAAAATTATATGCATAAATTATGCATATCCGGATTTTCATGCTTGAAAAAATTATGCATAAATAAATATGCATAAAATGAAAAAAATAAATAAGCATAGTATTTGCAAATTTGGCATCCAAAAAAATTATTTTTCCTTTATGATTCCAAAAAATTATATGCATAAACTATGCAAAAATTATGCATATCCAGATTATTAAGCATAAAAAAATACGCATAATCAAATATGCATAAAATGGAAAAAAATTTAAATAGCTTTTAAAAAAGCTAAAAAAATCCAATCAAATTTTGCTTTATGATTTCAAAAAATTATATGCATAAATTATGCATATCCAGATTTTCATGGTTGAAAAAGTTATGCATAAATAAATATGCATAAAATGGATAGAAAGGTTAATAAGCATAATATTTGCAAATTCGGTTTTATGATTTCAAACAAATTCGGTTTTATGCATAAATTATGCAGAAATTATGCATATCGATTTTTATGCATAAAATAATTATGCATAAATAAATATGCATAAAATGGAATAAAAGTTAAATAAGCCATCATATTTGCCAATTTCGCTTCTTAATGATTTCAAAATATTGTATGTATAAATTATGCAAAAATTACGCATATACAAATTTTTATGCTTCATAAAATAATTCATAAATAAATATGCATAAAAAGGAATAAATGTTAAATAAGCATAATATATTTCCAAATTTTGCCTCTTTATAATTTCAAAAAACTATATGCATAAATTATGCATAACCAGATTTTCATGCTTGAAAAAGTTATGCATAAATAAATATGCATAAAATGGATAAAAAGTTTAATGAGCACAGGATTTGCAAATTTGCATTTATTATTTAAAAAAATTATATGCATAAATTATGCAAAAATTATGCATATCGATTTTGATACACAAAAAAGTTATGCATAAATAAATTTGCATAAAATAGAATAAAAGTTAAATAAGCATAGTATTTTCAAATTTTGCTTCTTTATGATTTCAAAAAATTATATGCCAAAACTATGCAAAAATTACGCCTATACAAATTTTCATGCTTCATAAAATTATGCATAAACGTGCTCGTGCATGTCCAAATTTAATTTTTGTATAAACGGTACAAAAATAATCCATTTTTTATACGAATTCTATACATTTATATTGCAAAAATTTTATACAATTTTTGCATCACTTTTTCATACGCCCCCCCCCCCTCTTCCCCATCTAAAAGGACATAATATACTCAGCATAAGAACGTGCCTACTTTTTTTTTTCCTTTGGTTATTAATACCTCCGGAAAAAAAGGCACGACATAACCTTTAAGCCTCCCCCCTTCGGCCCCTCTATTCTAAAAATTATATCCTCTGCCGATGAAACCGAAATCACGAAAATGGGTTACCGAAAGGTCCGGGAAAACCCGGGGAAGGAAAAGAGAAAGCGAAAAGAGGGGCAAAGAGGTCAGAGCAAACTCACAATTCACACGACGTGTAACACGTGACCCCAAAATAACGAAGTTACCGATATAGAAACTAAAGCTGAATCATCTAATATAATATATTTCCAAAAGCCAGGGAAGGATATTACAAGGAGGATATTAATGTACTAAGTATATACAAAGCACGTTGGTTGACCTCTTTCATTCACCTCACCCTTATCAACTTCCTTTGTAAATCGGGGAGGGGACGCTCCAAAAGCCTTCAAGATCTCAAATTTCAATTCCTCTGGTGCCCTTTTCATATTCCTTTTCAAAATCTTAATCGCCGACTGGCGAATCCAGGGGATTTAAAAAAAATCGTCAGGGATTTAGGTGACATTTAAAAATCGCTCTTATAGTGGGGGAAAAAAACCTAGGACAACCAATCAGAAATCGGTTTTAGCCATCAGCGACATTTTAAAATGGCATGGAACGGGAACAGTAAATTAATAATTGTGGACAGTAGGGTGGGTCGAAAAAAGCGAATTTTTGAATTTGAAAACGCCTGATATGGGAATCGATGCCTTTTTATAATACTATTAACCCCAATTTTTTTTCAGATTTTTTGAAGGTCATCTTGAGGTCGCGCAATGACCTTGAAGTTTTTGAAAAGCCCATATAAGAGCAAAAAATAAGAATTTTTTTTTTGCTAAAAAAAAGTATCGCTCCCTATCGGAAATTTTGTGTAGATTACGAATATGAAGTCCAAAATTCATTTTTGTGTAAAGTTTTTAAGGTAAAAGAAAAAGCAGCCTAAAGCATTTTCAGTGTATAAAAAATAGGCGTAAAGCTCAAAAACCGAACTCTAAAATGATTTTGGACTTCATATTCGTAATCTACGCAAAATTTCCGATAGGAACCGATACTTTTTTCAGCAAAAAAAAATTCTTATTTTTTGCCCTTAAATGGGCTTTTCAAAAACTTCAAGGTCATTGCGCGACCTCAAGATGACCTTCAAAAAATCTGAAAAAAATTGGGGTTAATAGTATTATAAAAAGGCATCGATTCCCATATCAGGCGTTTTCAAATTCAAAAATTCGCTTTTTTCGACCCACCCTATGGGACAGTTGTTTTAGTTAAAGTGGCGGTAGTTTTTAACAGGTTGGTAGTAAATTTTTTAATATAAACTTTTTTTTTTTTTTTTGACAATAGAACATGGAGCAGTAATAGTATATTTCTTGACTAGAGCTTTATGAGTGAAAGAACATTGAGGCGAATTTGCCGCTGAGCGAAACAAGAGCGGCAAAAGTCGAGGTGTTATTTTACCGATAATGCTTTAGTCAATGAAAGATTCTTTATTTTATAAGTGCGTGCAGGCGTGCTCCTGCAGAGGAATTTTCGACAATACTACCAACATTGCTTTTAAGGTTGGCACACTTGCTTTGCATCAAAAATGAAATATTTTTGTTGCTGATGACGTCAGACGCATGATATTTGTGAAATATCATCCAAGTGGCTTGATATAATGAGGCCCCAGGAAAAAGTGCGTTATAAAATTTTATAACTATAATAACGTTTTGGCCGATTATAAAATTTTATAACTATTTATAAATTTTTATAATTAAATTTTTAAACTGAGCAATATATTAATTTTATGCTTGAATTGCACTATATTTAGCGTATGGGGACTTTATAGGCTCTTTTCTAAACATTTTTCATGAAGAAAAAAAGGCAAAAAAAATTAAAATTTTTTGGAAAAGAACCCGAGCCTTGTGGTCGACTTACCAGCCGCCTTAATCCACTACACCACTTTTCAACTGATTTTTAAAAGCGGCAATATGGTTCTTATGTTGTCAATTATTTTGACTTATAATATTTTCCAGATTTTTTCCGAATTTTCGGTTTATTTCTTTGTATTTTTAATTTGACAAAGGCTCCAAAATAACGAAAAACAGAAATAGGAAAATTCGGGAAGCGTTAGAAGAAAATAAAAAAACTTTAAAAAAAACTGAAAATGATGTGTTATAAAATTTTATAACGAATTATAAATAAATGTCTTTTTTGGCGGGTTATAAAATTTTATAACGAAGTTTAAGCTTTTAATAACTCAATTTTGTAACACACTTTTTCTTGGGGCACTTTTTGGTTATTATTAACCTAATACCTTGGAGACAGACTCCACTGGTAAAGGATTCTTAACATGCACTTATAAAAAAAGAAAAATACTTAGCGGCAGTAGAATAATTAATTTGTCATCAAATATTTAAATTGGCAGCAACAACCAATTTACGGGAATGGGTGGTCCTTATTGATATTCGGTGACGATTTTTTTCTCTTTGAATCAAAAACCATCGCTGCAATTTTTTAGGATTTTTCGGGTGCCGTTTAGCCGTGCCTTAAAGGGCCTAAAAACTTTTAAAACCCCATAAGAGCCGAGAATCGAACCGTTGTATTTTTACGTGAAAATAGTTGTCTCCTACCAGAATATTTTTCCGAATTTTTCGACTGGGCGACCAGACTTTTTTTTGGAAAAATTTTAAAATAGAACGACACTGAGAAATCTAAGAAGGTATTTTTGTCCAAAGCTAAATTTGAGCTAGATTATTAAAGACTCATAAAAGGCAAGGCATCTTATTTTTCCACTGCCCAAGGTTCACTACCGCCCCTTATGTAACTTCGCCAGAAGCTAAATATTCATGGCCAATTTAATAATATTACTGTCTGCCGGACCATTACTTTTCTACAGTCCCAAATATATTGCCACCTTTTGAAATCATTCAATTTTTACCTTAATCACTTAGAAGTAATGAACTTTGACGAACGTATTCCCGAATTATAAAGTAATGCGATCTTACCTGGAAATTGAAATAAATAAATAAATAAATCAAATAAATGATAAAAATACAAAAATATAAAAATAAAATTTAAAAAAACCCGCCAAATGAAGGCTAGATTTCAATGATTTCAATTTTTTTGTTTACTGAAAAACCTTACACAGTAAAAAATATTATGTAAATATGTTCTAAGAAGTCCACATAAATTTTTTATGTTGTTTCTCCCATAGGGCAAACATAAAACAAAAACAACATAAAAATTATGTGGACCTGCTTGTGTTGATTTATGTTGATTTTGACATAAAATTTTTTACTGTGTATGCTTCGGGTATGGAAGCAGCTAACGAATTTTTGAATTCAGAAACATTATTTTTCTGTCAGCTATTCCTTTTTTAATAGAAATTTGTTCTGTAGCGAGACCGGACCATTTACATAAAAAGGGATTACGGATGCTGGCTGGTCGGTGCCAAGCGCCGACCTGGCCGCTTTGCTAGTACCGAATAAGGGCGTAAATAGTTCGTTTAGCTTATAGGCTAGGGTGGGTCGAAAAAAGCGAATTTTTGAATTTGAAAACGCCTGATATGGGAATCGATGCCTTTTTATAATACTATTAACCCCAATTTTTTTCAGATTTTTTGAAGGTCATCTTGAGGTCGCGCAATGACCTTGAAGTTTTTGAAAAGCCCATTTAAGGGCAAAAAATAAGAATTTTTTTTTGCTGAAAAAAGTATCGGTTCCTATCGGAAATTTTGCGTAGATTACGAATATGAAGTCCAAAATCATTTTAAGAGTTCGGTTTTTGAGCTTTACGCCTATTTTTTATACACTGAAAATGCTTTAGGCTGCTTTTTCTTTTACCTTAAAAACTTTACACAAAAATGAATTTTGGACTTCATATTCGTAATCTACACAAAATTTCCGATAGGGAGCGATACTTTTTTTTAGCAAAAAAAAAATTCTTATTTTTTGCCCTTATATGGGCTTTTCAAAAACTTCAAGGTCATTGCGCGACCTCAAGATGACCTTCAAAAAATCTGAAAAAAAATTGGGGTTAATAGTATTATAAAAAGGCATCGATTCCCATATCAGGCGTTTTCAAATTCAAAAATTCGCTTTTTTCGACCCACCCTATTATAGGCTATGCGCCCTTATTCGGAATACCGCCTCAATCGTTATTATTTCTCAATGGGGCATTTCAGCTATGACAGAGATTACAGAGTACCAACGAGTATTGAGTCGGTGGGCGAAGAGTATGCCAGCCTCAGATTAGAACCAGTCAATCCCGAACTGCATGTAGTGACCCTCCGACAGAGTCACGCCGACGAAAGATGTATTATTCAAATACAAATAAGAGATTTTTACAGCTGCGGCCCGCCGGCTTCTCAAAATCACGTCATTGCTTTTCGGAAAATGTTCAAAAAATTTTATCTCCGAACGCCGGGAGAAAGTGATCAACCGAACGTTCAAATAAACGGGTTTACCGTAAACGAGCAAGGTGAAGTAGAGTTGCAATGTGGAGATACCATCCAATACGGAATCCTCCAATTTAAAGTGCAATACGTTGCCTTATATATCTTCTATGAGAGAGATATCGGTAAGTCCCGGTACATTTTAGTCGCGACCCTCTCCGCTAATTCCTCACCTTATAGGCCATCTCATGAGCCAAAACACCAAGGTGGTTAAAATAAAATGCAGAAGAGCCTGTCCACGTCAAAAGAGATCGGTCCGTGGGTTCGTGTCAGGGATTCCGGATTGGATGGTATCTCCACAAATAAAAATGGCAAAACCCGCAAAATGAATCATTTTAATTTTTTATTAAAAAAAAAAAAAATAGTATTTTTCTCTACAGGTGTCAAGAAGTGCGGCCCTCGGCTTCGGCTCTGGTCGTAATTGGTCGAGCCTTGATTTTACCTTCAACATCTGCGAAGGAAGAGTTTTTTGTTCCGAGGACGACACATTTTAAGTCCTACTTTTCAGTTTAAAGAATTTAAAAAAAAATTGTATTTTGTCAGAATTGTGCATAATGAAACCATAATTAAGGTCCATGTAAATTAGCCCCGATGATTATGACTAACTATAAAGTACATAAAAAAAAAAGAAGGTTTCTATCCAGGGGCCCGGAGCCGATGCCAGCCGCGGCCGGCTATAAACTCGGATCGGTGCCGAAGCTGGTGCCAGCGCAGGTACTGACACTGTCTTGTAATTATGACCCAATGGCAATGCTGAATATAATGGAGAAATTCCACGAGTTTTGATCATTTTACGCGACAGATTGCATTAACCGGCACAACAATAAGCAGCGGTTACAGCAACAATTTTTTCTTCGATTAAAAAAAATTGATAAAATTGATGGTGGTGCTGGCAACGATGCTGGAATAGGCTCCGACATCAGCAGCAGTTCCAGCCATAGTTCCAGCATTTTGGATATATCGGCGCCGATGCCGGCATCGGCTCCAACCAATTTTCACCGGCTTCGGGCCCCTGGACAAAATCACTTGGGACGGCAGACCTTTAAAGGAGGTAGAATCCTAAATCCCAAATCTTTAAAAGTATCTGGATTTAAATCCGTTATGTGCCCCACAGTTTCGGGTACACGGTTAAA
Source organism: Liposcelis bostrychophila (assembly GCA_037577465.1). NCBI lineage: Eukaryota > Metazoa > Arthropoda > Insecta > Psocodea > Liposcelididae > Liposcelis > Liposcelis bostrychophila. Next base: position 38,392,680 of record CM075213.1, on the reverse strand, counting down.
AATTTTATGTAAAAAAAAAGGTCAGCACAAAATTTATGTTAATTTTTAACATAAAATTGTGTTAATTCGGCATATTTTCATGTTAATTTAACATAAAAATTGACATAAATTCCATGCAGCTCTTTTTTTTAAGTAGTAAATTATGTTACTTTTTACATAAAATTTTTACCGTGTGCTATAGGGACTTGCTGAAGAAAGACGGCGTGTAAATTTCCATTCCAAGAGCCGAAGGAGAAAAGACCACATAGTTGGAAATATTGATTTCCCCTCTCCTCGCCCAACTCATGTTACTCCATTCAAAAAGCCTCATTCAAATTAAAATAATGAAGATATACATCCAAATTTGTGCCTTCGCAAAACGAAGATAAGCCGACATACGGGTTTAAGAGCACCGCCATGAATCATCCTTACCCAGCGGCATATAAAACCTTAATATATCAGCCGAAATCCATTTTTCCTCCTCAAATCCCTATCTCAATCCGAATGACTTTGACTTCTGTATACGTAAACAGTAATTCGATCTTGACTATCACCCCAAAGTCAAGTTCAGTTCAAATATTTCTTAATCGACGTTTGATATCAAATGTCGGAAAACTTGTCTCCGCCGAAGCAATTCTTTCTCTTCTTTTTTTTTTAAGATCGCCTTTCCAAATCGTCAATTTTTTTTTTTTTTGCGTTTTATGACAACAGCCTATTAGTAACTCCCGTTATTGCCTCGATTGTTGAATTTCCTCCCGTTCGGAAAACCCGAAAGATAAGGAATAAACGGGATTATAGTTTAATCCCGATTTGAAATTTTATCGGTTATTCAAGGCTCCTTTCCCCGTCCCGTCCTCCCTGTTGTCATTAACGTGCAGTTAGATTTTCGCATTTCCGAGAATTCCACAGGAATACGGGGAAAAGGGACCCCTCCGTCCCTCTCCCCCGGCTTTTAAAGGCATCCACGGTATTTTCCTTTTAGTCGATACCCGACACCCAAATGAAGTTGGCAAGATGAGGAACCCGGTCGTAACAGACACGAAAAGATTCCCGAGGAACTCGACCCGAAATGAATTCACATGCACGCCGGGGCTCCTTAATCCGTGATATTTTCCATGACAGTTTTGGGGCGACGACCGAAAACAAACCCTTTTTTAAGAGTTTTCGGACGCAAGATAGAAACTCTAAAAGCGAAATCAACTTAATTAATGTTGCTTTCAAAGATAGGAATACAAGATCCTCTCTTAAACCCCATAACGCAATTAATTACGGCTTTGAATTTTATACGAAAAGCTAAATTTCAAAAATAGGACTTTCGTATTTTTTCCCCTCCCCCTCTTTCCCATTGTTTTTTTTTTCTTTTTTTTTTTTTTCACTTTTACTGAGGGACGATTTTCAAGTGATGTAAAAAAATCAACGTGGTGGATTCGGATCGCAAAACTCGGGCTTTTTAGTTCCCATAAATAGAAATTACCTCTGAGATAATGAAAACGAGATAATCGAAATCCTAAAAACAAACTTTAAAAGGGCTCCGAGTTTAGATTTTAAATGAGATGTCTAATGACTTTTTGGGTTGAGTGTCCCGGTTTTTTTCGGAGATTTTTCATAACGTAAACCTTTAAAGATTTATTGAAAATTCATAATTTTGTTACTATTGAGAGCAGCAGTCATTCAGGGAAGTAAATATAACACCTCTTTTATCAAGGTGCACCGAGTGCACCCAGCCAAGTTTTATTAAGGTGCACGGAGTGCACTCAGCCAAGTCTTATTAAGGTGCACGGAGAGCACCCAGCCAAGTTTATTTCGTTTTTTTAAAAGGACACCCAGCGGTCGTTGATCAAAAGAAAAGCGGACATAATTCCCATCTCAAGTGCAGCGTAGCTAAAAGCTATAAAAACAACCTTGCGTCAAAAGCTTTGATTTTCTGTGTAGTTTAAAATTACTTGTCCATATTGAAAAATTCAAAATGGCTGATCCAATATGGCGGATGAAATTTTGGATTTTGCTTTGATTTTCATAAAAATGTATATCTAGGGGTTTTCGGGATAGCTGAATAAGAATCTGATATCCGTTTTTACAAATTCAAGATGGCGAAGTTAATATGGCGACTTTTATTCGCACTTGCTGAAGTTTACCGATGATCGTAAAAATTAGTATGTGGGGGTTTTCGAGGTCGCTGATTTCGAATTCGCCAGCGTTTTTTTCGAATGCCATAAGCCAGACCTAGTAGGCAAAACGCCGCTCATAACGAAGTACTAGGCAGGTCAACTGAGCTATGTCCATCACAATCGTGCATGGAGATATACTCTTTTGAATCGTTTCAGCTCAAAACCGGTTCAGGTGGAATTAGCCAAATATGGGCTTATAATGTTAAAACAAACTAAAAAAGTACGAAGATTTTATAAAAAAGAATTTGAAATCCGTCTCGGCGCTCAATGCCAATTTTTTCGGTTTTTTCGGTGTCCGGGAGGGGGGAGAGGAGGAGGGTAAATTTAATATTTCTTCAAGACGAGATTATCGATTTAAAATATAGCGTAAAATTTTCCTACCCCTCCCCTTGGTTTCTTCTTCCCCTTCACCAGGGATGATGGTACTCGCGTGTTATATTAGCCTGTTTGCCATGTATACACTCCCCATGTTAATTATAATTAAAAACGAAATTTACTTTACTCTTTGAGAAAACGTCCCTTGAGAAACGATGAGAATAGGATTATGAAAATTCTCTTTGGTTAAGGCACCGTAAAGAATCAGCGTTTTAGAATTGTAGCCGAGTAATAAGGGGAACGAAATTCCTACTTTTCCACGACAAAAAGGGATATTTCTCTTTTTCGATTTCATAATTTAATTACGAAAGGGAACCTTTATGCTAACGAAAGGTCGAGGTCCGTGGCACCCTTTTCCAGCCAGCCAGTTAGATGTTGCCCAAATAAAAAAACTTCCTTATCCAAGAACCAAGAGGCATAGGTAGAACCTAACGAAATACCAAAACCGATTTCAAGAATTCGATTCCGGAATATTTCGACAGTTCCAAGCGACTTCGATGACCTGAAACCTTCGGAGGAGGAGTTGAAATTTAAGTGGCCGACCAAATGCCCTATCTACCCCCCAAAGAGGATGAGCAAAGAAATGCATGCAAATAAAAATATGCAATACAAAATGTGTATTGGGGTAGTGGAGCGGGTGGGAGGTAAAGTATACACTTTTTTCTACTGCAAAAGCCGAGGTACATTTAAAATTGAAGGTTTAATCTGATGGTTATATAAGGTGATTTGCAGAAGAAGTATGACTAAAATTGTTATATTTTAATTTTTAAAAAAAAATCACCCCTGGAAAATACAATGCTTACGTTTTTAGGTTTGTTTGATCGCCGAAAATGAGTGACACACTCTTCGAAGTAATCCGACATGAAAAGTGGTATGTCGACAAAACCCCATTTATCGGAGTCTTTATTAGAAGCAAACAATCTGTGTTAATAACAGCGCCTAGAAGGTTTGGCAAGACGATGAACATGGATACTCTCTGCAAGTTTCTTGAAATCGAGGTAAATGCAGATGGTATTCCTTTGCCTCTAGAAGAACGGATAAACGCGGCTCTTTTCGAAGGCACGAAGATTTGGGAGGATGAAGAATTGCGGAAAACACATTTTGGTGTTTATCCAGTGTTACGAGCCAATTTTTCCAGATTTCAAGGAGAATATAAGGATGAATTTCTAAAAGGATTTGGAAAGGTTCTACTGCAGACGTACAAAAAATATTCGTATTTGTCAAAGCATCTGAACGAAGACGATACAAAGTTAAAGAGAAGGCTTCAGATATTTATTTAAATATACCAAAATAAATTACCCTGGCCTAAAACTTTTTTTTAGAGATACAAATTAAAAATCTGGCTTCGTAGCGAACTTTATATTCATACTGGCATCTTTCTTTCAAAATTTCAGATTCTCAGGTTGTAAAGAAACTCAGGAAAACGTTTTCAAAAATAAATGTCGGGAATATATTTTCCAAAGCGTTTTCCGGAGTTTCTTTACAACCTGAGAATCTGAAATTTTGAGGGAAAGATGTCAGTATCACTATGAAGTTCGTTACGAAGCCAGATTTCTAATTTGCATCTCCAAATAAAAGTTCTAAGCCATGGAAATTTATTTAGGTATATTTAAATAAATATCTGAAGCCTCCTCTTAACAGACGTAAATTACATTCGCTTAGAAAAAGACGAATCATTAAGAAAAAAAAAAAACCACATATCAATTTCTGGCTTTAAAAAAAATCCGAATTTAAATGGTCATATTTTCAAACTAAAATATCGCAAATTACATGCCATTAGAAAAAAAAAATCCTGTATGTAAGTAGCTTGACTGTAATAAGGTTCGCTGAACTGTGAAAAATGTACGATTTCAGAAAACTGGAATCGGTCCAAGCTAGAGAGAGCCTCTGTGTTTTTCTGCTGTGTTTGGCAATATCCCTTTGCAGGGTTTTTAACGAGAATTTTTTTTTCTCCCTCTTTTTTTTTATATATCATTTAGTATCAACAATACGAAGTTTTCCAAGCTAAAAAACCATTTTACTCTTGTTTAAACACATCTTAAAATGCTAACTCGATTACGTTAAATTTCACTGCTCGAAATTATCGAATCGGAGCAGGCATCCATTAATACGTTTGGAGATGAATAGCAGAACGATGCAACAGACATGTTTGAGACTTCTGCTCGAAATCGTGTATTAAACAAAAAACTTTGGAATATATATAAAAAGTGGGCCTTTCCTGAACCCCGAATTTTCCAAACCCCCATTTGCCGTTTCTGAGGCGTAGATGGAAGTGCTAATTCAGTTTTTATTTTTTTGGCAAAGAATGGGTTGTCCGATTGAAGAATCCAAAAAACGAAAAAAAAACTCTTTCAAAGGGCTATCTAAGGGCATAATTGTTAATTTTTTAAAAAATGGCCAATTGGCCAAAATGGCCGATTAAAGGGAAAAAAAATTATTTTCTTCATGTTAGCGTCGCCGGGCCAAAGTTTCGCTATGACGGTCAAAAAGTACGTCGAAAATTGGCCCAAGTACATATATTTCTAAATTTTTCTTTCAACGAGAAAGTAGCAAAAAAAAAATGGCCAAAAGCAGGGTTCCGAAGCCGGCGCTGGCGCTGGCGCCGACGCCGGCCGCGGCCGGTAAAAATCACTGCTGGCGCTGGCGCTGGCGCCATGATGATTTCTTTGCATTTTGGCGCTGGCGCTGGCGCCAGCACCGGTATTTTACGTACCATGTGACGCCGGCGTCGACGCCAGCGCCGGCGTTTCAAAACTTTTTTAAAAAATAATTTTTAGATTTTTAGAATTTGATTAATTTTTTAACATAACCTCTTTCCGTTCAATTTTCTTTCTCAGGGGTCCGAAGCCGGTAAAAATTAAGCAATTTTGGAAGATTTTATTGACATTTAAAATGGAAAACTTATATTTTTTTATTTTACTTAAGGTTAATTACACAGTAAAAAATTTTGTTCAGGATAGGGAATTAGTTCAATACTCGGTATTCACTGATTCATAATTTTTGATTTTCAAAATGTTTATCTCAATAATTAAATTTTAAAGTCTTTCCTTTCAGCTTTTGCTCTTAAGAAATAAATAAATTTTTTAAAGTGCAAAACGTAATTTTTTTAAACTGATGTAACGCTTTCTTGCTTTTTTTTTGCAAAAATAAAAAAAAAATTAAAAATTTTCCCCGGCGCCGGCTTCGACGCCAGCGTCGACGCCGAGGCCGGCGCTGGCGCCAATTTTTTTACAATCGTGGCGCTGGCGCTGGCGCCTTTTAATTTTTGCCGGCTTCGGAACCCTGGCCAAAAGTTAAAAAAAATTTTTTCGCTGCGAAGATGACACTGCACACAAATTTCGCTATCGCCACGTGAGAGTACGCAAGAATACTACGTGAGAGTACTGGTCTTGATAGGTAATTTTTTTGGTTTTTTTTCAAACGGCCAAAGTGGCCATAAAATGGCCAAAATCTCAAAAAACTTTAGAAAAATTAAAAATTAGGAAAAAAAAATTTAGGAAACAAAATTTTTAGAAAAAATGGATCACGAATTAATTTTTTCTTTTAGGGAAAATTTTAGAAATGATTTTTTTTTAGGAAAAGTGGATTAGGAAAAATGGTAGGGAATCAAATTAAAAAGACAAAAAAGCGTTCAACCGGCATTTTTTTTTCTTTTGTCCTTTTGCTGATTAAGAAATGAATGTCCGCGAGAGTATAAATGACTCTCGGAGGAACGAAAAAAAAAAACCAAGAAAAAATACCCGGAAAAAAAAAATTCCCCATTTTTTTTTGAAAAAATATAAATTGATCGCTTGAATGACGGGGAAGCGGAAGTTCTTAGCAGTGAATATGTCCGGTGATTGAACTTAATGAAATTACATGTCATCGATAATTGATTAATATCGATGTGATTTTTTTTAATTTCGTAAAATCCGAAGGGATAATTTGGCTTGTCACTTTTAATTGCAGTTATTTTTCAAGTCAATATTTACATGCATTTTAACTTTATTTTTTCAGCCGTTTTAATGAAAAAATCAAATCATAAAGAAAAAAAAAGTGAAAGTGAAGGGAGGAATTAAATCCGTTTCTTCCCCGATAAAAAATTTCAGTTATTATTATTTTTTTTCTTTTCAATAAATTTCATTCATCCCTTTCAATCCGAAAAAAAAAGAAAAAAATTCTAACTTCAAGCGGTTCAATCTACGGAAGCAGAATATCAAAAGGAAGCATGGAAAAAAGAAATCCAGGTTGAAGAAATTCCAGGTAGTAATAAAAAAAAAAAAAAAAAAATCGAATCGTTTTCAGCGGAGATCTTTCTCCCAACAGTTTTGAATTTCATTCTTAGCTATGAAAAATCTAAGAACGAAAAACGAAAAAGAGCAAAAATAAAAATAAAAGAAGGAAGATGGAAAAAAAAAAAAAAAAAAAAAAAGCAAATAATGTAAAATTCATGTAGAGAAAATCTGTCGATAGAAGAATATCATGTTCAAAAGAGATAACATGATATAATCTTGGAATAAGATAAAGTATCAAGTAAACTTTATAAATATATTCACCAAGGGTTGGGAAACCCAACACATTGCCTCTATTTTCTCAACAATTTTCTATTCCTAAAAAAAAAAAAAAAAAAAAAATTACAATTAATACCACATCAACATCCTGCTTCCCTTTCACTTTTCCCGGAAATTTCCTCAATAGTCATTTTTACTCAAAAATTTCTGCAATGAAATTTTATGCCAATTCCCAAAGTTCTCGTAATGAGAAAGAAAGGAGGAAGGGGGGGGGGGGATCACATTAGCATAACAGCGATATATGTGGGAGATGAAGAGGGAAGGGGGAAGTGGGGGAGGGCGAGTCATTTACGTGATTTTATATCATATTCTCTCTCTCCTCTGAAATGAGTGAAGGATTTTGAAATTGTCCCGGTGCGAAATGTTTATAGCATACAATGAGCGGTTTTACAGAGTCTTTGTTTCCCGTTTAAATCAAAAATTTTAATGTTTTCCTCTATAAAATTTAATGATTAAATATTTTCACGACCGAGATTTATAAGTGTCATTGCTAATTATTTTGGCTGTTTAAAATTCCCTCTTTTTTGCATGGAGGCTTTTACATGCGGTGGGCCTTTAGTCGCGTTTTATTTGTTCTGTTTTATCAAACCGAAATGTCAACACTATTATATCAATCCTCTAAGCAAAATTTCAAAGTAGTGCCAGTATCACATATTTACTTCATGTCTTGAAAAACACATTGGGCTGCTGGATCACTTTTTAAAACGTTATTTAATTAAAGAAAAAAATATTTCAAATGCCGAGTCCGAAATGGCGGAGTGTTTACACTTAGGCAACTCGACCCTAAGTTTACATATTTTTAATTAGGAACCGTAGATTGGGGTGAAGTTGAAGAGGTGGGCTGAAGTTGAATGGAAATTCAAAACAAAATTCTAGGTTTATTTTAGGCACTAAAAATAAAATTTTTTTTATTTCATTAAGTCGATATTGTTTTTGGAATACTTACACAAAAAATTTTATTTTTAGTGCCTAAAATACACCTAGAATTTTGTTTTGAATTTCCATTCAACTTCACCCCATCTCTTCATCTTCACCCCAATCTACGGTATCCATAATCTAGGCTTTTATTTTGTAGTCGTCATTGAAAATGAGAAGAATATCTTTTAATTTTCAGAATGCAGTCGGTATGGAGGAGCGAAGGAAACCACTGCTACCGATGCAGTGCTTGCAACTTTGCTTAAGAAGATATGGAGAAACAAAAAATACTTACTCTGGAAGCAAGGTATGAAAAGTTTTTGCAAATATTTTCTCGTCCCTAAAGTTTATTCCTTAAGCTGGTGCTGGTTTTTGGGGTTTTGGAGGTTTTTTTATGTCCCCAAGTCCCAAAAACCAGCACCAGCTTAAGGAATTAAAAGTTTTTCTTCGCCCATTTAGGGGATGTACAAGTATTACGTAAGCACAAATTTGGCCTTTTTTCACCCTTCCCCAAGTTACGTAAGACTTTGGGTCCCCCCCCCCCGCCCTAAGTAAGCATTTTAAACACCCCCTCCCTCCCAAAAGTGCTTAAACGTAATATTTGTACAGCCCCTTATTCCAATGATTGTTATGATGTTATGAAAATAAACAGGGGAAATTAATGTGTTAATTATATTTTTGGTCATATTTTCTTCATTTTTTTTTCCTTTTTTTTTTATTCTTTGAACTTGGCTGATTATATGGACTGACCCTTTGGTTTATTTTTTTTTGGGTTTTTATTTCTTTTTTTTTATCCACTCACTCAGTGACGTTTACGGTAAGTGAGCGTTACAATAAATCATATATAAAATATATATATTATATTATATTATATTATAAATTATATATATAATTATATATAATTTATATATAATTTATGTATAATAATTTATATATAATTTCGGACAAGTTCTTTACATAAGCGGATATTTATTTTCTTTTTATTTTTAGACTTGCACAAAGCTACAGGCACCTGCACAAGACAAATACAAGCAAGAAAAAAAAATTGCAAAATCTGTAACGAGGATCTCGCTCCAACGAAGATCTTAATTACTGAAAACTAAGCAGAAATTATCCTTGCGAATAAACTTTCCCATCCTCCCCGGGTTTCCTACAATAACAATCCGTTTTCAGAATCAAAGTTTCCTAATTCATCATGTCCCCGGCGTAAAAACCGGTTAATTAAAGCGATAAGTGATGTCTCTCTTTAATCAACGGTTTTTTTTCTTCCTTCCTTCTTTTAAATTCCTCACCGAGTGAAAAATTTGTGCCACGATTCGTATTCCAGACCAGACTAGACGTCTAACACCACGACATTAACGAAAATTAAAAAACCTTTTTTTCGCCTTTTTTTATTTTTTTTTATCTTCCTCTCCCGGATTGAATTAAATCCGTATTGCTTCGATCGATTTCCGACGGAGTCCACTTTGACGTTTGATTTACTAACCCCCGCAAAAGCGAGTTTTATTTTCTTTTTAGATTTTATACATAATACAAAAAAAAAAAAAAAAAAAAAAAACCTTTTAGAAATTGCTCATTTTTGAAAAGGATCCGGTAAAAAGGGATTACGGCATTTGCAGGATCCTCGCCTTGGGATTTCTCAAGCTCGCCTTAAACGTTCTGGGGACAATAATTCCAATTAGTATTTGTCTGGACGGTGGAGGTCTCCAGAGGACTTAGAGAAAGACACGGGTAAAACCTCGGGAGGGAAAGGAAAGAAAGGAACGAAGTAAAGAAATCGGAAAATGGGTATTACTCAACCGGTTTTCTCTCATGACACATAATAATGAAAAGTTCGGTAAGAAAAATTAGGTCAGTTTGAAGAAAGATTAATGTCAAGTAAAAGACAAGAAAATCCCTGTTTAGGATTTTTTTCCCTTCCTTTTTTTTTCTGTTTGTCGTTTTTTTTTTTTTTTTTTTTTCTTCTTCTTTTCCCCAGGACCCACCATCACTCATCCTGGGAAATCCCATAAGGCATTAGAAAACTTACGTTTAGGTCATTTTGTCTTGTATTAAATTCCTTGTTCCTGAAGCATCAACACAAAAGAATGGCAACTTTTTTCTTTAAACTTTTTTTTTTTTTTACAAGCTTATAAAAATATACCTCGAAGGGACGGAGAAAATTCCAACTTCATTTTTTAAATTCAAGGTAAAGGAAATTAATGGTTTCACCTGGAAATAATAAAATTAGAGGATGACTTTCATTTTTAAAGACGAAGCTTTTCCGGATTTTATAGGTAATTCCTACGTTTTTTCAACACCAGGATTTTGTAAAACGCTTATTTATCTTTCTTTTTTTTTTTTTTGTCAAATGACAGAGAGTGCCGAAAAAACACACCAATAGATAAGGCTCTTTGCCGCAACGAAAAAGGTAAAAAGTTCCTTCAAATTCCTGAGACCTCACGAAGTCCTCGAGCCCAAAAAATTAATTTCCTGCAGGAAAAACCCAGTGTTATAAAAACACAAAGACGCATAAAATATATGAGTATGCATAAAATGGACTAAAAAGTCGAATAAGCATAATATTAGTAAATTTTTGTGATTTACGATTTAATATGCATAAATTAAGCAAAAATGATGCATATCCGAATTTTAATGCTTAAAAAATTATGCCTAAATTAAAATGCTTAAAACATTATGCCTAAATGCTAATGCTTAAAAAATTATGCATAAATTTCAATGCTTAAAAAATTATGCATAACTTTTAATGCTTAAAAAATTATGCAAAATTTTTAATGTTTAAAACATTATGCATAAATTTTAATGCTTGAAAAATGATGCATTAATAATAATGCTTGAAAAATTATGCCTAAATTTAAATGCTTAAAACATTATGCCTAAATGTTAATGCTTAAAAAATTATGCATAACTTTTAATCCTTAAAAAATTATGCAAAATTTTTCATGTTAAAGCATTATGCATAAATTTTAATGCTTAAAAAATTACGCCTAAATTTTAATGCTTAAAACATTATGCCTAACATTTAATGCTTAAAAAATTACGCCTAAATTTTAATGCTTGAAACGTTATGCCTAACATTTAATGCTTAAAAAATTATGAAAAACTTTTATTGTTTAAAACATTATCATAAATTTTAATGCTTAAAAAATTATGTCAAACATTTAATTCTTAAAAAATTGTGCATAAATTTTAATGCTTAAAACATTATGCCTAACATTTAATGCTTAAAAAATTATGAAAAACTTTTATTGTTTAAAACATTATCATAAATTTTAATGCTTAAAAAATTATGTCAAACATTTAATTCTTAAAAAATTGTGCATAAATTTTAATGCTTAAAACATTATGCCTAACATTTAAAGCTTAAAAAATGTATGCATAAATTTTAACGCTTAAAAAATTATGCATAGATTTTAATGCTTAAAAAATTATGCATAAATTTTAATACTTAAAAAATTATGCATAAATTTTGATGCTTGAAAAACTATACATAAATTTTGTAAAAATTATGCATATTCAAATTTTATTTTGGCGCTTCAAAAAAATACGTAAAAACTTTGCAAAAATTATGTATGTCCAAATTTTTGTATAAATGATACAAAAATAATACATTTTTAATAAAATTTTTTACATTTATTTTGCAAACATTTTACACACTTCTTGCATTGCTTTCTCGTTCAAAAAACACTAAAATGTGTAAAAAAAAAAAAAAAAAAACGTACTCCCATCCTCTTAAAAACCTTTCCTACGTATTCCCTTAATGAAGAGGCAAAACTTTGGGAAGATATTTTAATCCTTTAATCGGATTAAACGTCTTTGAAATGTAATTTCTTTTAACAACTTTCCGAATTAAACGATTTATTTTAGTCGATTAAAAACGTCAACACAATCTCATTTTCACCTGGAAATGTTCCTGATAGTAATTAAGACAAACTATTAGAAACTTAACAAGGATTAACCATCTATAAAGATGAACATGGAAAATCCGGTTCTTCCTTTTCTCATCTCTTCAAATTACAAAATTACATTTTTTTTTTCAACATTTCTGTTCATTCACCGTCCACCGATAAAAAAACGATTCAAAGTTCGATTCCCCTCTGCTAAAAAAAAAAAGCAACAACAAAGGATTATGGCCGGAAATAATACTCAATATTAAAATGAAAAACAAAGTACAAAAAAAAAAAAAGTACTTCGGGTTATGAATAAATAAAAAATCCGGAACAACCCCCCCATGAGAAAGTTCTTTAATGATTTCAATCACGTCGTCATATTTTTATTTTCCATTACGATTATTATTATTATTGTTGCTGCTGCTGCTGCCGCCGCCGCTGCTGTTGCTGTTGTTGTTTTTAGCTTTCTTGTTTTCCAGCCAAAATTAGTTTTTGGAGTTGACGGCACGTTTTAAATATTGAGTGGGATCGTTCATTAATATTTAGCTAGGGCATTTTTTAATGTTCATCACCAAAAAAATTTATTGGTGATGAACATCAAAAAAAATCTCTCTTTTTTTATTTTTAACGATTCGGTTTTTTTTTATTTCGTAGCTGCCTGCATCATAAATCCGGCATAAAGTGCGAGTTTGGAAAAGGAACCGATCGATCGTCGAGTCTGTTTTTGCTCTGGGAGAATCTAATTCTCAGAAACATAAAGCAATGATTCTCTTTCTTGTTTTTTTGAAATCATTTTAAAATTCCTTTGATAAAAAGTTTCCCATCGAATCAGAACGAGAAAAAAAAAACGACAAAGCGATTGAAAAGGCAAATAACGGGAACGAAAAGAATATAGAGGTATTTTATGTATTCAATATTTAAAGAGTGGAAAGAAAAGAAAAGAAAGGAAAAAAGGATGTGCCAGAAGACATATTGGAGGGGAAGAGAGAAGGAAATTAAGTTTTTTCATTACCAAGTCTCAGGAATTGAAAAAAATGACGTTTGTTCCTTGCATTTTTTTTATCGTTATTAATCTTTCGATCATGCCAATCCTAAAGCAAGAAAAAAAAAAACCTTTTTTGAAAGATTGGTAGTCAGTTTAAAATTTCTCCATTTTTTTTCCCCGGCATTATTAGAGCTGAAGCTCAATGGTGCTCCATGAAGTTGCAATTATTCGCAGCACAATCATTTTATATTTTCCAGGCTCAACGACCATACAAGCTCATTTTAAGCAAATTTTGGTCAACTTTTTTTAAAGCTGACAACGGCAATGACCCGTACGAAAAAGAGATGCATAAATGATGCAAAAAGTTTGACAATTATAAAAAATGCGTAAGTTATAAATGAACTTAGCTTTTTTTCACCGGAAATTTTTTTAATTCTCCAATATAATTATGCATAAATTTACACATCAAATATAATTATGCATAAATTTATGCTGCTTCTCCATTATGGCTCAAAATTAATTTTCTAGAATTAATTTTCAAAATTTCCGGAAGTACTGTGCTTTAGTTATTCTATGAATTTTCGACCATGGATTAAGAATACAAAAAATGCAATGTAGTAAAAATGGCCGACTCCATTTTTAAATCTTGGGTTAGAAATCCATAGAATAACAAAAGCACAGTACTTCCGGAAATTTTGAAAATTAATTCTTCTTCTTCTTTCAAGTGCCGTCTCCGCGACGAAGATTGGCTATCATCTGGCATATTTTTACTTTTGAGACCGCCGCTCTAAAAAGACACAAGGAATCAACACCAAACCAGTCTCTGAGATTCTTAAGCCATGAGGTTTTCCTACGGCCTTGCTTGCGCTTACCCTCGATTTTTCCCTCCATCACAAGCTGAAGGAGGCGGTACTTTTCATTTCGAATCACGTGGCCGAAATAATCGAGCTTCCGACGCTTGATCTCGTACAGCACTTCCAACTCCTTTCCCATACGAGCCAAGACGTCAGTATTTCTCACCCTGTCAGTCCACGAAATTTTAAGCATTCGACGGTATACCCACATCTCAAAAGCCTCCAACTTCTTTTCCAACGCCCTAGTTAAAGTCCATCCCTCGTGTCCATATAAGAGCACGGGAAAAAAGTAACATCGTTTTAAAATTAATTCTAGAAAATTAATTTTGAGCCATAATGGAGAAGCGGAATTAAACATCCAATAAAATTATGCATATATGATGCATAATTTATGCATAATTATAACGGAGAATGAAAAAATTAATTAAATAAATTATGCATATTTTTTGACCCCAAAATTTAATTATGCATAATTTTACTGAGCAGAAAAATCTGGATATGCATAAATTTATACATCCAATATGATTATGCATAAATTTATACATCCAATATGATTATGCATAAACGATGCATAATTTATGCATCGATATAATTAGTTAAATCGGAGAATGAAAAAATTAATGAAATAAATATGCATAAATTATGCATATTTTTTTGCAGTATTTATGCATATTTTTTTGACACCAAAATTTAATTATGCATAATTTTATTGACATAAAAATCTGGATATGCATAATTTATGCATCAAATTTAATAAAAATGCATAAAATAGGAAAAAAGCTGAATAAGCATAGCATTTGCAAATTTTCCTCGTTTATGAATTACAAAAATGATATGCATAAATTATGCAAAAATTATGCTTATCCACATTTTCATGCTTAATAACATAATGCATCAATTTTGTAAATTATCCATATTAAAATTTTGGTGTTTAAAAAAATATGCATGAACTTCACAACTTCACAAAAAATAGGCATGTCCAAATTTTCGTATAAATGCTACAAAAATACTGCATTCTTTACATAGATTTTTACATTTGTATTACCAACATTTTGCATACTTTTTGCATCATTTTCTCATACGGGGACACCAATTCATTCCTACAAGTTTTTAATCTTTTAGGACGGAATGTCAGAGGAAGATGAAAATTCAGAAAAAAAATTGCATCGAGTTGGGCTAGTCGAGGATTCGAACCCAGGACCTTCCATACCCGGTCAAAAACTCTACTCGCTAAGCTAACCCGAAACCTCTTTCCTAATTCTTCGATTGCACCGTTGCTCAAACAAACAAAAATCATTACCCCAATTTTATTTTTCAATCATCTTAATATTCAACGAACGAAAGGTTGATTATTAAACAAAAAATTCCAGATAGCCGGCGGCCACGATGTTTCCTTAAGAGCATTGAATACTAATTTTTTTTTAAATAAAAAGGTTTTTTTTTTTCTCCCATTGATGAAAGAAAATTCTTAAAACGGAGGAAATTTTTTTAAACTCAATTAACCCCGTCCACGCCCGCCGGAACAACCCCACTGCCTTCTGGGCAGATTTTTTCTTTTTTTTTTTTTTTTTTTTTTTGGAGAAAAACAAAAAAAAAAAGTGTTTACATAAAAAAGTTAATTAGAACATCGCGATCCTCGCAATATTTCTCGCATTCAGACGCCTAACGTTAAGAAAGATTAATCGTTTATTTTGAAATTGAACCTCATTCGTTGTATTTGATTTTCTTTTTAGCCTTTCGTCCGAATTCCCATTAATTACATTTTCTTCTTCCTGCTTTTCTTTTTTTTTTTCTTATCCTCCCCTGCCGTTTGGATATATTTCTCCCTTTAGCATTGTTTTTTTTCCTTTAGATTTTTCGTGGAAAATAAAACTGGATGCGCGAGGCCAAGCGCTCTCTAATGGAATTAAGCCATATCTAACTTCTGATCTATTTAAGAAGTAAAACCCCATCGGTGATGTAATTGCATTACTGGAGTGTTGATTTCCTGAAAGAAGTCTCTATTTTTTTTTTTTTTTTTTTTTTTTTTTTTCCTTTTCGGGGGCAGAGTGAGAAAGTGAAAGAGGGAGAAAAAAACGCGCGAAAAAAAAAAATGATTTATCGGATAGGAAAGTTTTTCATGAAAGACTCTGGAGAGTTTTTTTCGTACGCGGATGATCAAACAAAAATGAGATATGTCTAAAATAATCTTTTCAAAACTTTATTTATTCGTTCCATTTTTTCTAATTCCACTTTAGAAATAAAAAATACTTTTTTCAAGATTTTTTTTTTAAATTCTAAATTTCAGCAAGGTAGGTTTAGACTTTTTTAATTGCAAGGAGAAATTTATTTACAATTCTGTAGCTCAGGGCCAAAACGTTAAATTGGAAAAAAGTCACGTGATCATTTCTTACGGAAAATAAATTAATCGTGCCACTGATTTTGATTTTTTAAAACTCGGTCTTTATATTCATAATTTTTGGTTAGGGTGCCCGTTATGAGGGAGTGTAAAATAGTTTTGTGATACCCCAACCCCCTCAAAAGTAACCAAAAAATCAAAAATATTGTGCGCAAAACCTGAGCTTTTTGTCTTTGCTCTGTAAGCAGAAGGGTGAGTAATGTTAAAATTTTTTTTTAAATGTTTATGTTGAAAATCGGGTACCTTGAGATCTAAAATCTTTCAACAATTTTTTTTCAATTTTTTTTCCACCTCTTAATGGAAGCTCAAGGCCACTTTCGTTTTTCTGGCGTCTATAGGAATTTTAATATCGATTTTTTTTACCAATTTTAAAGGCTTGCAAAATTTTTTGAAAAAGTGTTTCCTTATGTTTTCAAGGCCTTAGAACACGAATTTCACTACCCCGAATTCGTCCGATTAACGCCTGTGACGTCATTAGCGTATTTATCGAACTTATACCTGATTTTTCCGACTGAAATACGGCTTAATCTCGAATTTGGAGCTCTGAAAATTTCTCTATTGTGTTGGTATCGCTCATATTTATGCTAAAATATCCGTAGAACACGAATTTCACCATTCCAACTTTCTTCGATCAACCCCTGAGTAGGGGTATAAGTGTAAATTTGTTTTTTCGGGCCAAAAGTGGATTTTTTTGCCGAAAAATAGCGACAATTGCTCATCAGTTCGACTTAAAGGTCATGTTCAATGACATTTTTTACTCAGGACCCTCTATTAATAAGAATCTTTTGCGTTTATGAATTCCAGAATTTTTTTTACAGTCGGAAAATTCTACAAGTAAATTTTTTTGAAGTTCCAAATTTTTTCCGGCCGTAAAAAAATTTCGGAAATTGATTCAAAACACAAAAGAATCTAATTTCAGCGATACCAATAAAATAAAAAAATTGTAGGCTCCAAACTTAAGTGTCCCAAAAACAATATCCACTTAATGAAATAAAAAAATTTTATTTTTAGTGCCTAAAATAAACCTGGAATTTTTTTTTGGAATGAAATTATCGGTTCAACCTACTGAATTGCTGAGGAACTTTTCGGGATTTTTAAACGAAACGTTGGCGAATAGATAAGTCTTGCGTTTATGGGTTTAATTAATTTACGAATTTCAAAAATGAGACCATCTATTGGTCACTATACTTTATAGTATTGCAAATTTTGATTTGAGAATTTGCTTACATCAACCGAATTTTTTTATGTTTTTACTTTCGAGTGGCCGCGAAGCGGGCGCGAAGAAAGTATTGCCGTGGTCGAAAAAGGGAAAATCGTTAATCCTGCGAGTTTCTACATGAAACTTATATAGTTATACTTAGAATAAAATTCTGAGTTCCCGGTTGTCCGCCTCGTACGCCTCGTACGTCACGTACGCCGCGTACGCCGCGTACGCCCGGAGCTTTTTCTCCGCTATTACGCATCGGATCAAAAGGAAATTTTGCACACGTATTTTTCGTCGAAAAATAAGAGGGGGTCTTTTCTTATTTTTTAAAAATTTAAAAAATTACGTAAACGGCAAATATTTGAACTTTTAAATTTGGTTTTCTTCTTGTGACGATAAATCTCGAACCCGGCTACAAATCATCACCAATTTTCGTACTGTAGTAGATATTGGTCAAAGTATCATACCATCAAAATTTGGTTGAATTCGGATGATTGGTTCACAAATTATGAGGATTAGGCTACGTGTAAACTAGGCCTAAAAATCGATATCTCGAATGACGTAATAAGTCATATCGATATATCGATATATCGATTAAGTCATATCGATATCTCGAGTTACAGGAACAATCGATAATTCGGATTTTTTTTGTGGGTACAGCGGATTTCGCGGACCTTGGATCAAAAAACTAACCGGATTTTTGAAAATATTTTCGGGGTAGAGGAATCCGAATATGGAATTATTTTTCCAAAATTGGGATTCTTTATGTGGATACAGCGGGAATCGTGTACCTCGGATCAAAAAACTAACCGGATTTTTGAAAATATTTTCGGGGTAGAGGAATCCGAATATGGAATTATTTTTCCAAAATTGGGATTCTTTATGTGGGTGCAGCGGGATTCGTGTACCTCGGATGAAAAAACTAACCGGATTTTTGAAAATATTTTCGGGGTAGAGGAACCCGAATATGGAATTATTTTTTCAAAATTGGGATTCTGTATGTGGGTACAGCGGGATTCGTGTACCTCGGATGAAAAAACTAACCGGATTTTTGAAAATATTTTCGGGGTAGAGGAATCCGAATATGGAATTATTTTTTCAAAATTGGGATTCTTTATGTGGGTACAGCGGGATTCGCGTACCTCGGATCAAAAAACTAACCGGATTTTTGAAAATATTTTCGGGGTAGAGGAATCCGAATATGAAATTATTTTTCCAAAATTGGGATTCTTTATGTGGATACAGCGGGATTCGTGTACCTCGGATCAAAAAACTAACCGGATTTTTGAAAATATTTTCGGGGTAGAGGAATCCGAATATGGAATTATTTTTCCAAAATGGGATTCTTTATGTGGGTACAGCGGGAATCGTGTACCTCGGATGAAAAAACTAACCGGATTTTTGTAAATATTTTCGGGGTAGAGGAATCCGAATATGGAATTATTTTTCAGAAATTGGGATTCTTTATGTGGGTACAGCGGGAATCGTGTACCTCGGGTTTAATTAATACCCTTTGAAAACCTAAACTTGATTTTTTACATTTTTTCTTTATTTCAACTTCTTTTTTCCACCAATAAAGCCGCGAGAAAGTTTAATGGGGTGCGTATGCACCCCCATTACCATTCTCCTTGTTTTTTCAGGTAAGACTGTCTAAAGGAACATGATTCAAACTTTATATGAAACAAAAAAACAAAAAAATAATCCTTTTTTTAAGTAAGTAAAAGTTTTTTTTTTTTTTTTTTTTTGTAAAAGTTTAAAAAGAAGAAAATCTGTCTGTAGCTTGGTACAAGCTATACAGTCGTAGTCAGAAAAAGAATATAAATATTGAAATTAAAATAAAGCACCGGTATTCTCAGTAATGCAATATTCTCGGTATTTATTCTTCTTTGGACTGCTTATTAGGGTGAATTATTTTTAAAAAATATTTTGAAATGTTTGGGTGTACCGTAAACTGGGGTGAGATTGACCGCCGGGGCGAGATTGACCGGCCTAAAAAAAGTTAGTAACCACGGTTAAATTATGTTTTCTTTAAATAAAATTACTAGAGGACTTCCCTTTCTTTCCCCTTTAACAATCAGATTTTAAAAAATTCAGTCAGAACTACCTTTTTTTAGGCCGGTCAATCTCGCCCCGCCAGTCAATCTCACCCCAGTTTACGGTATGTTGAAAATCGGGTTCCTTGAAATGTAAAAATTAACGTAGGTTGGGGTGAAGTTGAAAGGAAATTCAAAAAAAAAAAAAAATCTGAGGAACTTTTCGGGATTTTGAACTCATGAAACTCACGAAAAAGGAAAAAAGAAATTAAAAAATTAATGCTGAGGCATTTCTGAAAAACTACCTTCAAAAAAAAACTGGCAAAGAACCCCAAAGAAGGCAATCACGATGGTTAAATTTTTCAAAATCAGCCATACCAATCACGTGTTTTAAATACAAAAAAATAATCTTAAACCCGATAATCGGGGTCTTTCTTCTAATTTCGTTAATGTATTTCTAAGGCGATTATTTCTAATCTTTTGAGCTCAAATTCCAAAAAGAAAAACTGTTATCAAATCGGCTCCGCATCTATTAGTCGTAGTTACAGGTTCTCTAACTCTAGGATTACCAAAAAACCCGTTTTTCGTGTTTTAAATTTTCGATTTACGGAGAAAACGTGGGCCACAACTATAAATTAAAGCGATAAAAAGGCAGAAGGGGGGGGGGGAGGAGATAAAACAAGGGGGCGAAAGAAATAGCGTGTAACACTAAAGCGCAGCTAATAAGATTTAAGTTAAATGGTTATCTTCGGGAATAAAACAATGGATGGCGATGAAACAGAAGAAACCTTCCCTCCATCCCCTCCCCTCTTTTTTTTTTTGCTTTTACATTCTGCCGATTCCTCTCTAGTAAATTTTCTTCGTATGCTTCTATGCTTTGCCTATGGCAAATTATAGCAGGCTGAAATAATTTTGTATTATAATGGTAATATTTATCAGCTTTTCTTATAATCTTGTTTTTTAAAGAACACCGCACACCAGAATAGGGAAATAGGTTTCGGTTAAGTATTGTTTTTATATACGTTGTTTATGTTAGTAAACAAACTTTTAAACAACATATTTTACCGAAACCAATTTCCCTATTCTGGTGTGCGGTGTTCTTTATTAAAAAATATATATAATTTAAAAAAAGCTGATACAATATTATTATTCAAATACAAAGTGATCTGATTGATGTTGATCGATCAAGACCCAACCAAGATTGATGAAAGTAACGAAACAAACTGTTTTGGACATGGATATCCAGTACTGATCCAAGACTAAATCTTGATATTCCAAGACTGATCTAGCTTGATCCAGTAGAAAATTTCTACCAGGGATATCCATGACTTTTTTTTTTTTACATTTTTCCCTTTACTTTTTTTAGCCTTTACTCGAAATTGAAACGTAAACATTTTTAAATTTAAGAATTTACGAGAAAAAATTTCGTTTACTACTTTTTAATACCCAGCACAGGAAAATCTTAAGAAATTTTGGCGGGAAAAAACCGGAGCAGGGTAAAAAAAAAAAAGAAAGAAATTCTCTAGAAAATAACAGTATTATTTTTTTAAAAAACTACTTTATTATTTTCAACAGAATCTTGCATTCAAGGAAAATGTAGTTCAGCTACCGAAAACTCAAATTCAGCTACCGAAAACTCCAGTAAAGCTACTGAAAACTCCAGTAAAGCTTCTGAAAACTCCAGTTCCGCTACTGAAAACTCCGTTTCATCTACTCAAAACTCAAGTTCAACTATAGAAAACTCCAGTACAGCTACCGAAAAATCCGGTACAGCTACCGAAAGCTCCAGTTCAGCTACTGAAATCTCCGCTTCAGCTACTGTCAGCTCCAGTTCAGCTACTGAAAGTCCAGTACAGCTACCGAAAGCGCCAGTTCAGCTACTGAAAACTCCGCTTCATCTACTTTAAACTCAAATTCAGCTACCGAAAACGCCAGTACAGCTACCGAAAACTCCAGTTCAGCTACCGAAAAAGAAAACTATTAACCGTAAAACAAAAGGTTAAACTGTTACACTGATCAAGAAAAGTTTCGGCTCAAAATATTTCAGTTAGTAAAGGATAAACATCATAAACATGCGAAAGGAAATTACAAGAAAAAATTCACGACTTCCTCTTGGAGGACTGGGACCTTCTTGACTTTTTCTAGTAATTTCCTTTCTCATAGTATGATCTTTATTCTTTGTAAGAATGCAAAATGAAAGGGTTAATGTACCTTAAACCCGAGAATCCTCTTGAAAAAATGAAAAAATTTTCGAACAACAGCCACTAAACCTTGGAAGACAAGACCTTTCGGAAACCGCTTCGAGCTCTGTTAAAAACCGTCGTTAAACAAGATGGACAATCAAAAAGCCACGCCTGCGAAGAGTTTCCGATATCTTTTTCCTTTTTATTCCCGTAAGCGGAATCCGCTTCGAAAGAAAGATAGACAAAAATCACGACAGAGTTAGTAATAATCTGCTGGCCGTCATAATTTTAAACGGGAAAAAAGGAAAAAGAAGAGACGAGAAATATTAAGCGTTTCTTTTTTCTTCCTCAAAAAAAAAATCGTCCTCTTTTTTTTTGTTCGGCTTTTGTTTTCTCAGAATTATGAAGTTCCTTCCTTTTCTTGAGTAAGGAGTTCTACTCTGCCCGCTCTCACTGAGTGATAAATTTGTAAAAATTCCCGTTTCGATATCGTCATTGAAGTTAATACGGACTTTTTGTGGTGGAAATTTATACGTTTTTAAAATAATAACTCCTGGGGAAGCTTTTTTTATCCTTTTAAGATGCTTTTACATTAGCGGATAGTGTTTGGAAAAGCTGGGAGATTTACGGCTGTTTAGTATTGGGAATTGAGTTTGGAGATTTGACAATTTACTTTCCTTTTCTTGTTTTTTCTTCTTTTTCTTTTGTTTCTTTCATCTTATTGCTTCCTCCTTGGAATAAAAATAAAAGATACCATGTCGTGAAAGCTGAAAGAACTTCATTCGTAGACGTCGAAATTTACGTAACAAATTTAGTAGTACGTGGATAAGGAGAGGAAGTAATTTATTTCTAATTTGAAGATTGCTCATGTTTTCCATATTTCGGATGAAGGAGCGACGACTTTGTCTCCATCACGAAAAATATCATTCTGATCCAACTTGACAAGCTCCTTCAAAACATCCTCGTGGCTTACGACCGCTGATCGTGGCATCTAAAATAAATGAATTATTTTCATTTAATTTCAAGTTTGTAACTTTTTTACGCATTTATATTACTTTTCTAACTGAGAGACAAAATTATTTTCGTTTCTCTAAAATTTATAAATATAATACTGCAACAATATGGGAAAACCCGTTTCGTTTGTATTAACAAAAGCCCTGTAAATCCTGTACGAACTTATTTTTTTAAAAATGCTGAAACGACTCACCTTGAATTAATGAAGAACAATATCTTAATAATAATTTTTATTATTATTGCTACACACATTCATGTACCAATTTACATGATTTCTGCCATTTTATCCCTTCATTAACGCAAATAATCCATAATAAAAGAAACTGAACACAAAAAATCGATCAGTATTTACAAATAATGACAACCATTTGCAAAACTAAAAACCGGAAATACGTTTATGTCATATTTTGCACCGTAACCATTGAACGAATTGTCACCGTATCATTGATAACGAAAGCTGTAATAAAAAATATGTTTAACTTATACACTAAAAGGTTAGTTTACGCTACATGCACAAAACGGACCACTTAGATGAATTTACATGTTAGGCATTATACATTTGAGTGAGAAATCGTGAAAATTATCAGAATTGTAAACCTCTATTTTTAAACCGTTTCATTAATTATTTTTATTATTATTTTTTTTCTTTTTTTTTTCTTTTAAGTTAATTATTTTTTTGCAAGTTAAATTGTTTTACTAATTTTTTTTTTTCAAATTTGTAAATTGATGTAAGAAAGGATCAATCAATAAATTAAATTAATTAAATTAAATAGGGATGAAGATCCATTTCCGAATTTTTGGATCATATTACACTAAAAAGATAATTTATGAAGGCTTAGATCCTATAAACTTTCGGCAAAAAACGATTTATATTTTCCGTTTCAGCACAAACGTTTGAAGCTCAGCACAAACGTTTGAAGCTCAGCACAAACGTTTGCAGTGCAGCACAAACGTTTGAAGCTCAGCACAAACGTTTGAAGCTCAGCACAAACGTTTGCAGTGCAGCACAAACGTTTGAAGCTCAGCACAAACGTTTGAAGCTCAGCACAAACGTTTGAAGCTCAGAACAAACGTTTGCAGTGCAGCACAAACGATTAAAGCCTCGGAACATTTTTTTAAATACACCAGAAGGCCGGCACAAACGATATTACACTTAAACTTATTTCTAATTCTTGAAATAATTTTTTTCTTGAACTTTGACCTCTACCCATGAGAATATGATCGCTGACAGGAAATGCAAACGGAGTTAATGTTATTGCTAACGAAAAGTGCTATCCAACGAGACGTCACTCGACACTTTTCTAAATTTCTTGCATTTGCCCCCCCCCCCATTTTAAAAGGGGGGCTTAGTCCCTCTTGTTTCTATCCGGCCAGATATTTAGTGATAATTACGTCTTTTTCAAGCATTAGTTTGATCACGGAAACGGTGTTAAATTCGCGACGGTTTTCCACACTTGACTATATGGCTTTCCGGGAAAACCGGAATAACTAAAAAAGGGGGGTCCTAGAGTAAAATTTTTTGCGGCACATTTCAGCACTAACGTAGCACAAACGATCTGCTTCGTTTTCCGTAATTTCTGAGTGCAAATCTGATCAGTTTTCAACCTGGCGGATATCCGAAGTTAGCGACACCAGGTGTGAAAATCCGAAAAACCGGAAAAAAAGAAAAACCGGGGGACCTAGGAAAATACTTTTTGTGCCATGTTGTAGCACAAACGTAGCACAAACGATTGCACTACTTGGATTCCATCTACATCCTACGGACGGGTGAAATACACACCCTGGTGGATGTGGAAGCCAGCGACACCAGGTGTTTTTTTTGAATAACCTTTGACCCCGAGCGGCACAAACGGAAATTCCTACGGCACAAACCAGCACTAACGTAGCACAAACGACCCCATATGGTCCCGACCTGGCACTCCGATATGGCGTCGCCAACTTCCGGTACACCCTAAATGACCCGTACGAAAAAGTGATGCGAAAAGTGCATAAATTTTTCCAAAATAAATGCAAAAATTTATATAAAAGAATTAAATACGCTCTATGTGCATATAGCGTAAAGAAGACGTGAAACTAATTATGGGGTTAAATATTATATTGGTCGTTATTTTATGCTGTTTAACCACTTCAAATTCGAAAAGCCTGACAAAATTAAAATTTTTCTTGAGATTTTCTTCTTCAAATTTACTTTCACGAAACTGACGAAAAGGATGTGGGTAACTAAGGCCGATTTTTGGGCCCCCTAGAAAAAAAAAATTTTTTCGCCTAAAACTTCATC
Organism: Liposcelis bostrychophila; assembly: GCA_037577465.1. Taxonomy (NCBI): domain Eukaryota; kingdom Metazoa; phylum Arthropoda; class Insecta; order Psocodea; family Liposcelididae; genus Liposcelis; species Liposcelis bostrychophila. The sequence continues at coordinate 38,367,854 of CM075213.1, read as the reverse complement.
TGAGACGCCCTTAACATACTGACACCGGTCGCACAAAGTTGCGCGCATGCGTTCCGGAGATATAGCCAGTGGTCAAGTTCGCCATTGTGCGCACGTCGGACGAAAAACTTCTAATGACAGAAAACGCAGGTAACGCGAGGCCCAACCATGCGAGCTTTCCAATGGTTCCGTCCGAAGTGCGCACATAGCCTAAAATTGCACTCAAAAAATAGAATATGCCATTATCTGGCGAAGTCGGTAAAAGTCCCTAAATTCCTTTCAATATGTGTTGTATAGGAGTAAAAGCTTTCTTAAATTACATGTTTCAGTTTGCGCACGTGTGGCGGCCCTAGTTAAATCCGATTTGCAAATTTTTAACTTCGATTTTTCAGTATTTTTCGGTCTGAAGGAGGCAAATTTTTCACTAGAATTAACTATTTAATGTTAAAACCGATCGATTGGACCCTTTTCCAACATCGAATATTCTCAGTTTTACTTCGAAATGATTTTTTTAAAATTCGATTATTTATTTCTAACTACCTGTTTCTTTCCATGTTCTAGAGCAATTTTAAAAAACGCGGAGTGAAACAAGTAGTTAGAAATAAATAATCGAATTTTAAAAAAATCATTTCGAAGTAAAACTGAGAATATTCGATGTTGGAAAAGGGTCCAATCGATCGGTTTTAACATTAAATAGTTAATTCTAGTGAAAAATTTGCCTCCTTCAGACCGAAAAATACTGAAAAATCGAAGTTAAAAATTTGCAAATCGGATTTAACTAGGGCCGCCACACGTGCGCAAACTGAAACATGTAATTTAAGAAAGCTTTTACTCCTATACAACACATATTGAAAGGAATTTAGGGACTTTTACCGACTTCGCCAGATAATGGCATATTCTATTTTTTGAGTGCAATTTTAGGCTATGTGCGCACTTCGGACGGAACCATTGGAAAGCTCGCATGGTTGGGCCTCGCGTTACCTGCGTTTTCTGTCATTAGAAGTTTTTCGTCCGACGTGCGCACAATGGCGAACTTGACCACTGGCTATATCTCCGGAACGCATGCGCGCAACTTTGTGCGACCGGTGTCAGTATGTTAAGGGCGTCTCAGATGAAGTTTTAGGCGAAAAAATTTTTTTTTTCTAGGGGGCCCAAAAATCGGCCTTAGTTACCCACATCCTTTCAATTTTTTTTTTTCAAATTATTTGGCATAGCCGAAAATTTTACCTGAAATTTCAATCTTTTTCAAATTTTTTTTTCAAACAATTTGCCATAGTCGATAATTTTTCCGGCAAATTTTATCATTAAATTTTAAATTAATAAAATATTATTAAAATTTAAATAATATTTAAAAATTTAACTTTGAAAACTTCGGAAAACTTCACTTCGTTTCGCGGACCCGCCCCATAAGAAGTTTCACTTCAATTAAGGAAAAATTAACGAAAATTAACAAAAAATCACTGTCACTGGTGGTGTCACAGTACCGTGTAAAAACTCATACATTAAGTGGAAGAAAGAACTGTTTCGAAACCAGTGCCTAAGACTGGTTCACACTGGGAAAGGTTCACGAATTTCTGTTAAGGGAATACCAACCTACAATTTGTCATACAATACAAGTAAGTCTTTTTTTTTTTTTTTTTTTTTTTTTTTTAAATTAAATTTTTTATTTTTTTAGTGATGACTATCCAATCAGTTAGAAAACTTTCTTTAATGATCATGCAGGGACTACTAGTGCATTGGCTAAAAGCTGAATTTTTCGATGTGTAGATCTTTTTGATGGCTGAATTTTTCATCATGCATTATCACATTTAAGGTGACCAGATTTTTGGGTTGATGTGACGCAGATGTCCAGATTATACATAATTTTTATATATAATATATATAATTATATATAATTATATATAATTACATATAATTATATATAATTATATATAATTACATATAATTATATATAATTATATATAATTATATATAAAAATTATGTATAATCTGGACATCTGCGTCACATCAACCGATTTTGGTTTTGAAAAAAATTTTAAAGTTTTTATTTACTAAACTATTGTTAGCCCCAAAATGCATAATTTATGCATTTTTTATGGATATCCAATTTTTTAATCTGATTTTTATTCCATTTATGCATTTCTTTTTTGCATGGAGATACAAGAGAAAAAAAATCGAAATTTTTTGTGAATTCAATGCTTTTCCTCCCAACAGTCGATAAAGCAAAAAAGTGAGAATACCATAAACTACTCCACCGCCTTATCCCCCTCCCTCCTCCCCTTCCGAAACTGACATCCTGTTATTGCTCTTTGAGTTCAAAAAGAATCGTAATTTTTGAGTTTCCGGTTCCCTCGGAATATAAAGAAAAAATAAAAGAAAAAAAAAAAACGAAAAAAAGTTTAACGTTCAAAAAATTACTTACAGTTTTGATTTCACGTGACTATAAAAGTCAGATAGTTCGAATGATCGTAAATTCGATGGCAAATAGTTCGGAACACAATAAGGGGGAATACGGGGAAAAAGGAAGGGGGGGGGGATTGAGACTTGGGGGAAATAAAAGAACCGGATCGCGGATATTGAGCGTATCCCTCCGAGCAAAAGATTCTCAAGGAGGGGGGGGAGGGGAGGGGTTTGCAAACCACATTGGAGATACATGTTCATTTACATAAACTTGACCTCGATCTTTCTTCTTCGGAAAAGAAAGAAAGTTAATAGTCTTGCGGGGGTCGAGTTATTAACTTTTCTTTCCCAGGACGCCCTTTCACAGCCAACCCGCTATTCCTTCTCCATCCAGAGATCATCTTGATTATGGAAACGTTTCGGTTTTGTATAAGGTTTCAGATATCGGATCAGATAAATTTTCCCTTTTTCTTTTTGCCATTTCCCAAAGTGGAATTTCCGTTTAAACCCATTTCCTCTTACATATCGATAATAAAGATGAAATGGCGAGATGGGAATTCGGCTGCGCAGTTTTTAACACCTCCCTGCCTTCAAGCCTTCACGTGATTATTTTTCCAAGGTTGAACTCGTGTAATCCGATGTTTCATCATTTTCATAAAAAACAAAACGAAGCTTCAACATTTTTTTTCTTTTTAAACCACGAGCTATCCCAACCCGCAAGTCAAAAAAAAAAAAAAATAACCACGGAATTTCTAAAATATTTATTCATCCAAATTTGCCCGGAGGAACTTTTATCGAAAGAAAGTAATTAAATATATAGCACAACTTTTCGGATTCGGGAAAACTTGAAAAGTCCCTTTTTTTTATCCCCCAAAGGCAAAAAAAAAAAAAAAAGTATTTAGACTTCGTCGGAAACTCTCTAGACCAGATTTAAAAAAAAAAGAAAAAGATAAAAAACCCGTGCTTCACAATTGATACTGCAACACCATTAAAATCGCATGACAGCAATTCTCGGAATCCCGTTGGAAATGTCCTTTTTTTTCCTCCCCTTTAGGATATGATGTAGCTGAGGAAAACGTTTACGATTATTTGGGAAACCTTTTTCCAGGAAAGCTCTGATTATAAAGACGCGAGCCTCCGCGTCTCGTGAATCATTTCATTTTGAAATATCTTTTTCAGCGGATTGCTTAAAAAATGTCTCTTTTTTTCTCCCCTTCGAAACCAGTTCCGATGTCAAAAAGTATTTTTTTTTTTTTTCCTTTTTTACAGCATTTTTTTTTTCTTTTCCAGAATGTTTTATATTTTTGTACCAATGCTTAACTCTTTTTGAGTTGCTGGTAGAAATAGGTCGCTATCGGAAAATGGTACAGAAACGTAAAGCTTCTTTATATTGATTAGACTGCTGTTGGGGTCATTGAATTGGATCCGAATCGAACCGAACCCTATCCATGTTAAGTTTCACTACGACTTTTTGACATACCGAACCTATGTCGTTCAACTAAAAATTTTTACGGGAGAATGCAATGTCTTGCTTTTATATTGAGGTATACCTGAACCGTCCCAGTACCGTAAACTGGGGTGAGATTGACCGCCGGGGCGAGATTGACCGGCCTAAAAAAAGTTAGTAAGTTAAATTATGTTTTCTTTAAATAAAATTACTAGAGGACTTCCCTTTCTTTCCCCTCTAACAATCAGATTTTAAAAAATCCAGTCAGAACTACCTTTTTTTAGGCCGGTCAATCTCGCCCCGCCGGTCAATCTCACCCCAGTTTACGGTAATTCAAAAATTATGCATATCCAGATTTTTATAAATTTAAATTGTAGATTTTGAGCTTAAAAAAATTTCGCATAGATGTTATTAGAATTATGCATAGATTTTGAGATTAAAAATATGCATGAACTTTCCAAAAATTATGCATAGATTTCGAGTAAAAAAAGTTATGCATAAATTGTAAAAATTACGATCGATTTTCAGCTTTAAAAAAATATGCATAAATTTCGTAAAAATTATGAATTACAGTGTTCTTTTTTTTTGTCCATTATTGCTCAGACATCGTTTGTTCTCGTTTGTTCTCGATTGTTCTCGTTTGTTCTCGTCAGGAAAACGTTTAAGTTCATTTGTGGCTGGAAGTTCTGATCAAAAGTCGTTTGTTCTTGATTGTTCTGGTGTTAACAAGATAATTTGGATACCTTGCATTATTGTATTGATCAGAAATCGTTTTTTCTCGATTGTTCTTCCCTGACAAACGACTGAACGAACGACTTTTGATCAGAACTTTCAGCCACAAATGAACTAAAACGTTTTTCTGACGAGAACAAACGAGAACAATACAGAACAAACGAGAACAATACAGAACAAACGAGAACAAACGAGAACAATCGAGAACAATCGAGACCAATGGAGAACAAACGAGAACAAACGAGAACAAACGAGAACAAACGATGTCTGATCAATAATGGACAAAAAAAAAAGGACACTGTAAACCCGACGTGGCAGCAGATTGAATAACAAACCGGAAAGATGGCGCGTCACCAAATGGCAAATGGTTGACGCCAGCCAATGAAAGGGGGGAGAAGAAGAAGAAGATGGCGCGCTCTATTGGGAAAAAAAAAAGGTTCCTGCTGCATGCAGACCTCAAAAGTCTGTATTTCCAGGATTTGAGAAGATGGAGTACCGAAATATTTGTAGAACATTTCAGAACAATCAAAAAGACATTGATAGACAAGTACTAAATATTACAAATAGGCCATGATTTTTTCACACCCAGAATGTCTTTCCAAAAATGAAAAATTCAACCTGACAGTATTTTTCGTACAAGAACAAACCTTTTTCTCGGAAAACAAACAAAATGAAATGGATTCAAGCTATTTAAACGTCTGAATTTGACTTTATTTAATTTCCGTGAAGTTGGCAGTGCCCTTACTCCTCCTAATACTGTCATACCTGTTGCAGAACAAACGTTGAATTGGCCGGAACAATGAAGAACAAATCAAAAGCAACCGACAAAGGCAAAAATTTTTGATAAATTCAAATTGGGTCCTGTTCGCGTAAAGTTAGCAGGACCCACCAACTTTTGGCTCCAGTTTTTTTCAGGTTAGAGGACAAATTGGAACAATCACGGAACTATTAAAGAACAATGAAAAGCTACTATACAGTATAAGACTATTTTCGATCAAATCCGTTGACTGGGTCCTGCCAACTTCAAGGACGTAAAAAACATGCATGAATTTTGCAAAAATTATGCATATTCAGATTTTTATGCTTAAAAAAATTATGTATAGATTTTGAGTTTAAAAAATATGCATAAACTTTGCAAAAATTATGCATGTCCAAATTTTTGTATAAACGATACAAAAATAATACGGTTTTTAAATTTTCTGGATATATTTAGCAAAAATTGTACACTTTTTGGATCACTTTTTTGTACTGGTTTAATAATAAATGCGGGTCAGTTTCAACTAAAAATGAAATGGTCAAATAAAACTTCATTATTTCTCAATGAATCAGAAACTTCCAAAGTCACAAGATACTAGAAATTTTATTTTATTTAAATATTATAGCGATGCATTTCGACCTAGGGTCATCATCAGGCTGAAAGAATACAATTACAGAATACATTCATTAAATAAATCAAATACGGACTAGATAACTGGCATAACGAGGTTCTAGTCCGTATTTGATTTATTTAATGAATGTATTCTGTAATTGTATTCTTTCAGCATGATGACCCTAGGTCGAAATGCATCGCTATAATATTTAAATAAAATAAAATTTCTAGTATTTTGTGACTTTGGAAGTTTCTGATTCATTGATATATTACGTCACATACAGCCTCCCGTCGTTTCATTCATTATTTCTTCTCTTTTATCCTTCTTGGCAAATTTTGCTTTTGGTCATTCTGTTACCCCACAGGAACTATGTTTCGTCCAAGGGAGGTTCCGTATATTACCCGAGGCAGGGAGTGAAGGTCTAAGAGAGTGTTAAAATCTGTTATGAGAGGGTGGGGGGAGGGCGTCTTAATCTGCCTCCTATTTTCCATTTTTTCCTTTTATGGCAAAAAACCTGAGCCAATGTATATGTAAAAGCCTCCGAAAAACATATTTTAAGATGCATCCAAAACATTTCCATTTTTTCCTAAAAAAAAAAAAAAAAAAAATTTTCGACACATGCACCAATGTCAGACTTGATTTTGCGCTCAAAAAAAGAAAACGTAACAACTATTAAATGAAATTAATTTCCTAGGTCACAAGATACGGTTGGAATATATTTAAACTATGCGATGCATTTCGGCCCTTTGTTGAGCCATCTTCAAGTCCCCCATCGCAGAGCACATTTACGAATTTCAATTTGAAAATCACAAATTCGACATCAATAAGTTAAAACTTGTGAAAGAAGTAAACGACCCTTTCTTAGTCAAGACTTGGGAAAGTTTTCTTATCCATAAAGCTAAGAAAAACAACACCAATCTTTTGAACAAAGATACCGGGTCGATTACTCAATCCAAGCTGTTCGATTTAGCTCTCATGACTTAACCGTTTTCCTCATCTAAAGCGCGGTCCAACTTCTCGTACTCTATGGTCATGTCTGATTACACGACAAATCTTCGCTTAATTTATTCGCTTTAATTTCGTTTTCATTGTTAAAAATATTGAAATTTAATCGTTTTAGATAATATTTTCTCATGCAATAACTATGGCGAAATACTGGGATGCAGGTCATCCCGGTACAAACGTTTACGTCGCGACAATGTTTTTATTCTTTTAATTATTTAATATTGTTGATTGGTAGGTCCAGATAGGGTTAGGTCAAACATGTCTATTTATTTAATTTTCGTGGATTGTTTTTAATGAACGTTATTTGTATTTTTCTAGCCTGAAGATGGCTCAACAAAGGGCCGAAATGCATCGCATAGTTTAAATATATTCCAACCGTATCTTGTGACCTAGGAAATTAATTTCATTTAACCGTTATTACGTCACAGCCTCCATTCATTATTAAAACGTAACAAGTTTTGTCTTGCAACAAAACCGGAATGTTTCACATGCATAAGACATTTACTTTTCCGAGTGTGTTCGCTGAAAACACAAAACGAATTAAATTAAACGGAAAATCAAAAATTTTTCCACACACGGGAGAAAAAAAAAAAAAAAATGTTTGTCAAGCCAACATTTTTTTTAACCTTCTTCAATGGACTCTCCACAAACCTTTCTCAATGGAATAAAGTATTCCATTTTTATGTAGAAAACTTTCTTTCCACTACTTTATTGCTGAGTTTTTTTTTTCCGACCCACTTGCCGGCTGTAAATATTGCAACGAGCTTTTTTGCGAGCTTTCTACGGGTAAATATCGCATGAAGTTTCATTCGCTTTTTACATTTGCTTCATCGCTGAAAATTCCGAGGATTAGGCTTTCGGTAGCAGAATTATAATACATGTCGGTTTCCTTTTTCCCAGTCTCTCATTCCATTCCGTTTTTTTTTTTTTTTTCGTTTTTCACAAAAACCAGCGGAGAAAAAAAAATTAATTTTCTAAAATTTTTCTATTTCCCAAAAAAGTGGACTTGGACTTAAAAAGTCGGTTCCAAGAGGAAAAGCGGAAATAGTTTTTAAAGAATTCTCGTCAGATTAAACCGGAGAAAGACTTTTAAAGAGCAAGGGGAAAGAAACAAAATTGTAAAACCGAGTGTAAAAGCAAAGTATTATTAAACCAACGACAGTTTAAAGGTCGGGAATGGCCGAGGCTAGTTGTTTTCAAAACAACCTCCTCGGGTGTAAAACTTGATTTCTCAAAAAAACAAGAGAGAGAGAGAGAAAGAGAGGTCTTCTTTCTTATTTCTTTTACCTATCTCATCTTTTTAAAAGTATTTCCTTCATCACGACTTAGTACATACAAACATTGCAATGCGGGGCTTTACATTCTTACGAGAAAAAAAAAAAAAAAAAAAAAGGAAAGGAAAGGGTTGAATTTTTCCTTGCCTCGAGGGGAAAAGGAATGCAGTTTTCAACGATTCCTTTCTCACAGCAGTAAAACTTCACAGTGATAAATGTTTATGGAAATGAAAACAACTTTTGACTCTGACTACGGTTACGGAATAATATCATCCCTTGTTATTTTGATATTTATACAAGATGTACATTTCCTTATGTTGTTTGCGAAATTTGTTGTTCAAAAAGCTTTCGGGGAGGAGGTGGGGTTTGTGGGAAGAGGGGAACACGAAAAATAAAAATCTTTTCTTCTTCTCGAGACGTTTATCAGGCGTGAAACCGAGGAGAAAAAAAAATCGTGGTACAGAACAAGATATAAAAAAATGATGATGAAAAATTCGAAGTAATCCGAAAAGTCGACCTCAGTTCGGGTCTCATAATATTCATAAATTCTTTTCTTGAAAGTCTTCTTTTTTTCATTAAACTGTCAGATTTTTCTTTTTTTAACTAACTTCGAATTATTTAACGGATATTCTTTTCTTCTCCTCAACTCAGCTCTAAGGATTTCGGAATTATGAGCTCTCCTTAATCATTCCTTTTATGGGAGATATTCCGAAGTTCCTGGAAGCAGACATACTGTACTTATAACAGCTTCAGAGAACTGTCTGGAAAAATCTGACATTTAATTTAGCTTCAAATTTTTAACCAAAATGTCGTTTAGATCCCCACAAAGGAACATTATGGTGCTGAAATTCCGTGCGTCGGAATAAGCACATTGCGGTTCATCCAAATGGCATTTCATCCAAAATTTTTTTGGATAAGACGAAAATCGGCTATTTTGCGCTTCATCCAAATAGACAAGAGACATGATTGCTAATAATGATGAATAATGAAAGTTCGAAGTTTTCTTCTGATCAAATGGCAATTTTTACTGAAGGAATTTTTTTAGAAATAAAGAAAAAAAAAATTATGAAGTTGTAAAAAACTTTTTGTCACGTGACCCCACTCCAAAACGTTTCTCATTGGTGTGACGTCATCGTTCACTTTTAAGCTCGCGGTTAATTTAAAAAACAAAACCACGCAATCATCTGCTCGTCGTCGAAGATTAACATGGATTTGTTCGTACGACAACTCTTCTTGCTCCGATGGGCGTGCCGTCGATAACTCACCCACGAGCATACCTAAATAGTAAACTGTGACATCACGGTCGTTTCGGCGCCAATTCAAACAGCCAAAATTTTTATTATTTTTTATTCGGTATAAAACATTGCATGATAGCAAAAATCACATTTACTATTTTTATATGCTATCTTTATTTAAAAAATATGTTCAGTACAAAATGTGTCTCTTGTCTATTGCTTTTTATCCAAAAAAGTTTGGTTGAAAAGAAAATCAGCAAATTCTTGCATTTTCTCCAAAGAAAATTTGGATGAACTGCCAAGTAACCAATATTTGTTTTATCCAAAAAATTTTGTATGAGACGAATATTTTCGTTTTTCGTTTTATCCAAATTAGCAAAAAAATCGGCCAAATGCAGTCAATATTTGCTTCATCCAAAAATATTTTGAATGAAAGAAAAAAAATCCAAAAAAAAAAAAAAAAAAAGTTTGGATCAAACTCAAAATAACCAATATTTGTCGATCATCCAAAATTGGTTGAAATGCAATTTGGATAAACTGCTGAATAACTTTCTTGCTTTTCTTCCAAATTTTCTTAGGATAAAAAGTAGTTTGGAGGAAATGCAAAAATGGCTGATCTGCTTTTCATCCAAACTTTTTTGGATAAAATTGAAACTGCGTACTTTAATTGTTTTATTTTTTATAATTGTCATTTATATTTTATAGAATTTCAAGATTAATTTGAAAATATGTGATAAAAATGGAAATAAATTAATTAATTAATTGATCAATTCTCCTTAATAGCTTTTTTTTTAAATTCAGATTCCATCGAATATGCAAAATAACCGATATTCGCTTCATCCAAAATGTTTTGGACAAAGTGCAATTTGGATGAAACGCAAGTCCCCGTCGGAAAAAATGAAATAAAACACGAATGGCAAAGCGAACTAACTAAATCCGCAATTCCGCTTCAAATTTGGATTTTTTTCTTTTAAAAAACCGAACCGAACCGGTTTGAAATTTTTGACTAAACAACCGAACCGAAACCCGAACCGAACCAAAAATTTTAAAATTGTTTTAAACCAACGCGAAACCGAACCGAAGTTAGCTTAAGAAAAAAACCGAACCGAACCAAAACTTCAAACGAATGCCTGTTACAAAAATCAAAAGGGTGTGACCTTAGGGTATATCATTTCCGACAAAGTTTTTCCGATTTTGCTCCTCCATGGAAAATAGGTTCATTTCATGTTAAAACTGAGATAAAAATTTTAAAATAATTTTTTTTTCACCGTTTAGGGGTTGCTCAAGATCGATATAGGTTGCGGCGGTATGATTTATTTTAGGCAGGGCTGTATATTGGTAATACCTCACTAGTGAAAATATTGGTATCAACAAAAGTACTCTACACTAGGGTTTTCGAGGTCGTAGAACACGAATTTCACTATCCCGAATTTTTCCGATTTACCCCTGTGACGTCATGAACGTTTTTATCGAGCCAATGCTTGGTTTTTCCTCGTAAAATTCGGCTTAATCTCAAATTTGGAGCCCTGAAATTTTTTTTAAAAGTTGGTATCGCTCATACTTACGCTAAAATACTCGTAAAACACGAATTTCACTATCCCGATTTTCCCCGATCAACCCCTGAGTAGGAATATAAGTGTAAATTTGATTTTTTGGGCCAAAAATGGATTTTTCTGCCAAAAAATAACAACAACGCCTCACCTGTTTGATTTAGAGGTCATGTTCAATGAAATTTTTTACTCTGGTTACTCTAATTAATTATTATCTTTTGTGTTTCGAATCAATTTCCGAAATTTTTTACGGTCGAAAAATTCCACCCTCAATTTTTTTGAAGTTTCAAATTTTTTTCGACGGCAAAAAATTTCGGAAATTGATTCGAAACACAAAAGATAATAATTAATTAGAGTAACCAGAGTAAAAAATTTCATTGAACATGACCTCTAAATCAAACAGGTGAGGCGTTGTTGTTATTTTTTGGCAGAAAAATCCATTTTTGGCCCAAAAAATCAAATTTACACTTATATTCCTACTCAGGGGTTGATCGGGGAAAATCGGGATAGTGAAATTCGTGTTTTACGAGTATTTTAGCGTAAGTATGAGCGATACCAACTTTTAAAAAAAATTTCAGGGCTCCAAATTGAGATTAAGCCGAATTTTACGAGGAAAAACCAAGCATTGGCTCGATAAAAACGTTCATGACGTCACAGGGGTAAATCGGAAAAATTCGGGATAGTGAAATTCGTGTTCTACGACCTCGAAAACCCTAGTGTAGAGTACTTTTGTTGATACCAATATTTTCACTAGTGAGGTATTACCAATATACAGCCCTGCCTAAAATAAATCATACCGCCGCAACCTATATCGATCTTGAGCAACCCCTAAACGGTGAAAAAAAAATTATTTTAAAATTTTTATCTCAGTTTTAACATGAAATGAACCTATTTTCCATGGAGGAGCAAAATCGGAAAAACTTTGTCGGAAATGATATACCCTAGTGTGACCTCGGCTCGATCTCGGACCTTCCGCGTGCAAGTCGAGACTTGTAGCTATGGACCACAGCCTCTTGCCTATAACCGGCAACCGTTCAATATTTTCGGGTATATTTTTCTTTTCCTTTTTTAAAAAAAAGTGAGTTAAAAAAGGGAGATTCGAAAAAAGGAAAGTTAGGGAAAGAGATAAATTTTACCACCCGCTCATCATATGAAAGCCAAATCTCTTCATAAATCCCATTTCTGACATAATGCCGGCAAATTCGAGGAATACATCAATCTAAATGGTTATTTTATTCAAATCTATAAAGATAAATACAAATCTGAAGGAGGATAAAATGAAGAGGTGGAGAAAAATAATACCTTACTTAGACTCTATTTTTTTTTTTTTTTTATAAGCTGGGAAATCGTCGATAATAATCTTTAATGCCACGGTTGTTAAAACCATCCAATTGCGCTTTAAGTACCTCCAGAAAAAAAAAATTTATGGGGCAAACTCGATGAAAAGCCATTTTGATAACGGATATGTGATAAAAAGAACTTGGGGAGATTGAGGGGATACTTACGGGTGTTTTAAGTCTTTATTTAAAGATACTGAAAGGGATATTCTTTTAAATTTCACTTGGACCTTCAGACTGTGAACGAGACTACCAAAATCATTCAGGTACATTAGTAGAAATTTTCCCATGCAAAATCATGCCGGAAAAGCTTGCTGCATTTCATGGATTTTGACACATGGAAATTTAATTTGTTTTGCAAAAATTCGACGAGAGGTTTCGACATGAAAGAAGTTTCACTTTACTTTTTTGGTGAGTTCGGTCACACATTTTTTTATATTTTTGAAAAGTTTGGCAGCAACTTTGAACACCCCTAAATGGTTGTCCTATAGATATGCGATACGACTTGCCCATATCTGACTTTTTATAGGGAAATTCCGGGGGAGTTGACTGCAGCTTATAACTTTTTTTTCAAACAAAAAAATAAAAAAGTAAGGCAAGATAGCATATGAAGGTTTTTTTTTCCAAATTCTCCCCTTTTCCTCAAAGGCTACTACAGGATAACCATAAGGTAGTTGCCCACGAAAAAAATTTTTGAGTTATCATTGGTACTTTGTTCGGGTACCTCAGAGATGATTTCTGGTGAAGTCAAAAATTTTTTTTGCAACCCCTAAGGGGCGATTTTGGGGGTTGAAAAAAATTCATTTTTCGTTTATAACTCCTGAACGGATCGTCCGATTTGAAAAAATGAAAATCGAGATGAAAGAGAAAAATAAGAGCTTTATTTTAGTGTAAGTGCCAATTTTTTTAAGTGCCCAGAATAAGTGCCAGAATTTTTCAAAGTTTTCAAAAATTTTTTTTTCTATAATGTGATCGCCGGATCCAAATTTCGCTACCGTAGCATGAAAGAGCCCAAAAAGTAGCTTTAGAAACGTATTTTTAAAAATTTTTTGCGAAGGGCAAAAAGGGCCGAAAAAAGTGCCAAAAATTTTAAATTCAATTTTTCCCGCGTTTTTGAGACCGGATCCAAATTTCGGTACTGTAGCATGAAAGAGCTTAAAAAGTTGCTCTAGAAACGTATTTTTAAAAATTTTTTGCAAAGGCCAAAAAGGGCCGAAAAAAATGCCAAAAATTTTAAATTTAATTTTACCCTCGTTTTTGAGCCCGGATCCAAATTTCGCTACCGTAGCATGAAAGAGCTCAAAAAGTTGATTTAAAAAAGTATCTTTTGAGATTTTTTGCGAAGGGCAAAAAGGGCCGAAAAAAATGCCAAAAACTTTAAATTCAATTTAACTCATGTTTTTGAGCTCGGATCCAAATTTCACTACCGTAGCATGAAAGAGCTCGAAAAGTTGCTCTAGAAACGTATTTTTTTAAATTTTTTGCGAAGGGCAAAAAGGGCCGAAAAAAAATGCCAAAACTTTAAATTCAGTTTTACCCACGTTTTTGAGCTCGGATCCAAATTTCGCTACCGTAGCATGAAAGAGCTTAAAAATTTGCTTTAAGAAAGTACCTTTTGAGATTTTTTGCGAAGGGCAAAAAGGGCCGAAAAAAGTGCCAAACATTTTAAATTCAATTTTTCCCGCGTTTTTGAGCCCGGATCCAAATTTCGCTACCGCAGCATGAAAGAGCAGAAAAAGTTGCTCTAGAAACATACTTGTTATAGTTTTTTGCGAAGGGCTGAAAGGGCCGAAAAAAGTGCCAAACATTTTAAATTCAATTTAACCCATGTTTTTAAGCCCGGGTCGACTTGCTCTGACATAGGCGTAAGTACTCGAAAATCTACTTTCGTAACTTAATTTTCTCGAACGCGAAATGGCCTAAAAAAATGTCCAAAACAATCGAATCTTTCAAATTGATATTTCTAGAGTTCCCAACTTCTGTGTTATTACCTTTTTCGTTTGAGTACATTTATAGACCTTATTATATGTATTTTTTTTTCGGCTATTTCGCCCTTTGCAAAAAGCACAAGAGAAACATTCTTAAAGCAACTTTTTGCGTACTTCAATCCTACGTTAATGAAATTAGGATCAGGCTCAAAATTGCAAGTAAAATTGAATTTTAATTTTTTGGCATTCTGTTTGGCCTTTCTCGTTCTTAACCAAAAACTTTGAAAAATACATTTTTATTTAGAAGCAGCTTTTTGGGGGGACCCGAGAAAAACCTGAGCGTTCTTTAAGGGAAATTCCATATTTAGTGCGGAAAAAATGAAATTGATTTTTAAATATTTTTGGACCTTCTTACATTTCTTAGCTTTGTTTAATTTAATGTTTATTTGGGTTATTCCACATTTCTTGTAGGATTACATGAAATCGAAAAAAACCGTATCGATGTTCTCATAGGTCAGGTGGATTAGTTGTTTCTTTTTTTTTTCAAGCCAAAAAATTGAAATAAAAGAAAAGGCGAACCATTTAACGGGTAATGACTTTAGACTGGATAATTGTTTGTTTTATATTGTTTTCAGCCACGATGATGCCAGTAATTAGTTTTCTTAAAAATTTGTATCTTCTGTTTAGCTTATCGGAGTTTCAGGGTCCATACAAGTTCTGTTAATTTGCTATTATCTTATTTAAAAATTGCTATTTTATACCTATAGAAAAAACGTAAGTAGTTGTCTTTACTGAAAATCGATTTTTTATGTATAACTTATGGAGATTGGGTGAATACTACTTTACAGGTGAAAAAGATGAAATATTTTTAAAAATAAACTGAATTTTAATTCTCATACAGAAGCTTAAGAAGAAGCTCTTTCATGCTACGTTAGCGAAATTTGATCCGGGCTCAAAAACGCGGGAAAAATTGAATTTAAAATGTTTGGCACTTTTTTCGGCCCTTTTTGCCCTTCGCAAAAAATCTCAAAAGGTACTTTCTTAAAGCAAATTTTTAAGCTCTTTCATGCTACGGTAGCGAAATTTGGATCCGAGCTCAAAAACGTGGGTAAAACTGAATTTAAAGTTTTGGCATTTTTTTTCGGCCCTTTTTGCCCTTCGCAAAAAATTTAAAAAAATACGTTTCTAGAGCAACTTTTCGAGCTCTTTCATGCTACGGTAGTGAAATTTGGATCCGAGCTCAAAAACATGAGTTAAATTGAATTTAAAGTTTTTGGCATTTTTTTCGGCCCTTTTTGGCCTTTGCAAAAAATTTTTAAAAATACGTTTCTAGAGCAACTTTTTAAGCTCTTTCATGCTACAGTACCGAAATTTGGATCCGGTCTCAAAAACGCGGGAAAAATTGAATTTAAAATTTTTGGCACTTTTTTCGGCCCTTTTTGCCCTTCGCAAAAAATTTTTAAAAATACGTTTCTAAAGCTACTTTTTGGGCTCTTTCATGCTACGGTAGCGAAATTTGGATCCGGCGATCACATTATAGAAAAAAAAATTTTTGAAAACTTTGAAAAATTCTGGCACTTATTCTGGGCACTTAAAAAAATTGGCACTTACACTAAAATAAAGCTCTTATTTTTCTCTTTCATCTCGATTTTCATTTTTTCAAATCGGACGATCCGTTCAGGAGTTATAAACGAAAAATGAATTTTTTTCAACCCCCAAAATCGCCCCTTAGGGGTTGCAAAAAAAATTTTTGACTTCACCAGAAATCATCTCTGAGGTACCCGAACAAAGTACCAATGATAACTCAAAAATTTTTTTCGTGGGCAACTACCTTATGGTTATCCTGTAGTAGCCTTTGAATTCCTGGAATTAATCAGCAAGAGTATTTCTCTAATGGCTTGTAATACTTTCGGAAAAAAAAAGCATTAATTCCCATTAAAAATTTTCAGGGGAAATGCAAACAGGAAACATATCGTTTTTTAACTGTTACATCCTGGAGATGAAATCAGCTCCGCCGCACAAATTTTTCGGAAAGGTAAATGGAAAATTCCATCGAACTGAGTTACGAAAAAAAAAAAATATCCTCACTGCGATGGTATAACTCCTGATGACGGGAGTGGGGGGGGTTTTTTAGGGGGGAGCGATGGGAGCAGATATCCACACCCTTGCACTCCCACCCATTCCCCTTTCGCGCTTTCTCTCTCTCTCTCTCTCTCTCTCTCTTTCGAAAACTGTACCGTGAACGTTTTTCATTTTCGAAATAACGTTAAAAGTTAAAAGTAAATTAGAAATTTTCACTTGAAGCAATTTCCAACGAAAGCCTAACATCACTTTCTAACTTTTCCTAATCACTATAGAAATATGGTATTTAAAATTTTAATAACTCAGAGCTGAATTAATTGTCCTTTGCATCCTTATTTTCTGAAACAAGGGTTTTTTTTTCTTTTATCAAAAAAAGCGAAGGTTATACGCAAAAAACTTGGTTTTCTCTTCGATACTAAAAAAAAAAAGGAAAGCTTTTCACCTTTAGCTAATGAAAATTTTATTCGATTTTCAAGGTTTTAAATAAATTTTTTTTTAAACAATAAAGCTGCATAATCTTCTTTTAAAGGTCACGGGAGAAAAAGCTGGGAGGAGAAAAAAAAAAAGAAAAAAAAGATTATCAAAAGAAAAGGGAAACAATGTAAAATTTCATAGAAGATTAAGTAAAACCTGATGAGAAAATTTGATGGTAAAGCTTATGGAAAATATGATTAGTTATAGTTAATGAGCGTGACGTTGACACCATCAAACCGACGTGCCTGCTTCAAATCATTTAATATCGTTTGCTTTAATTGTTAAAATCTTCCTTTTCACGGAAAAACATTCCGAAAAATCGATCCTTCTTAAGCGGGAAGCGTAACAAATATTAATCATCTCAAATGTGATTAACAGTAAGAGAGAAAGAGAAAGAGCGAAAAAAAGAGAAGGGCTGAGTCGGAAAGGAGGCCAATGAAAGATGGAAAGTAAGAAAAACCCGGAAAATATTCCTTCTTTTTTTTTTTTACTTTTCCGCCTCTCTACCCTCGTCATCTCGTGGAAAATGAAATTTTATCAGTTTTGAAAATTGGACGACGGAGATGATTTGTCACTCTTTATTTTTGCATCTATCAGTGAAAATGTTTTATTTTTCTCGAGGAATAATCAAAAACCGGAAAATTTTAATTAAACATTTCTGGAAAAAGTGATAAGAGATCGGAGAGTGAGAAAAAAAAATTGAGCTTTTAGTTACAAAAAAAATTAAAAGCGTTTGGAATTTTCTTTATTTTGATTCGGTTTATTTGATAGAAACTTTAAGTGAAACCTTTGAGGTACGTTTGAATAAAATTTTAAAGGAATGGTCTACCTGCCTGCGCCTTTGCACGGTGGTAAGAACAAAGTAGGGGTCATCGCTACAAAACAACATAATATGTTAAGAAAGTGATTGTTAAAATTATTTAAAAGACGATTTATTTTATTCTGCATTTTCAGGATCTTGTGTAAAATTAACCAGCGAGCAAGAAGAAATATTAAAATCGATGATCGATGAAATGTTTAGTTGTGAACATTTATTAATCCACAAAAATGTGGTAAAAATCTGACTTCATTAGGAACCAATTAAATATCGAAAATCCGTTAAAACTGAACTGTTATCTGCTCGTCCTAGGGTGATAAAGTGTTGAGCTTATGCTTAACTTTGATTAGAGTGGTGATACGCCTAAGTTGCACTTACTACCACTCTATCCATAAGTTAAGCATAAGTTAAGAACAAGCTCAACACCTTGTCTCCCTAGGACAAGCAGATAGGATTTTGGTTTTAACGGATTTTCGATATTTAATTTTGTATTTTAGTGCAGAACTAGACCAAGTCCAATCAAGGATTGCAACTTCTTATTTCAAATCCGACTATACAAAAAGGTATAAAAGCTCAACGGTTGCCAGTGCTGATTTGATGCCTTATGCTAGCAAGTTTATTTTGTTCACAAAGCAGAGAGTTAACTCACAGAAGACATTAATTTCAGTTAGCGACGCTTGTATATGAATTGTAAAGTCACGTTTGAAATAAGAAGTTGCAATCCTTGAATGGACTT
Organism: Liposcelis bostrychophila; assembly: GCA_037577465.1. NCBI lineage: Eukaryota > Metazoa > Arthropoda > Insecta > Psocodea > Liposcelididae > Liposcelis > Liposcelis bostrychophila. Next base: position 38,349,488 of record CM075213.1, on the reverse strand, counting down.
GGTCTAGTTCTGCACTAAGGTACTCACAGAGTCCTTCATTTACGGATCAAAAAAAAAAAAAAAAAAAAAAAAACGACAGGATTAGTGGAAATCGTAAAAATAGCTTCCTGTGAAAACAAAAAACAAAAGTTTCCATAAATGTACAGAAAAAGAAAGCAGGAGTTTCAACGGAATAAGATTTGAATCGTTTTAAAATTACTGTACGGGCCACAAATACTACAATGAGAAAATTATAGCGGAGGCAAAATTGCATTAAGGATTTTAATAAAAAACCTAATACCATCTCGCACCGAGAGATGGTGCTCACGACTCGGATATCATCGTGCGCCTGCGCGTGCGATGATAGCCGAAGCGGAACTTCGGTACCGACACCATCTCTCTGTGCGAGACGGTATTAGGTTTTTAAAATCAGTCTTTACTCAACATTTAGGCGTTGGTTACATTACTCCATTTTTTCGACCGAAAACAAAATAAAAACAAACAAATCGTTTCAAACGAAAAATCCGGTTGCATTGCAATTACTACTAAAAAAAATTATAGCCGATTTGTTTGTTTTTATTTTGATTTCGAACGAAAAAATGGCGTAATGTGACCAACGCCTTAAACCGAACAGTTTAAAAATTATTTTACCTTTTGCTTGAACAAATCGAAAATTGTAAAATTGAAAGATTTCGGCCAATTATATATAATATAATATATATTAATCGTTCAATTATAAGTTAGGATCGAGATTTTTTCAAAATCGAAAATGACAGATTTTTTTAAATACAAAATTTACGTTTATCATTAGATCCATTATTGGTAAAAATTGTGCTCCCAATTACTACGAAAATCACATGGTCAGTAGAAGCAAAATATTGGAAGATATATTTATGACGTAGGAACATCAGTAGAAGAAGGAGGCAATTCAAAAAAAGAAAAGAAAAACGCCATGTAAATAAATACGAAACAAATTTCGTTTTTTTTAAACGGCTCCCTTCTTTTACTGATGTCTTCTATTGAATTCGATATTAGCGATTAGAAAGAAATCGCGAAAGAAAAAAAAAAGGCCGGTGGGGTCGGAACCGACACAGGACCTTGGTGTGAGTTAGGTAGTAAGTCAGTCTTCACCCAAATTTTATAATGAAAAGTTCAAAATTTTAATAAAGCAATCGTAAGTAAAAAAGATGAAAGTTTGATTTTTTTAAGTACCCGGGTTACCCTGGGACGGGCCGCCGCCGTGGCCTTAAGCCCTGGGTAATAATCCGGGAAAATGTACTTGTATTCGACGTCTTGAAAAATTATTTGTTCATCAAAGTGTAAGTAAGAAGCTGAAGATCATCGGCAATGGCACAATCATTGACACAATGACACAATAACGGTTGGGAGAAAGAAATAATGCAGCTTAAAGAAGATTAAAGGAAATGGAATTAAAAATGAAGAAATGCAGTTGCTTGTAATATTTCGAGTGCATCTTTAGGGCCGTAAATAAAAAAAAGTACAAGTATTAAGGTGGAATATCAGCCACTTGTGAGTCAAATCAGGTCCTTGGAAAATAAAAATTAAATTCACCCATTAAGTAAATTTATTTTAGTTAAAAATTAATTTAAGACTTTTCCTTTTTTTTAATAACTAGTATAATTTATTTATTTATATATACGTTTACAATTTTTCCATATAAGATGCTTTGTTTGTAAACTTTTTGCCATTTTCTTATTTTCCGTTTTGTTACCAACCTAAAAACTTTTTTTAAAAGGATGCTCAGTTGAGCATCTTATGTCGAAAAATTGTAAACGTACATATAAATAAATAAATTATACTAGTTATTAAAAAAAAGGAAAAGTCTTAAATTAATTTTTAACTAAGATAAATTTACTTAACGGGTCAATTTAATTTTTATTTTCCAAGGACCTGATTTGACTCACAAGTGGCTGATATTCCACCTTAAGAGACCCTACATTAAAAGAGACTGACAAAAAAATTTGGCGCGAAAAAGCGGTACTCACTGATCATGCGCACTGATTTTCCAAAATTTTTGGTTAAATTGCCGGTGTAAACTGCAGCAAAGGGCAAAGTCAAAGATGGCGATTGTTTTTGTTTATTGAATGTGTATTTGTTCACCGGCTCCTTAAAACGAAAGACGGATTTTGAACGCTAACGTCGAAAGTGCTTCTCAAAACAACAAAACACTTAATGCTGTTCAGCTATTACTGAAAGCCACCAATTAAGTCGGATTTATTATATTTCTAATAGAGAGCAAAACAAAAACACTCGCCATTTCTTATTTTGTTGCAATTTGCAGCGGGAGTTTTGCCAAGATTCCGAACATTCCAAAATACCAGTGCGCATGATCAGTGAGCACCGATTTTTCGCGCCTATTTTTTTTTCCGGTCTCTTTTAGTTTAGGGTCTCTAGTGTTACTGTATATGATTAAGATTAGAGATATTTCATTATTTAAAATTAGAAAAAACCAACGTTGCACTTACATATGGCATCCCATATTGATTTTTTTTTAAGCGTTTTAGAAAACGTTTGAGCTTTTTGAACTTTGAACTTTGAGTTTTGAAAAAAGCTGGAAATTTTTGGCTTGTTGATAAATGTTGATTTTGAATGTTGCTCAGTTTTTTTTTTTTTTGAAAAAGAATTGTTATCCATTCCAATTTTTTTAAAAAAGAAACATCAGTTCAACATTTCAATAAAACAGGGAAGAAGAGAACACCGCACACCAGAATAGGGAAATCGGTTTCGGTTAAGTATGATTTTTATATCCGTTGTTTACGTTACTAAACAAACTTTTTACTAAAAATGAACACACTGAACCGAAACCGATTTCCCTATTCTGGTGTGCGGTGTTCTTTCTGCGAAATCAAGTAAAAATAGCAAAAATTCTGAATCTTTTAAGCTCTTGCCAGTCAAAAAATTAAGATGATTTTTTTTCTGTTTCTCTCTTTTCTTCTTTTTTATGTAATTCTTTTTTTATTCTTAAAAAAAAAATCTTTTTTTAAGTCTTTTCTATTTTTTTTTAAAGTCTCCAATTCGAATTTTTCTCTATCACATCCACGATAGATTCTCGATTTTTGAGTTCTTTAACTTCAAACCAGCTCTTTTTTTTGTACGTGCGCGAAATAATTTATAGTTAACCGGTTTTTTTCCCTCTGCCTTCCCCTTTCGAACTATGATTTATCTTCGTTTCGCTTTAGGCTAAAAGAATTTGAAATGGGATAGCGTATGCGTCTTTTTCTTTCTTTTTTGCTTTATCGACCGCAGGGAGAATAAAGCATTGCATTTAGCACAAATTTCAGATTTTCAGTTTTCGATATATTTACACGTTTTGAGGTCCCCTGATGCCGAAAAAAGCAAAATTTGAATGGTGGCCGTGTGTGTGTATGACCGTATGACCGTATGACCGTATGACCGTATGACCGGATGTGACAAAAAAGAGGGATGTCCGTCGAAAAGCAGAAAAACGAAAGAGCGGATATCGATGATTTTTGGTGGGTAGCAACTTCTAATGAAATGTAGGTGCTGATTAGTTTTTGAGTTAAATCGATCCAGGGATTCGGAAGCAGTGAGTGAAAATGTTAAATTTTCAACAATTTCAAGATCTTTTTTGACTATAAATCGCGAACGCAGCTACCAATTGAGTCCTATTTTCGTACAGCAGTAGATATTCATCCAGATACGCTACCATTGAAATTTGGTTAAATTCTGTTGAGTGGTTCAGAAACGGTGAGCAGGGCTAAAAGTATGGGTATAGGCCTAAAAACCGATATGTCGACTTTTGAAACGTCACGATATGACGTCATCGATTACGTCAACAAAGCGATTTGGATGCTGATTGGCGGGTTTTTCGTGGGAGCTAACAAAAAACTAACCGTATTTTTGAAAATATTTTCGGGGTAGAGGATTCCGAATCTGAAATAATTTTTCCGAAATTCGAATCCTTATGCCAGTATTGCGGCTTTGGTGGACCTCTGATCAAAAATCTAACCGAATTTTTGAAAATATTTTCGGGGTAGAGGATTCCGAATCTGAAATAATTTTTCCGAAATTCGAATCCCTTATGCCAGTATTGCGGCTTTGGTGGACCTCTGATCAAAAATCTAACCGCATTTTTGAGAATATTTTCGGGGTAGAGGATTCCGAATCTGAAATAATTTTTCCGAAATTCGAATCCCTTATGCCAGTATTGCGGCTTTGGTGAACCTCTGATCAAAAATCTAACCGTATTTTTGAGAATATTTTCGGGGTAGAGGATTCCGAATCTGAAATAATTTTTCCGAAATTCGAATCCCTTATGCCAGTATTGCGGCTTTGGTGGACCTCTGATCAAAAATCTAACCGTATTTTTGAGAATATTTTCGGGGTAGAGGATTCCGAATCTGAAATAATTTTTCCGAAATTCGAATCCCTTATGCCCGTACTGCGGCTTTGGTGGACCTCTGATCAAAAATCTAACCGTATTTTTGAGAATATTTTCGGGGTAGAGGATTCCGAATCTGAAATAATTTTTCCGAAATTCGAATCCCTTATGCCAGTATTGCGGCTTTGGTGGACCTCTGATCAAAAATCTAACCGAATTTTTGAGAATATTTTCGGGGTAGAGGATTCCGAATCTGAAATAATTTTTCCGAAATTCGAATCCTTATGCCAGTATTGCGGCTTTGGTGGATCTCTGATCAAAAATCTAACCGTATTTTTGAGAATATTTTCGGGGTAGAGGATTCCGAATTTAAAATTATATTTCCAAAATTCAGATTCCGTATGCCCGTACAGTGGCTTTGGTGGACCTCTGATCAAAAATCTAACCGTTATGTATATTATTTATAATATACATTTCATAATTCGTCGATAAAGCACTTTGATCGGTTCACCGATCTCATTTTTTAAATAATTAAACTTGACATTTTTTTTACGACTCAAACGGAATCGTAAAAAATTAAAAAAATTCTAAAATGCCGTGTCTTATTATACGTAATATCATTAAAATGCAAAACGGACAGGATTCCGACAACCGCGAAACGTAAATTCATTACTCCTGTTCCTTGGGTACTTTTCCCCTCGGAGAAGGCATTCGGGTTAACCGCAAAACTCGTCCCCCGGCCCCAGGAGTTCGTTTGATGGATACACGTCGGTCAGTTTTGCGTACCCGTCCCCGATTTTGAAATATTAGCTTATTCCGGTCTCAGGGTAAAAATGGAGATCGGAAACCCTTGATGTCTTAGCAAATTAAATAATATTAAAATTTTACATCTTGCTTACGGGTTTTTTATCTTAAATTTCATCTCAGTTCCCTTAAAAGTTTTTCGGTAAGATTACAAAAGCTTTTCACGGAAAGCAGTAAAAAAAAATAGGGGGATAGTCTTGTATGTACTGTACTTACACAATGAACAGGGTCATTTTACGCTTAAAGTTATTTCACGTAGAACTAACATGCCCCAAGGGTTGACAAGGAACTTGATAATTAAGAAAGTTGATCTTGAAAAGGCGTGGGGATCTCTCTTAGGAAACTCAACACTTGTTTCGATCAAGTTCCTCCTTTTATTTTCCTCAAGGAAAAATTTTAACCGGACGTCAATTTTCTTTTTACTTCAACCTTTTAAAAATAAGATGAGGGAAAAAAAAAGACATTACTTTTTTCTTTTTTTGCTTCTTTGAAGCTGCATCAAATTGTTAATAGATCTTTCTTTTCCAGGAATGAAAAGTGAAATGACTGCTTGCAGCAAAATCGGCTGCAAAAAATGCAGTAAAAAAAAAATTGTCGCAGAGTTTGAAACTGTTTTTTTGAAATGTTGTGATGGCACAAGTTAAATCGGAAATTCATTCGTTCCAAATTTCCCGAAATTGATCCAAATCAATATTAAATCGGAACGATAACCTTTAGAGGATTACAAGTTAAATCGGTTCTTTTGCACTTAAAAACAATTTAAAAAATTTTTTTTTCGATTTTTCGGACATCGTTTAGAGGTGGCTCAAACCGGGTAAAAATGAAAAAATTCAGAGTTAATACTCTACCTATCGAGAACATTTCCCGAAACAGGAGTTTTGAAATTCCAAAAATGTTGATTTTCGAACCATTCTAATGAACGAAAGCAAGTGAAATTCGAGAACATAGCGAAAACGACAGCGGAAGGTACAGCAGAATGTACACTGGGAAAAAAAATTAAAGGGTAAATTTAACTAATACAAAAGGGTTTTCAATTCCTGAAAATTGAGTAACCCCGCAGTTAAGGAAAAGGAGCACAGATCATTATTTTATACAAAACGTAGTATCTTAAAAACGGGAAATTTTTATTATTTTAATTATTAGTATGTTATTTAAGAACTAAGAGGCGGAAAATGTTCATCACAATGCATAAAATAACATTAAACACATTAATGTTATTTTGTGAAATTTAATGAAAATTTATAAAAATTGGTAAGGAAAAATGTAAATGTCGAGGTAGGATTTCGAATTTTTGGCTCTTTTAAATTAAACTGGCTTCACAGGACTTGAAGTCCTTTTTTAGCCACGTCTCAGACCAAACGCCAAGCTGTCTTCTCCTGGCTTGCTTCCCTCCCTTCAATCCTTAGATCCCCAAGGATTGGCCCGTTTAAATTGGCTAAAGTTTAGATCGGTTTTTCTAGCAATTCAAGTCTTGATTTTGAAAACTTGCTAAATTCAAAGTCAGCACTGAGAAAAATACAGTAGAAGAGAATACAGTAGAATTCTCAGCATCCTGATTCCATTTCCACTGAGTCTCGAGATTATAATTTGCGACACGAGAAAAGTAAAATAAAAATTTCAAATTCTCAAAAGTTCTAGGAATAGTAGGGAAGTTAAGCGTTATAGCAAGTGAGACATATTTTGGTTAAAAGAAGGTCTTTACTTCATAAAAATATTATTCTAATAAAAATCAAGAAGGCCCAACGAAACTAAATTGGAGAAAACTAATTCGGAAATCAGAAATCCCGCAATCAGCAATCAGAAATTCCGAGAAAAATCTGATATTTTAAAAAGATCAAAAAGCGGCAAATAAAATTGTGACGTCATTGTACCATATTTTGAATTTTAAAAGTTGGTATGTCTTTCGTTTTCTAAATGTTTTTGTAAAAAAAAAAAAAAAAAAAAAAAAAAAAAAAAAAAATGTTGTCTCTCGGTTTTGTTGCCGTACTTCCGACAACTTACCGAAAGTGAATTTTTGTTCGGTGTTCGAGTTTCTGCGAAACGACAACCGTTTTAACGCGGCGGAGATTAAGGGAGTAAAAGAAGCGAGGTAAGTAATTTTCAGAAATCAAATCTGTACCTCAGTGCAGAACTACACCAAGTCCATTAAAGGATTGCAACTTCTTGTTTCAAATCCGACTTTACAAAGCATATACAAGCGTTGCCAACTCAAATTAATGTCTTCTGCGAGTTCTTTTCTGCTTTGTTAACAAAATAAACTTGCTATCAGAAATAATTCCAGCACTGCCAACAGTTGAGCCTGTATACCTTTTGTAAAGTCGGGTTTGAAATAAGAAGTTACAATCTTTGAATGGACTTGGTGTAGTTCTGCACTGAGGCACAGAAATGTGATTATGACTTTCGAGACTTGGAGACTTACTTTATGCTGCTTTCCGTATTTTTTTTTTTTTTTTTTTTTTTAGCGCCTACAGAGATAGTTACGGCGATTCAGTGATAGATATGTGCAATTAAATAAGAACATATGCACAGTCAAAGAACGCTTGTCACTGGGTTTCATTATTTTATTTTTAAACATTTTGGGAAAATGTGTACGTGCATATGAAAACCTCCCACTTGTACAATCCGGATAGTTTGTTTTGATTCGAAACTTATTTGTTTACAAACAGTTTAAAAAACAAAACATACTATCCGGATTGTATAAGTGGGAGGTTTTCATATGCACGTACACAAATAACAAATCGAAACAAAAATAAAAAAAGAATTCAAAATTATGGCTCATTTTTGGGATCAGTGTCACAAATGTGTATGATACATCACATAAATGAAACCAAAGGTGTATAAAAAAAATGTACTAAGTCTGGGCTCAGTACAATTAGTAAATAATAGTTACAAGTAATTAATAGTTTATTAGTAATTTATTGGGGGTCAAAGGTTGGTTCGGCATCGGGTTGAGAGGTTTTGCCTTTCATCCCGCCATTTGTATGAGTCGCTACCGACAATCCCTACTTCCACGTCCACGTCGTGGTCCCCGGAAATACACGGCGCATAATGGGTATGCGTTGTGTAGCCAACGGAAGAGGGCTATCAGGGAGGTGGGCTAGCTAGGAGAGCCGTAAGGGGGCAGCCCCCCCGTCCAGCTAGGGTTGCTGTGGGCTAACAACCGACACAGCCCGAAATTACCAGTTGTTACGTTACATTATAGAAATAAAACCGGACGGACTCAACTAAGACGACTTAGGCAAAGAAATGGTCAACTGAAAATTGGAACTCTTAACACACGGAGCCTGTATAAGCCGGGGGGCCTGGCTAACCTCATATCCGTGCTGAAGAGCTACTGCATCCAGATCGCGGCATTACAAGAGACGCGATTGGTAGGGACGGACCATCTGTCATCTGGCGGTTTCACGTTCTTTTGGAGCTGTCATGCCACCAGACACACCTTTGGAGTCGGTTTTGCTGTGGCGGATGATTTGCTGCGGAATGTGATCGACTTCCAAGCCGTTAACGAACGGATGTGCGTGTTACGCGTCAAGGGGCGATGGTTCAACCTTAGTTTCATTAACATCCATGCACCAACTGAAGAGAAAAGTGACGCTGTGAAGGACGAGTTTTATGAGTCACTAGACACGATCTATGATCGCTGCCCACCCGATGACGTAAAAATCGTTCTTGGGGATTGTAATGCCAAGATAGGTCGAGAGGAGGGGCTGTTCCCTTTCATAGTTGTCACAGCTTGCATCAGGAATCCAACGACAACGGCCTACGAATAGCAAATTTTGCCGCGTCGAGAAACATGTCGGTAAAATCTACCATGTTCCCCCACCGTGATATTCACAAAGGGACTTGGAGATCACCGGACGGTAAAACTATCAATCAGATTGATCACGTATTGATAGACCGTCGACATGGGAGCATGGTGCAGGATGTGCGGTCGTGGAGGGGTGCTGATACGGACTCGGACCATATGTTGGTGTCATGCAATATGGCAATGCGTATCTCGAGTAAGGTGGAGAGGCGGCGTCAAGGAATTCGGCGTTTTGACGCGCAGAAGCTTGAAAAAGAGGAAGTTGTCACCAGATTCCAGCTCGAACTAAGGAATCGTTTTGACGCCCTGGACCTAGATGCGAGGGATACCAACATATGCTGGGAGAAAGTAAGGGATGCCACAAAGAGCACAGCAGCAGAAGTACTCGGATACCAGAAACCACGTCGAGCTAAGCCATGGTTCGATGAGGACTGCGAAAGGGCAGTAGATAAACGCGGTAAAGCGAGGCTACTAGCCTTCAGAACGCCGATTGTTGGATTCAGCAGCTAGGGTACGAGATTCAGCAACGAGTTACCCGAAATCTGCTTAAGGCGAAGAAAAAGCAGTATGAAAGGGGCCTGGTGGAGGAACTTGAGGCCGAAAGTACGGCAAAAAACAGCCGAAAGTTTTTTCAGCGAGTAAAGAACTTCAGGAGAGGGTTCCAGCCCAGCACGGGGGTCATACGATCCTCGGACGGCAAACTACTTACCGACCCGCATCGAATACTTGAGCGTTGGAAGGAGTATTTCGAAGATCTGCTGAACGTCCCTCTGCCTGCTAACCCTTTGCCTCCTGTACAGCCAATAGACGGCCCAGCTGACGATCCTCCCATTTCCCTTCAGGAAGTAAAGGACGCTGTAGAGAAGCTGAAGCAGAGGAAGGCAAGTGGAGCGGATGAAATTCCCGGAGAACTGTGGAAGCATGGAGGGGAGGCGAGCTGCGAAGTGCTACACAAACTCGTTTCGAAAATATGGGAGGCCGAAGAACTGCCCGACCAATGGAAAGAGGCTCTGATCATCCCTCTTCATAAAAAAGGGGATCGAAAAGAGTGTGCGAACTACCGAGGCATCTCGTTGCTCTGCACAGCATACAAGGTGTTCTCGAGTATTCTACTGCATCGCATTTTACCGTTGGCAGAAGAAGTCATTGGGGAGCATCAGTGTGGCTTTAGACCGAACCGCAGTACCATCGACCAAATATTCACTCTACGGCAAATTTTGGAAAAGAAGCGCGAGCATGACAGCGAGGTCCATAATTTGTTCGTCGACTTCAAGAAAGCCTACGATAGTATACACAGGGACGGCCTCTTTAACATCATGGCCGAATTTGGGTTTTCGAGGAAGATAATACGGATGACGGCGGTGTGTTTGAGCGGGGTGAGGTCTAGGGTCGTTTCGAAAGGGGTTTTGAGTGATGCCTTCGATGTTAACACCGGACTTAGGCAAGGCGATGGGCTCTCGCCCGTCCTTTTCAACCTAGTCCTGGAGAAAGTCGTACGGTGCCTGGAGAACGTTCCTGGGGGTGTGAACGTAGGCGGACTTATTAAGGACCTTGATTATGCCGACGACATCGATCTATTAGGGGAAACCCGGGACGATGTCAGAAGGCTATGTGGAGAGTTGCTAATTACTGCTCGTAGGGTTGGGCTCGAAGCGAATGAGGAGAAAACTGAGTATCTTGTTATGGTCAGTGAGAAAGACAGGCAGGGGCGGCACAATGAACCTCTGGAGGTAGGAAACCTTAGATTTAAGAACGTAACCGAATTTCGGTATCTAGGGTCTTATGTCACCAGCGACAATGACATTAATTTTGAGGTCGCGGCGAGGATTCAGAGTGGCAATCGTTGCCTTTTTTCGCTAGGCCATCTCCTGCGTAGTAGAGTTCTGTCTAGACGAGCGAAACTCCGCATTTATAATACCATAATCCGTCCTGTAGTCACGTACGGCTGTGACACTTGGAGCCTGACCATCCGTGCTCAAGAAAGGTTGTTGGTATTCGAAAATAAGGTTTTACGCCGAATTCTAGGGCCTAGAAGGGATCCAATTACTGGCAGGGTGCGCATGCGTTCAAATGACGAGATCCGGAGGCTCACTGGGCAACCATTAATCACTAGTGTGATTAAATCCCGAAGGCTCAAGTGGGCGGGACATGTCGCTCGCGCACCTCCGTCAAGATATATCCGGCAGGTCCTGGAGGGCAGACCGACGAGTCCAAGACCTCAGGGTAGACCCCGGATCAGATGGGAAGATAATGTCGCGGCCGATGCGAGAAGGTTGGGAGTGCCTGACTGGCGAGATGCCTGCCAGGAGAGGCCTGATTGGAAAAAGGTCTATAATGCGGCGATAGGGCTCCAGGTCCTGTAAAAGCCTGATGTGTGTGATGCGTGTAGTAATTTATTAATTAATAGTTATTAGTAATTAGTAATTAATAGTTACAAGTTTTTCACTTCATTTTTTTTAAATAGTACAATGACGTCACAATTTTCTTTCCCCGCGTTTCAAACGACTTTTTTTTTTAACATCAAAATTTAACAATAGACAACAGACATGTTTTGAGCTGTATTTTTTTTCTTAATCTATGAAGTGTAAGGAAACCATAATTGCAATTTTTTCTGTTCACCGATCTGCCCATGTAAGCGAAAATAGCGTATCTTCCTTTCCGGAATTGATTGTTTGTTTACATAAGTTAAAAATACGACAGACGTGCCAACTCCGAAAATGAAGATACGCTATTTTCGCTTACATGGGCAGCGATAAGGAATTCTACAATAAAACTGAGAGAAAAAAATTTGGAATTTGATTTCGCGCTAAAACGGTCGTGACGTCATCAATCTAGTTTTGCGTGTGTTCGTTTTGCATGGTTGTATATTTGACGCAGTTTGACGTGGTTCGAGTCGTGTTCCGCAAGAACGAACATGCCTGGTTTAATGAGCTTAGATAAATAGTAATCACGTGACTAGACCGATGACGTCAAACCAATGAGAAACGTTCAGGGGTGTGGTCACGTGATAAAAACTTTTCTGTACTATTTTCTTTTTTTCCTGACGATTTATCAAAACCTTTTTGCAAGAAAATTACTATTTCGTTTTCAGCAAACATCCGAGATTTTATTTCTATCATTACCTCAAAATGTGTCTGTTGTCTATTTTTTACCACGGTTGGCAACATTGGTTTTGAACATCGAAGTCGTCTTTATTCTAACTAACAGTTTTAATTTCATATCTTTGAAAAATTACTCAATAATCGTATGAAAGAGGCATTATCGTCGTTGCGCGTTGTAAAGGAGCAATATGAAAAAGAATGTTTATGTTTACCTTTCGAAGAAGCTTTGCATATTGCTCCTTTACAACGCGCAACGACGTTATGGTTCCTAAATTTGTTAATTTTTTAAAATGTTTTTGCAATAAAAAAATAAAACGCCATTGTTTATTTTTTGTTGTTGAAATAACTTCCAATTTAACCGCCAGAGCGCTCTACTAGTCTCTCGGAAAGAAACATTTTTTTTTTATTGCGAAAACAATTAAAAATGATGAAATATAAGAACAATTAAGTCTTGTTCATGCATTTAAAATCATGGATCTGTATCTCTGAACATTACAAAGCTTTTTGGCACGGTTTCGGTGCGGTTAAACCCCCTTTTCATGTATCAAATACCGGATTAAAAAAAATTTTTTTTACATCTTTTTTAATCTTTAAAATGTCTCCACCGCCCGGCTAACCGAAACGAACAAATACCTAAAGCGAAACTCAAATCCTTCAAAAAAAAAATCGGAAGCAGAAAAAAAAAAGAAACTTTTTAGTTTTCAGATAAAGAAGAAATGACCGGATTCGTCCACCTGATGCCCTTTTAACACGAAAACTACCCATCTGATCCTTTAAGCACGACATGGTTTATATCCTTTTTATGTTCCTTCACATTTGAAATCGCATTTTACGTTCCATCCAAAAAAAAAAAGATCCCTATATAACGTAATTTCTACGGCCTCGAAGCTATTAAAAACCATCTTTGAAGCTAAAACTGCAATTTAAAGAAAAAAAAAAAAAAATGATGGAAGAAAAAACTGATGAAAGAAATAAAAATCTAAATTCGAGTCGGGTTTTCGTTAATGAAAATGAGAAGAAAAAAAAACGGAAAAGAAAAAGAAAAAAGAAAAAGAAAGATCGCAGGGAAAAAAAAGATATAAAAAGAAGAAGAAAAAAAAGATATTTGAAACAATATCTGATGAAGAAGTGCCGTAGTCGATATCATTTTTATTTCTCTTCAAGCCTTTTTCGATATCAAGCTTTTAAGAATCGATCCAAGAAAAATTTTTTATTTCCTGAAAGAGAATAAAAGGAAAGAGAAATGCGATTCTCGGATCGATCAAACAGAGCGACTTTTTTTTTTCTTCCCTTTTTCGTGCACAAACAATATTGATACCTCTAAAACTTTTATTTTTTCCAAAAAAACTGCTGACTTCACGCTATGTTTACATTCGAAAAAAAAAAAAAAGGATTCTGAACAACGTTAAAATAACAACCCTACGGAGAGAGTCCAGAGAAAAAAAATCAACATGTGCAGGTTTCCGTTCGTTTCATTTTCAACTTTACCATTTTCGAAAAAAATACTTTTTTCCATTTTGAAATACTGACCGATCCTTTTTATTTCCCCTCCTTTGCCCCCGACTCCTTTTTTTTTTTCCAGAAGTTCGACGGGAGAAGGAAGAAGTAAAAAAAAAAAAAGTTCGGAAGAAATTGAAAACTTGTCAATCTTAAGTTAACCGTCTTCAATAATTCGTTTTTTGTAAAGTTTTTAACTTACACAGTATGAATTTCTTTTTATGCTTAACTTACGGTTCAAATGCAAATTTTTTTCCTCCCTTTTTTTTTCTTCTTTATTTTGAAGAAGAATAAAGAAAAAAAAAAAAAAGGCGAACGATAAGTTTTGGCACGTTTGCTCCAAATAAAAACAAGAATTGGAAATAGAAATAAAATTTTAAAACCAAATAAAAATAAAACGGTTACTTTTTTTTCTTTAAAATCTTGGAAAAAAATTTTCTTTTTTTGATAAATCTCTATATTTTTCGCTGATTTTATCAATAGGGAAAAAAATGCAAATGGATTACGTACAAATGAAAAATCATCACGAAAAAAAAAAAAAATCTCAAGTTCGTATCTTTTCAGTTCATGCACCATTGAAGACGAGGAAGAAGATAGCTTCCTCTTGCGGAAGAATGTTTTTCCTGATATCCCCCAAAAACATCAAATCAACTTCAATCCCGGCGCTTCTTCCGTCTCGTTTCTCACCACAGGAAAAATGACAGAGATATCTTGATCGAAGTGACAGACCAAGTACAAAACCCTTTTAAGAAATTGGTTAAGATAACAAAAAAAAAAAAAAAAAAAAAAAAAAAAAAAAAAAAGCCCGAAAATTTGTTGATGAAAAAACTGGCAGGGGAGAATGAGCGGCAAGCTGCTTAACATATTATTTTTCCACTTTACCTCACCGCCATCCTGTTTCCACCTGTAATATTCATAAATCTGAAGATTCCCGTCAAGACCTCAACACCGAAAAACCATTTCCCGTCCATTAAACCTCTGCTCCCCGTTTGTTTAAACCCTTTCGAATTAAATTTTCAACTGTGTTCCGTAAGAATGATTTTTTTTTTTTTTTTTTTTTTTTATGAATTCATTTTTTCCGTAATTTTAATAATATCTCGTTATCATTTCGGGGAAAAATGATTTTGCGAATTCCGGCTTAATTGGAGCCAATCAATACGAGATTTGATGATAAAAAAAAAAGAGAGATCCCGTTAACAATCAAATGAATTAATAATTAAGTCAATTTTTTCTGTTTCATTCTCCCATTTCCCTATGGCGTTTTCATTCGGAATGGATCCAAACATTCCAAATATTTGTGAATGAAATTGGTGGTGAAATACTGAGTTTGATTTTAGCTCCTGAATCGACACCCGATGTTGAATGGGTAGTGTGACGATCCAAATTTTTGAGTGTATATCTTTATTTTGGAAATCCCACTAATTCCCCATTTTTAAAAAATTTTCGTTTTTCATATACATTTTTCATTTCCCACCCGGCCCCTGAAATAATTTGCGTTTAAAAATTTACTCTTCAGAGAAATCTAGGAATCGGTGTTTACTTACATGTATATATGCATAATCGCATAACTTGTCAAGACTTGAAAATTCTGAGAAATCCTACGAACACCTGCAACCAAAGCCTGGGAAAAGGCGTAGTTAGTCGAGTATCCCCGAAGATTTCCGAAACCCCTGCCACTCGCTTAAAAATTCGCATAACAAATGCTGTGATTGGTCCTCCTAAAGTCACGCCCACGCGATCTCCCCTTCGCAGTTTGAGCATAACCCGTGCATATGAGTCGGCGGCTTAAAATAATATAATTTTGTTGAGTACGGTCATTTTAATTTTTGCGAAGTTCCGATAAAAAATCAAGTATTCGAAGAAATAAATTTTTTTTTCTTCACGTGTGAATATCATGGAGTAAACCTAAATAAAAAAATCATCATGAATTCTGAATCAGTCACTGTAATGTCAGTATACTGACTTTTCACAGTACAAGATAGAAGGATGGAGATTTTGACGCGTAAAAATTTAGCCATTTTTGCTAAAAAAGAAAAAACTTTCAAAAAAATTTCCATGCTAATTCATTCTGTCCTCGAGTCAAAATGTGTACCGTAGATTGGGGTGAAGTTGAAGAGGTGGGGTGAAGTTGAATGGAAATTCAAAACAAAATTCTAGGTTTATTTCAGGCACTAAAAATAATTTTTTTTTATTTCATTAAGTGGATATTGTTTTTGGAATACTTAAACAAAAAATTTTATATTATTTTCCAACAAAAAATTGTATTTTTAGTGCCTAAAATACACCTCGAATTTTGTTTTGAATTTCCATTCAACTTCACCCTACCTCTTCAACTTCACCCCAATCTACGGTATGTGTCTATTTTAAGAGAAGGGTGGAAATAAAAAAATGTATATAAGAAAAAAAAATGGGGAATATTGGGATTTTCAAAAAAATATACACGCAAAAATTTGAATCGCTACAATAGTGTTTAAAAAAATTGAGTGTGTCAAAAGGAAAGGGAACTTTCTCGGCAATTTGCTTTAAGTAAGCACTTTAATCATTCTTTATATGCGGTGTCCGTTTTTTGGTTGTAGACAAAAGCAAACAAACCTTCAATTGTTTGATAAGCTTAACATTGCGGTTTTGTTTACTTTTTTTACATTTAGTGAAATTTTACATATCCAAAATGATTCAAAAAAGGCACTGGGATGCACAATTTGCCTATAATTTTCAACTTGGGGGATTATTAGTTCTTTGAAATATTACAAGGGGCAGGGGTTAAGTCAAAAAAATATTCATCCACGGGAGCCATTCGCTCTCGCAGCTACATTCATTACAGTTTCTTAACATTTCATACCCAAATTCTAAATTTTTAGGTCTATTTAAAAAAAAATATTTTTATTAACATTTTTTGTCAGTTTAAAGCATCCGTTTGAAAACAGGCTTGTCAGGATAACTTACACCCCAGGATTTCATATCGATTAGCAAGGGAATAACGGTAATCCCGAAAGCATTAAACGCTTTTCCTCCCACCCCGTTCCCATATGCGGGTGAATGGAGGATCCCTGAAAATTAAGGCGCTGGAGGTAATTAATTAAAACCGAATGCAAATTAATTAAGAATCAGTCAAAGTAGATCTCACGGTTTTGGAAAATTGTCAAACGACATAAGGGGAGCGAGATTCTCTTCCCCGCGGTTTATTGAGAATATGATCGCCAAGTGAAAACATGCTATAAACGTTCCGGGGAACAACATAAACTCATATGCAAATCACGAGAATATATTAAATCCTTAATAACTAGCGGCTTTTTTCCCGTAAGGAAAACGCTCAGAGTATTTTCTACAAAAATAATTTTAAAAAACGAACTCATGGTCAGAAGTATAGGAACGATTCTTGAACATAAATAATCAATTTAATCGATTTTTCCTAAAAATAAGGAACCATTTGGTCTAAATTTCGTCCGATTTAACATAATTTTTGTCTTAAATGTTAATGAAAAAAAAAAAAAAAATCTTTTATTTTAAAATCCGCCAGATTCACCGTCCGATTTTGGGTAGCGAACGAAGTGTCAGAGGGTCCCCCAAGTCCCCCACCCCTGCAGTAAATATTTCTCAATCAACCGCACTCACCAAGTGTTTTAAATTTTGCAAAAAAGAAAAAAAATTATTGAAGATTAATTGCCACACAGGGAATTTTATAATCTGTCAATAGCAATCCCCATACATCTCCAAAACAACCATTTTCCTAATTCAAAACAACTGTAATTATTTCATTTCACTCCCCCGACGTGAACGTCAAAAGCCCTTTACAACCCCTTTAAAATTTTCAATAGGTTCCAAGTCACAACAAAACGCCTCTTTCTCCATCCAACAGGCGATGCAGATTGCGAAGTGAAAAGTTTCCGATACGGGGCCAATATCAATAAACATGTCCTCCGATGTATACAATTTTCGGAAAACTTGCCAAAGATTTAGAATCAAATTCAACTCGGAAGGAAAAGCGGGAATGTATTCCGAGCCGCCGTTGCCCTTCCATCCACACTCGGGTAGAAAGGATTACACAAAATCGAAAGTTGATATCGAAGGAAAACCAATCTGTTCAACAAGGAAAATTTCCCCCCTCTCTCACGTACACACAAATATGGTCCTTATCGTTGTTATTAACCGGAACACGGGAGTCTTAGTAATTTTCTCATCTTGCAGTTGACGTTCTTCTCCCTTTAATTAACACCCGTTCAAGAACGTGTAGGTGTCAGGTTTTGCAGCGCGCTGCAGTCGCTCCCTACCCCAACTTTCCCTCGGAAGTAACTTTCCTCCGTAGACGGGGATCCTCAAGGCGCATTTTCTAGTCAAAAGCACAAAAGCAAGGAGCTCGTTCGTCGTGAAAAGGCAGCCAAGTCCTTTTTAAAAATTTAAACTTTTCCCACCGAAAAGCTTATGGGTATTAAGAGTAAAAAGGCCTTTAACGTTGATGTAACCTGAATACAAGGAGAGCTTAAAAACCTTCCCTTGTCCTTGTTTTCTCATTTCGGGGTAATCCACTCCTTCCACCACCCCGAGTATTATTCATTCAACTCTTAATTAATGAAGTAGGTAATAAAAGTGGAAATGAAATTAGCCTTGCGGAAACAAAACGCGAAAAGGAAGGCTCCCGCGTGACTCTCCCAAACGGTCAGCGACAACTCCCTATTTCCCATGCATTATAAATATGAGATTCTTCTCGAGGAACAAGAGGGATAAAAAAAAAAAAAAGAAAAAAAAAAAAAAATAAAAATAAAAAAAAAAAAAATAACGGTCGTAGACCTCGTATAATCGGCCATTTTGAATTACAGACAAGCAATAAGAAACGGATATAAAAAATAAAGAGAAATAGAATTTGTAATCGAATTTTTCTTTTTTGCTTTTTCAAGTCAAAACAATAGTCGTGGGGGATCCCCCCCTCCCCCCCCCCTCTCCGACTAGCAAATAAAACCGCGTTTTTATATCAAGGTTGACTGTCTTAAGTCCGACTGTCTGGTAATAAAAAAAAAGAGGAAAAAAATACAGTTTTTCCACCATAGGAAGCGGAATGCGGGCTTTAAAATAAATTCAAATGTCACTCCGAATTTGTTTTTTAAAAATCACAGAGAACAAAAGGAGAGAGAGAAAAAAAAGCGTCAAGAGGATGCGGATATGGATATGTGCTACATAATCATCACCAGTGTTATATTTATTTGTCGGGAGATATACATCTCATCAGGAAATTTATTTCACACATGTATGTCCTGATCCGTTTCGCTCCCGGTTTTTACCTCCCCTACCCACCCCCTTCCCCTTCCCTCCGGTCCGCTACCTCAAATTTTGTAAACTTCAAAACCCCGTGCGTAATTGACTTTTATTCTCTCGGAACGATGGAAACCAGATTTTCGTGAGCTCTGCTGCACATCCTCTACTTTTCTCCTACTACTTCAAGCCCTTATTTTGTAACCTCTTCAAAAACCGAAATTATCTTATGTAAATTAAATTACAAACGTCGTGTTTTACGTCTTTTCCTCCTCCTCCTCCTCCTCCTCTCTACTTTTTCTTCTTTTTCTGTCGCTTCTTTATGCCTGGTCACGTATTCTCCGATGCGTTGACGATGCGAATTTTCTCCTTCCCTCCTCCCTTTTGTCTCTCACGAAGCGGATTTCAATGATTCGCGAGGCTCTTATCGCCTTATGTTTTTGTTAGTTTATTACAAAATGAAAATGTTTGATGTTCCCTCCGTCGTCGTCGTCGTCGTCGTCGACGACGGCTTTTTTGCCGAGTCACGTTTTTTCCCGAAACAGCTTAATTTGACTCATAAATTAAAAACGAAAATAATTTGCATGGGAAAAGAATTCTAAGAAAACCAATGTATAAATAATCTTTTATGCATAAAATACATAAAACTGAAAATCGGGAATGCAGTGTATGGAGGGGGGAAAAAAACGCAAGCTTACGGAAAGGTTTCCCGTACTGATTATTCAATAGGGCGGATCGAAAAACACGAATTTTTGAATTTGAAAATGCCACAGAGCGGAAAAGTTGCATTTAGCCTCCATATTAACCCTAATTTTTTTCAGATTTTTTGCCTAAAGTTTTTCAAAGTCTCATTAGGGCCGAAAAAATTAGAGCTGTATTTTGGTGTTAAAAGTTCATTTCCTATCTGAAAGGCTGCCACCGGGTTGCCGGAAGGGTCGTGCTCCAAAAATGGATTTTTTTTCACTTTTGGCTAGTTTTTGGCCACTTTCTACCATGGGAAAACATGGAGAAAAATACATATCAGGACCCATTTTTGGGCGAACTTTCACGTGGTGATAACAGAGTTTTGGTCCAGCAAAAGGCTAAAAGCAAGGCAAGCCTGGGTAAGGCTAAAAGCAAGGCAAGCCTGGGTAAGGCTAAAAGAAAGCCGCTAAAGCTAAAAAATATTATTTTTAGATTTTGGTCGCTTTCGCCCACTGGGAAAAATGTCAGACCTCTGGGAGCAGCAGAAATCGGCGTCCAAAAAATCCGAAAAAAAAATTAGTGTTAATACGGAGGCTAAAATGCAACTTTTCCGCGCTGCGGCATTTTCAAATTCAAAAATTCTTATTTTTCCGATCCACCCTATTACCCAACCTTAATAAAGCCTTGAAAGTCCGCTTTTATCATACTTTCTGCCTAGTTCAAGCATATTGTGTTCTTATGATGAAAAAGTATTTCAAAGAACATTAAAACCACATGTTAAGACTGGTTAGGCCGGCTCGGAGAACCGTACCATTTATTTTTTAATATGTTTTCGAGAACAATTCTCGATACCACAACAACATCTCTCCAACATATCACCTCATTCCTCATTTTTAACCCTCGCAAGCTTGTAGATTCCCTCTACCAGATTTGAACTTTCGAAAAACCGATTATCGACCTCGGTATAACGGCACACTTTATTTTTTCATCCTCCCGTTTTCTTTCCTTCTATTTTTTTTTTTTTTTTTTTTTTTTTTATTCTTCCTCTCTTTTCATTATAATTTTTGAAACATGATTCCATTTATTTAACAGTCACAAAGTCCTTGAAGTATAAATCTGCGTTTTCTCAATAGTCTCTTCAGCCCTCCTCCCTTTTTCCCTTCTGCCTTGTCGCAATTTCTTTGAAAAACCCCTATTCAAATCATCATATAATACCCTTAACGGTATTTTGTGCTTGGTAAAAGATAATGAAGCGTGAACGGGTTCTTTCCATTCTCTTTCCCGGTTCGATTCGATTTTATAATGCTTCTTTTACACGCTTAAATAGGTGCAGAATTATCAGTCGTCGAACACAAGAAGAACTCTCAAAAAACGAAAACGAGAATTTTCCAAATTTTCCACGTATTTTTTACTTTTGCGGGAATTCGTGAATTTTTGCGGGAATTAGCCCCAAAACAACAGTTTTAAAAAAAATTTCCCTTTGAACGGCGGCGAAGCAGAAACATTTATTTATGTAAATTGTAAGTGTGGAAAGTCAAAACCAACGGAATTTTCCCAATAGTTTTAAATGCAAAAAGGAATTCCGTTAAGTAAGGATATCAAAACGGAAATGAAATTCCCCATCCTCTCGGCGGGGGGGAGGGGAGGGGGAAGGAAAAAAAAAAAATTTGCAGCAGCCACAAGGAGTACTCGGAATAAAATTAACCGAGAAACGTTTACCGTTACGATTTATTTTCCGTTACGGTTTTCCGAATCTCTTTTCCTTGGCCGAGTTTACCAATAGAAAAAAGGTTTTCGGGACGAAAAAAAAAAACTGGAACGAAAAGATGTATGGTTGGCAAGAAATTTATTTTTAACAAGCTCTAGCATCTTTATTATCTTTTTTTTCTCCTCTTTTTTAATAACTTTCGAGGAGTTAAGGGGGAAAGAAAAAAAAAAGTAAAAAAACAAGGATGGATGAGTTAAGATCCTTGTTTGATTCCAATAGTGGCCCCGAAATTAATTGGATATTTGTTGAACAATCAAACTTTTTTTTTTGTTTCTTCCGTTTTTTTTTTTCTTCTTCTTCTAATAATAGCTTTTTCCGTTTCTGAAAATCTTTTATTTTTCTTTCCTTTTTTTTTCGGTAAACGCGGGTCCAAAAACGGGGGATACGATTTCAACTTCCCCTTCGTACAATGACGTGCATCAGACAAAATGGAGGGAGACGGAAAAAAAAAAAAAAAAAATTCGTAAGACGAAACAGATTGAGTAATGCGATCGGGGTTTCGGGTTTTTAGCTCGGATATGTGTGCGTGTGTGTTTGGCAGTTGTATTGATTGATAGCTTGAATCTTTATAACTCTCAATTTATCTTTGAAACTTAAAACTCGGAAAAAAGGAAATGTCAACAGCGATCGACGGTGATACGATAACAACATTAACCTCGTTACTCCCAAGCTGCCAGGGCTTGTAAATATCAGCCGTTTTAAAACATGGTTGCAACAGGATTTCAGCTGGATGCAACGCTGAGGGAAAACGAAAATATTTAACTATTTTCGGTCGTAAAATATCCAAAATTTTCTAAGTTCGCGTTTTCCTTTTTTCAAAGAGTCAGAATATAGACACATCCCTGCTGACAACTTACAAAATTCCCAACAAAAATATATGACCTTGACTAAAATCCAGACTCTCCTTCGACAAATGAGTATCAGTCGAAGGAGAAATAACTTGGGAAGCAATTTAGTCACGCGTACGGTCACCCAAACTCTTTATTCTTTTTTTTTTTTTCAAGGATGAAAACAACCGATACGTTTCCAACAAATGATGACGTTCTCACGGTAGGTGATGCGGTTCTAAAAGGTCTTTCGGTCTAGTGGAAAGAGGGAAAAAAAAAAAAAAAAAAAAAAAAAAAAAAAAAGTCAGACGAGGAAAAACCCCAAAGGATAACGGATTTCCTCACATACTTAAGTCGTGCACGTACCTTTTTTTCACAAGAGAAAAAAAAATTGCGGATGGGGTAGAAAATATACCAACCGGCTGCTACACTTTCATTTTAGTTAAAAAAAAAAAAGTTGTTCTATTTAAAACCGTACCTCTCTCTCTCTGTTTCTCTCTTTTCCTAATATAATTACTTAACATCAACTCGAATTGCGAAAAGTTTGCCGAAAGAAAAACTATTTTTAAAACTCGAGTACGGGATAAATCGGTTGCGAAAACTTTTTAATGGCGACGTTTTGAAACACATGCACAGAACTTTTTACCGAGAGAAGGAACAGTTGATACGAATTAAACGCGGACGACAGGATTGAGAAAGAAAGCTTCTGAATTATACCTTCCAACAAGTGCTATTATATATTTTTTCAAAAAAAAAAAAAAAAAAAAAAAAAAAAAAAAAAAAAAAAAAAAAAAATCGAGCGAATTGAGCGAATCGAGCGACAACCGCGTCACATCACATCCGAGTTTTAAAACGCTCCGAAATCCTTTTAATCAGGTTGATTATCTTTGTTAATAATTTATTCGCTTCGATTTTCAAAGTATCCTTTGTGTGTGATCGCCCTTTTAATTTTCCCTGTAAGGCCGACTTCAGCGTCACTCTTCGTCCCTATTTCGGCGTCGGGCTCCAATTTCTAATTATCGCATACCTATGCGTGGGATAAATCGATCCTACGACGGAAAAGCGGAAGAGCAAATAAAAAAAAATGAAAGAAAACGGGACCAGATTGTCGCGTCGTCGTGACATGTTGGAAACTTCATCAAATATTTCCCTTACAAGGGGATGTGCCAGTAATTAACGCTTACAAAAAAACAGTATGGGATTTAACAAACACGGGATAAAAAAAAAATTAAAAAAACACAAACAGCCGCATTTTTATCACCCTCACCCTCAACTGCCAAGTGGTTGACGTCACACTCCAAACCACAAATAAAAATATAACGGTAATTTCAAATTTAAAAAAAAAAAAAAAAAAGATCAACAACCGGAGTGTTGTTTTTGTAATTACTCCGAACGTTGTTAAGTTACCCCATAATTCAAAATAATGACAATTGTAAGTAGTGGTGAGTTTTCAAGAGGGATTAATCGATGCGTTTTGAAAAAAAAAAAAATGTATTAGAGCCCGTCCACGGTAATACGACAAGGGTTGGTACGGTGTTGTGAGCGATCGCGGATTTTTATTTACCGATCGGTAGGGCCTATGGACCTATTAATTACCCCAAGTCCGTTTGCTCCCATCACCCTCCCCAATGGAGTTATGAAGGGGGGTAGTTTTGGGGACTTTTTTTCAACGAAAAATGGTCTATTTGGTTTTTTTCGTCTCACACTCTCATTTTTCAACCGATTTGGATCGGTGAGGTCTTAAAATATTCAGAATAAAGTACTGAATCGAGTGTGACGCACATTTTTTGTCCTTGCCGCCATCTTGGAAAATGGCGGACAGAAACGTGTAAAAACTACGGAATCTTCAACTGCCTCTACAACCCCTTCCCCCACGATATTTTGAATTTTTTTTTACTGAAAAAAATCCTTTTTTTATAAGCTTTCGATTGGTTATAGGCAGAATTTTGGGACGGATTTACTTTAGAGTCAAAATAATAGTTTTTAATCGTGCGACGCAAAATTTGGAATTCTTCACGTTTTCTACTACTCCCTCTGTCCCAAAATACTTTGCAAGCTTTTGATTTTTGCCGGACCTGTTTGTACCACTTTAGCCACCCACCCAAGCACTATTTCACACCAACCCCCCCATCCCCCCCAGGGGTCCCCCCCCCCTTTGGGAAATAAATTACCGAAAAAATGGAAAAAATTAAAAATTTCTATTATTTTCGCCCCGTTTCAGAAACGAAAGCGAAAAATTTGAAAGTGGTCGGAAATGAGAGAGTACATTACCCTAAACAAGATTCCCCCATGAGAAAATTTTTTTCATTTGTCGCAACCCCCCAAAAAATTAAATATGTCGAGGGTCCGACCAAGGGGCGAATTTTTAAATCTCGATTAGATGGTCGCGAAACGTTTGTTACGGGGGTTTTTTAGGTCGCTGATTTCGATTCTGAGGTCCGTTTTTAAAAATTCAAGATGGCGTTTCTTCAAAAATTCGATTTTTTTCCCACATAAACACTTGTCCAGGGGGTTATTAGGGACGCTGATTTCGATTCTGAGGTCCGTTTTTAAAAATTCAAGATGGCGTTTCTTCAAAAATTCGATTTTTTTCCCACATAAACACTTGTCCAGGGGGTTATTAGGGACGCTGATTTCGATTCTAAGGTTCGTTTTCAAAAATTTAAGATGACGGATGCAATATGGCAGACGTTCACCGATAACCCCCAATCATGAATTCGACTGAATTAAAAAAATTTCTTTTTGGAATCGTCCGCCATATTGGATTCGCCATCTTGAATTTTAAAAAACCGACCTCAAAATCAAAATCAGCGTCCTCAATAACCCCCCGATTACGTGTTTTAGTGAAAAACAATCGATTTATAAAGAAAAGGTCCGCCATATTGGATCCGCCATCTTGAATTTTTAAAAACGGACCTCAGAATCGAAATCAGCGACCTAAAAAACCCCCGTAACAAACGTTTCGCGACCATCTAATCGAGATTTAAAAATTCGCCCCCTTGGTCGGACCCTCGACATATTTAATTTTTTTGGGGGGTTGCGACAAATGAAAAAAATTTTCTCATGGGGGAATCTTGTTTAGGGTAATGTACTCTCTCATTTCCGACCACTTTCAAATTTTTCGCTTTCGTTTCTGAAACGGGGCGAAAATAATAGAAATTTTTAATTTTTTCCATTTTTTCGGTAATTTATTTCCCAAAGGGGGGGGGACCCCTGGGGGGGATGGGGGGGTTGGTGTGAAATAGTGCTTGGGTGGGTGGCTAAAGTGGTACAAACAGGTCCGGCAAAAATCAAAAGCTTGCAAAGTATTTTGGGACAGAGGGAGTAGTAGAAAACCGTGAAGAATTCCAAATTTTGCGTCGCACGATTAAAAACTATTATTTTGACTCTAAAGTAAATCCGTCCCAAAATTCTGCCTATAACCAATCGAAAGCTTATAAAAAAAGGATTTTTTTCAGTAAAAAAAAATTCAAAATATCGTGTGGGGAAGGGGTTGTAGAGGCAGTTGAAGATTCCGTAGTTTTTTACACGTTTCTGTCCGCCATTTTCCAAGATGGCGGCAAGGACAAAAAATGTGCGTCACACTCGATTCAGTACTTTATTCTGAATATTTTAAGACCTCACCGATCCAAATCGGTTGAAAAATGAGAGTGTGAGACGAAAAAAACCAAATAGACCATTTTTCGTTGAAAAAAAGTCCCCAAAACTACCCCCCTTCATAACTCCATTGGGGAGGGTGATGGGAGCAAACGGACTTGGGGTAATTAATAGGTCCATAGGCCCTACCGATCGGTAAATAAAAATCCGCGATCGCTCACAACACCGTACCAACCCTTGTCGTATTACCGTGGACGGGCTCATACATTATTTGAAAAGGATGTTTCGAACTGTGGCAAGAGTTATGGTCGCATTTTAGGGAAATATCGAAAAAGGTTTTGGAGTAGAAAGCATCGAAATCTTAATCCGAAAATTGCATCAATTTTCTTTTGGCTATGGTACGGGGAAATAATACAAATAAGAAACAAGATCCAGATGAGAAACCGTTCGAAATAATTGAATAATCGGCTCATTCGAGTTTCCCGAAACAAAAATATTTGCATTTAGAAATAAGCGCAATTTTATGCCGAACATGTTCACTCGACATGTTCGGCGACAAAGTTGGTTCTAAATAAACCGAACATGTTAGACAAATTTTTTTCACCCAACATGTTTGCATAAGCAGTGAGGCTCTTTTGAACATGTTCAGTGAAAATGTTTGAGTGAACATATTCAACAACATGTTTTGTAAACATGTCCACAAAATGTTAAGGAAAATGTTAAGTGAAAATGTTTGTCTAAAATGTTAACCAAACATGTTCGCCATTTTTTGTTCAACATTAACTTGATCGCCGAACATGTTGGTTGAACATGTTAGAGTTGAATGAAAGTGAAGAATATATTCACCCAACAAATTGGAAACATGTTCACCCATAATGTTCGGCGAACAAGTTGGTGTTAAATAAAAATAGCGAACATGCATGGTAAACATGTTCCACGAACATGTTTGTGTTTGATAAAAAGTGGCGAACATGTTCGGCGAATATATTGGTCAAACATTTTCATCGAACATTATCTTCGACATATTGGGTTGAGTGAACACATTCAACAGACATATTTTAAATATTTTCGCAGAACTTGTTAAGGAAAATGTTGGGTGAAAATGTTTGTCTAAAATGTTTAACAAAAATATTCGCCATTTTTATTCAACATTAACTTGAACGTCAAAAATGTTGGTTGAACATGTTAGAGTTAAATGAAAGTAAAAATATGTTCACCCAACATATTAGGAACATGTTCAGTCAGCATGAGGAACATATTGGAAACATGTTCACTCAGCATGTTCGGCGAACAAGTTGGTGTTGAATAAAAATGGCGAATATGTTTGGTAAACATGTCCCGCGAACATGTTTGTGTTTGATAAAAGGTGGTGAACATATTCGGCGAATATATTGGGCAAACATTTTCATCAACATATAGGGGAAGCTCTACATAAACAGTGACCGTTTTTTAAGCATGTTATGTGAATATGTTTGTCCAAAATGTTCGACGAAAATGTTCGCCACTTTTATCAAACACAAACATTTTCACCCCACATGATCAAATAATGAGCTTCCCCTGCATGTTGGGGAAAATGTTTGCCGAACATGTTTGGCGTGAAATTGCGCCCTAACTGTACAAATGATTGACGGCGAACATGTGAAAATAGCGGAACATGTTGGACAAATATTTTCACCCAACATTTTTTTTAAATATAGGGGACCGTGTACATAAACAATGAGGCTCTTTTGAACATGTTTGGTGAAAATGTTTCCAATATATTGGGTGAACACATTAACCGAACATGTTCCTCACTTTCATTTAACTCTAACATGTTCCCCCAACATGTTCTGCGAACAAGTTGGTGTTGAATAAAATGGCGAAAATGTCTGGCAAACATGTTACACAAACAATTTCACCCAACATTTTCTTTTTTTCACATGTTATGAACATGTTCGTCACTTTCATCCAAATCCAACATGTTGGGCATTGCGCCCGTAAAAGTGTGACTTGTTGTCACATGACGCTCTCACAAAATGCCGAAACCGACTATCTCCAATTGAATTTATGATGAAGATACATAGGCACATTAGTTCACCTCGGACGCACGGAAATCATAACAAATTCTTCGTATTTTTTCCCATAATTCTCGACAAGAAGATTTACTCTTGTTTTTACCATTCGTTATAAGCTTTTACGTGAAATAAAATTTAAGAACAAAAAGGAAAAAAAAAAAATGCGGTACAACGACAGGAGCAACAGCCCACTGGAATTTTTATAGGTCATCGCGGAAATCACACAAGAAACCCCGAAAGCTTCCGTCTTTTATCACAAAAGAAGATCATAAAACGGAAATTTTAAGGGTTATTTTACTGTGTAAGTGCCCCCTGTATAGGGAATAAAATAACCTTCCCCATCCCCGCCGCCCCCTATCTCCGGAAGTCTGTCGTCATTACCGAGTCAATAGACCGGGAATTTTCAAATAGGGAAAATCTTAAGTAAAATAAGATGGTGGTTTACTCAGCATCTTTATGAAAATATGCCTTCCATAAATCGACGGGAAATAATTTATTACGGTTTTACATAATTCAACGAGAAATTGGTTTTTAGTTCTTATCTCTATCGGAGCAGCCGCGCGCCCCGAAAGGCCTGCGATCATCAGGTTGCAATTAACGGTCTTCACGTGAGGAGGAAAGAGCGCTTTCTACTGTATATTTCGCCATTTTTTTTTTTTTTTACGTAGGACTACGTCTTAGGGCTCGGTCCTGGAGAAATCTGTCTTGTCTGTGGGTGTGGGTGTCCGGGTGTCGTTCTGTTCGCACCAAAAATGGTGTAGGGATATGCCCCCTCTCCCTACAATCTTTTCTTAAAAAAAAAAAAAAAAAAAAAAGGGAAAGTTGCTTCTTAGAGGTACGAAAAAGAAGAAGGGAAGGAAGGGGTGGAAGAAAAGTTATTACGAGCATTGTCAGCAACAAAACGGAAATGGGGTTATACTTATGTTTCGACGACTATACATGAGACAATGATTTTAAGCGCCTTGTTGTTTTTGAGTTTTTGATAGGCGAATAAAAGGAAAAGCGGAGTATAACAAAGAGGACCCTGGTTGCACTGACAGTGCCACATGACATTTCATTTGTTCTTTCCTTCCCATTGTCCTCCATCTTGTTTTGTTAGAATGAGTTTTCGCCGTTTTATCATCATCCGTCGTTGTCTTCCTTTCGTCAAGAATGATAATTCGCAAGGGAAAGAAGGAAAAGGGAAAAACAGAAAAAAAAAAAAAAAAAAAAAGATTACGATTGAGGAGAGAGCATTCCCGGGATTATCTCAACCGGTAACAGATATCTTATTCATAAGATGATGGAATTCAAAGGAAAAAAATAAAAAAGTAAAAAGAAGGAGGGAAAAAATATAATATTCCATTTACATATCCTGATGGATTTCTGTCAGGCAATTCCATGAAACTTTCAAAATCATCTTTAAGGAAAGAAAAGAAAAAAAAAATGTATAGACTCGTTGGGCGAGAACGGATAAACTCCGAAATCCCGGGGAATTTTTTTTTTTCTCCCTTTCCTCCTCCTAGGGTACACGCGGGAGGAAAAAAAAAACAAGTGCGAAATCAATCTCCTTCAAAGTACATACAACAGCAAAACTTTGGAAATGAAATAATTGATTGCGAAAAGTTGGGGAGAAGAAATGAAAAACCAGGGAGGTTGAATACCGGTGTGTGATTAATTACACATCACGAACAACCTTATATGAAAAATTGTATTTCGACAAACTTATTTCCAAGTTTCCCACACGTGACTCGAGTGGATGATGTTATTTATTTTTTTTTTATGGGGCTCTCTTTTGTTTTAATAGGGAGGACGAGAGTTTGAATTTTAGAGGAGTTTATTTAAATGCAAAGGAAAAAATTAAA
The DNA here is from genome assembly GCA_037577465.1 of Liposcelis bostrychophila. Taxonomy (NCBI): domain Eukaryota; kingdom Metazoa; phylum Arthropoda; class Insecta; order Psocodea; family Liposcelididae; genus Liposcelis; species Liposcelis bostrychophila. Next base: position 38,319,921 of record CM075213.1, on the reverse strand, counting down.
AATTAAAAATTAAAAATTAAAAATTACCAACGAAGGTAAATATGAAATGTTTTCACAAGTACATTACGAATTTCGATTTGCGGGATCTCGTTTTTTCGTTTTGTCGCTATGTTCGAATGAGTGCATCTCATATATGTAGAACTGACCTCATCGTGATGACGCATAATTATTACTTTTCACCAGACGCGGGGCTTCGCGTGTTTTTTTTTTAAAAATATGTATTTTTAATTTATTCAGGGATGCCAAACCGCTCCGAAAATCAAAAACGGTCCCGTTTCTTTGTATGTTGAAAAGTCGGATTCGGTTTAGTTTCGGTTAAAAGGTTGTCCACCAAAAAGGGTTCGGTTCGGTTTGGGGGACGGCTCAAAATTTTCTCCAGAGTTTTGGTTTGGTTCTCCTTTTTTTTTTTTTTTTTTTTTTTTTGTTTGTTTTAATATGAAACCGGTTTCAGGTTCGGTTCGGATTTTGAAATTAACTGGGTTTGGGTTTGGGTTTGGTTTCGGTTGGTTTTTTTTTTTTTTTTTTTTTATAAATCCCGTTCGGTTTTTATTTTCTTTAATCCAGTTCGGTTCGGTTACGCTCTGTTTTCTTAATAAAAAAGCCGGATTTGGTTCAGTTCGGTTCGTTTCGATTTTCGATTTAAAAACCGGTTTTTTCGTTAACAGATACCCGGTTTCGGTTAAGTTTTTAGTAAAAAAAAAATCCAGTTTCGGTTACTTTTTGTCGATATCGGTTTGGTTTTTTTTTTTTCACCTAATTTGGGTTTGGGTTCGGTATTTTAATTAAAATTATCCAAACGGTTCGGTTTTTCTGAGACAAAAAATCCGGTTTCGGTTCGTTTTTTAATAAAAAGAAAACGGATTCAGTTCGATTCAGTTAAAAAAAAAAAATAACAAAAATAACAAAAATAAAACAAGGAGAACGGTAATGGGGGTGCATACGCACCCCATTAAACTTTCTCGCGGCTTTATTGGTGGAAAAAAGAAGTTGAAATAAAGAAAAAATGTAAAAAATCAAGTTTAGGTTTTCAAAGGGTATTAATTAAACCCGAGGTACACGATTCCCGCTGTACCCACATAAAGAATCCCAATTTTGGAAAAATAATTTCATATTCGGATTCCTCTACCCCGAAAATATTTTCAAAAATCCGGTTAGATTTTTGATCCGAGGTACACGAATCCCGCTGTACCCACATAAGGAATCCCAATTTTGAAAAAATAATTCCATATTCGGATTCCTCTACCCCGAAAATATTTTCAAAAATCCGGTTAGTTTTTTGATCCGAGGTACACGAATCCCGCTGTACCCACATAAAGAATCCCAATTTTGAAAAAATAATTTCATATTCGGATTCCTCTACCCCGAAAATATTTTCAAAAATCCGGTTAGATTTTTGATCCGAGGTACACGAATCCCGCTGTACCCACATAATGAATCCCAATTTCTGAAAAATAATTCCATATTCGGATTCCTCTACCCCGAAAATATTTTCAAAAATGCGGTTAGTTTTTTGATCCGAGGTACACGAATCCCGCTGTACCCACATAAAGAATCCCAATTTTGAAAAAATAATTCCATATTCGGATTCCTCTACCCCGAAAATATTTTCAAAAATGCGTTAGTTTTTTGATCCGAGGTCCGCGAAATCCGCTGTACCCACAAAAAAATCCGAATTATGGATTGTTCCTGTAACTCGAGATATCGATATGACGTAATAAGTCATATCGATATATCGAAATGACTTAATCGATATATCGATATGACTTATTACGTCATTCGAGATATCGATTTTTAGGCCTAATTTACACGTAGCCTAATCCTCATAATTTGTGAACCAATCATCCGAATTCAACCAAATTTTGATGGTATGATACTTTGACCAATATCTACTACAGTACGAAAATTGGTGATGATTTGTAGCCGGGTTCGAGATTTATCGTCGCAAGAAGAAAACCAAATTTAAAAGTTCAAATATTTGCCGTTTACGTAATTTTTGAAATTTTTAAAAAATAAGAAAAGACCCCCTCTTATTTTTCGACGAAAAATACGTGTGCAAAATTTCCTTTTGATCCGATGCGTAATAGCGGAGAAAAAGCTCCGGGCGTACGCGGCGTACGAGGCGTACGCGGCGTTCGCGGCGTACGCGGCGTTCGCGGCGTACGCGGCGTACGAGGCGTACGAGGCGGACAACCGGGAACTCAGAATTTTATTCTAAGTATAACTATATAAGTTTCATGTAGAAACTCGCAGGATTAACGATTTTCCCTTTTCCGACCACGGCAATACTTTCTTCGCGCCCGCTTCGCGGCCACTCGAAAGTAAAAATAACCCGGTTTCGGTCATATATTTTTTTTATAAACGGTTCAAATTCGATATCGGCTTGGGTTGTTTTTCCCCTGATTTGGGTTTGGTTTTAGGCCCTTTTTAAATTTTAAATGGGTTCGATTTCCTAATTAAAATTTTCTACAAGGTTCGGCTTTTCTGAGAAAGTACAATGAATACCGCCACACAAACCGACATGAAAGATACAGGACTACCAATAAAATCATCAATCACTCCTACCGGCAGCAAAACGGTGCGAATCGGATATTTGAAAGCGTAAACACCGGAAGGAAAAACAAAGATAGCCGAAGACATAGCAACTGCTTCGCTATCTATCAAAAGGAAAATCATACCGGTGAAAAGAGGTTTGCCATCCCTGAATTTATTTTGATATTTTTGTGAATCATCATTTGTCAAAATACATGTCTAACCTTGCAAGTTTTCAAAGATTGGAATATACTCACGGGTTTCTACGCAATCCTAAGCTAAGACTGTCGAATTTAAGAATAGATGACAGAAAATAAGCTAAAATAAACACGCCTTACCTAGGGTACCTTAAGTCTCTACCCAAGGGTTTGGTCACTCGACAAAAATTGCTTGAAATAGGCAAGAAATTGCAAGGAAATGTTGTTGTTCAATGTCTTCAAAAAGCTGTTCCATATTTTTAGTGTTTCATACATTCAACCGGACCTTAAAGGTACAGAATTCGACACCGAAAAAGCGATAAAATTTTTTGAAAGAAAAAACAAATCGCCGTATGGGGCGCAATTTCACGCCAAACATGTTCGGCGAATATGTTCGGCAAACATGTTGGACAAACATTTTCACCAAACATTTTCCCTAACATGCAGGGGAAGCTCCACATAAGCAGTGACGCTTTTTTAAGCATGTTTGGTGAAAACGTTTGTGTTTGACAAAAGTTTGTTGTTGACAAAAGAACATTTCGGACAAACATTTTCACCAAACATTTTCCCTAACATGCAGGGGAAGCTCCACATAAGCAGTGACGCTTTTTTAAGCATGTTTGGTGAAAACGTTTGTGTTTGACAAAAGTTTGTTGTTGACAAAAGAACATTTCGGACAAACATTTTCACCAAACATGCTTAAAAAAGCTTCACTGCTTATGGGCGCTCAATGGAGTAACAAATGAAAAATTTACAAACTGCATAACAGTTGTGCGTGAATGTTTGGAGTATGCAGGATGCGATAGGTAATAACAGCATTGTTGCGGACCAGCTTCAGGGTGGGTGACCGCACGGACACTCTTCCCCTCTGATGGGGATGGCGCGATTTGAAAAAAATTAAAAAAAAAAAAATTTCAAGTCAAAATTTTCTTTTTGTCCACAGTCCGGCTGTGTATTTTCCGGCTGTGATTTTATCTCTCGAATAATACATCTAAAAATTTAAAATTCGCCTGCTAAAAAAAAAAAAAACCGCAAAAGTTATAATCAACGTTGGGGGTATGTCAAGAATTCGCCCTCGGGGAAAATAACAAAACCCCCCCACACACATCAGTGAAAAAAAAAAAACCGAAGCATCGGGAGCTACGATTTTGATTCCGAGAATTTCTCTTAAATTAACAGCATCCCATTTTTTTTATTACGACTTTTACATATAAAAAAAATAGGAACACTTCAAAAAAAAAAAAAATCATCTCGAAGCGGAAATGAAAAATCCTGAAATGGCGAGAGAGTATCAGATGAAACGTGGATAAGTGAGTTTGTTTTGTATTTTTATTTTGAAAAAAAAAAAAAAAAAAAAAAAAAAAAAAAAAAAATCCCTCTTCTACCCCTTTCCTCCAGTTACATTTTTTTTTTATCTCGTTACGCTTTGTTTCCATAGTAATTGTAATTCTATTTGAAACACCGATCGTGTGAGCCAACCTTTTATGCTTCTTCAACCTTGGCAGCCTGTTTACCAAGAAAAACAAGAAAACCTTTTGATGTCTTCCTTAAATTTAACAGCTAACAAGAAAGTTAACGAGGCGTGTCCACTATAATCTTTCAAGGTTTTCGTTAGATTAAATGCCGGTTAAAAAGCAAGAAACGCGGGGGGGGAGGGAGACAAGAGGAGGGGGGGTTAATTCAGGAAACCCGGGAGCCTTAAAAGGAAAGGATATTTTCTTTTATTACGTTTCCTTTCTCTTTTAATGATCTATTAAAAAGTTGTTGTTTGCAGGATCCGTAATGAATTGATGCGTGTTTTTCTTGTTAAATTGAAAAAAAAAAAAAAATGTGATTTGATTTGAAATAATTTTCCGTAGGATTGTATGCTCGTTCGTGATGCAAGGATTAGATTGACAGAGCGTGGAAAGACTCAAAAGGCAGGGGAAAAAATCGGAATGATCGCAGATGGAGTTAAAGAATCGTTTATTTTCCCGTATGCGCGGTTCATACGCTGCTTGGAAAAGATTAGAAAATTATTGGGAAAAAAGATTATTTCCGAATAAATCCAAGTGAGCTTTTTCAAGAATTAATCAGCGAAACTAAGTCACATACCATGCAAAGCTAATACAGGAATCCAGCTTCCAATCAATTTTTTCTCTACTTAGTTTTAATTTAGTAACTAAATTATAATTAAATTACAACTATAATTTGGTAACTAAATTATAACTAAGGAGAGAAAAACCATTCTCTATTCCTCCCACCCACCCTCTATTCCTCAGGTAGGAAAACTGTTATCCTACCTGAGGAATAGAAGGTGGATTGTTTGAATACTAAAAATAATACACGAATTTCACACATTCGCATATATAGAAAAAAAACCAGAACATCAAAATGAGATTACTTTAACTAAACTAGAATAACTAAAATAGAAAACTAAAATAGAATTCGGATTGTAATTTTTCTTGAAAATAAAAAAAATTACGGCGAAAACGAAATTTCAAATTACGACTAACCTAATTATATAGGTTTCTTTCTGGTCCAGGTTAGATAGAGAAAAAAAAAATGAGAGAAATTGAGTTTTGACTTCACAAACAAATCCCACCGACCCAAGTGGTCGGTGGATCGAATCTATGTGAAGGAGTTTGAGTTTTTTTCACTTAATCTACAGAAATTTATAATTTCTCTGGTTAAACAATTATTCTCCTTAATTCTAGACTGTGCTCTGCAACGTAATTCTTCAATTCTATATTTCTTCCTTTGCTTTGCACTATCAGTTTTAGTTTGTTTCTGGGCTTGGGCTTGATGAAAGGTGGAAATGCAAAATAGATCTTTGTTTCCCCCCCCCGAAAAGGGGCGATTTGTTTTTGAGAAATTGAGTTTTGTATTCACAATAGTATAAAGGTTCCGCTTGTAAGCGGAACCTTTATACTATTGTGAATATGTAATAAAATTCAATACATACGAAAGCCCTGAAGGGCCAAAACTATTTGTTAGTTGTGTCGTTTGTTCCGGAACAAACAATTTTAACGCTGTGAGTTTCGGAACTGGCAATTTTTTTTTTTTGCGCCAGTTCCGGAACTGGTTATAGGTTTCTTTAATTTATAATTCAGCTCCGCCAGTTCTGGAACAAGCACTGTCAATTCCGAAACTAACAGCGTTGAAATAGTTTGTTCCGGAACAAACAACAACACAACCGACGTGTAGTTTTGACCCTTCAGGGCTTCCGTAAATATTATTATTATTATATTGTATATATATTATTATTATTATTATATTGTATATTATATTATTTGTTATTCGAACAAAAAAAGAAGTTTCAGATTCTTTAGTAAAATATTCTGGCCTTAACGTGTCTTTTAAAAAGCTCAAAGATTATAATAATTCTAGTAAAAAACACTATAAAATTCCTGTAAAGAAAAATTTTTTGTACAAAAAAATCGAGACAAAAAATTGTAGAGCTTCATTTTAAAAATTCTGGAGCGCGACAACCAATTCATTGAAATTTCCGGACAGACATGCTTGAAAATAAATTAATTATAAAAAAAACACGGAAAAAAAAGTACTGTAATTTTTACATTTTTATATGTAACTATGGAACTACATATAACTATGTGTAATTTGTACATATAACTATGTGTAATTTTTACATATAATATGTGTAATTTTTACATATAATAAATGTAAAAATTACACATAGTTATTAGTAGTTCCATAGTTACATATAAAAATGTAAAAATTACAGTACTTTTTTTCCGTGAATAAGATTTCTCTATAAAAAAAATTAGGTCTAAAAATTCTTCAGTGAGAAAATTCTGAACCAAAAATTACTGACTGAGAATACTTTTGAAATAAAAAATATCTTTCTAGAAATGTTTGTTTGTAAATCGTAACTTCTTCTCTGGCCGACATGGAGGCGTTAGGGTTTAGTTTTGGCAACACACCTCTGACCGTCAACATCTAATTCAACTTAAATTTTAAGTTTTACTTAAATTTTAATGAAAATGCTTTTTACTTTCACAGATAAAAATGGTGACCAAGATAACCGGTTTCAAAATATTGGACGAAACAGCAAAGGCACCCTGTATCCTCTGCGGTCAGAGCGACGTAGATGAGGTTAACTACGGCGAGCTCTGTCAATTAGGGAATAATAATAATTATTATTATTATAATAATAATAAAATTAATCTCAAAATATCAAAATCTCAAATCTAACATAAAATCTCTAGTCTCAAACCTCTAATTCTCAAACTTCAAATTTCAAATTTTAAATATTAAATATTAAATTTTAATTTTCAAATTATAAAAAAAAAAATGTTAATGGAATAATAATAATCCTAAGTTGTACGGTTGTGGGAAAAAAGCCCACTTTGCAACTTAGAGAAAAAGATTGTTAAGTTTTTTGTTTAAATATATGTTAAGGTAAGGGTAGGGAAGTGCGACCGGATTCTAGAAAAAATTGATTTTGACCTTTATTAGTTCTTAATAGGAAGAGAATCAAGCCAAGTTTTTTATTACAATATACTGCTCCATTATTAAGCTTTAATGTGCATTAGCCTCAAATTTGAAAAACGGCGCGATTTAGAGTTCCACCATATTTTTCTGACTGCCGACGTATAATATTTCAAACCTCCATTTTTTGAAAAGTGCGACCGTTCTTATTTTTTTTTAAAAAATGAATTCTCCAAAGCAAAAGTTATTTGTTTATAAAAGATCGATGAATTTTCTTTCAAAAATTGCTGAACACCGTTAAAAACAAATAATTCTTGTTTATTAAAACTACAATTAAATAATTATTATTAGTGGCACTCCGAATTGCATATGTAAATAAAAACAAGATGGTTTCCTTTGTCAAAGGAATTAAAGAAGTCGTCTGCTAGTCGCACTTTCCGAAAATATTATTTTTGCCAAAAAAGTGCGACCTATTAAGGTTTATCAAATAGGAAGTCGAGTAAAAAATTCTTGGTAGCATAAAAAAATAATGCAAGGTATTGACAATTGAATGGAGCATATTTCATAAAATAAGCCAATGTTTACATAAAATTAAATCAAATTGAAAATGAGGCAGTCTAACTTTCCGACGAATATGAATTTTTGCTTTTGTAAAATTATTTTTTTTTTATTCAAAAATGGACGGCAACAATACATTTCTTTGATCATAATAGGTTCTGAAAACATTAAAAAATCGTCCCTTGAAATCTTTTTTTTAAGTATGGGATTTTTATCAGTTTTTATTAAACCGGTCGCACTTTTCAGACGGTCGCACTTCCCTACCCTTACCTTACATTACATTACATTACATTACATTATTATCTGAATCTAGGGTGGTTCAAATTTACTTTACTTTTCGCGATTTTGTTCTTCACTCGATTTTCACTTTTCTTATGTTCTAAAAACAAAAGGTAATTTTTTTTAGATTTTTTTCTATCACGTGGCTCACCGCCAATTTGTGCTTATAATAATTTTTTTGGGAATTTCTTAAAACAAATTTTTCCAAAAATTTAGGAGCAATTCTTTGGGACCCAAACTAATTTTTTCTATGTTTTCGACGTCGTAGAATCCGAAAATGACCATCCCGTTTTGATCAGAATCACCCCTAACTGGCCTTTCTTTGCCCAAAAGTTGCAATTTTTCGGTTTAAAAAAAATCTAATTTAAAGTCGATTTTAACCCCTCTGACAATTTTTTTGGGGATTAAATCATGCTAAAATACGTTTTCGACATCGTAGAATTCGAATATGACCACCGCGTTTTGATCAAAGTCACAAAATCTTTGGTGAAAATCAACTTGAAATTTGATTTTTTTCACCAAAAAAATTGCTATTTTCGGCTAAAAAAAAAGGGTGTTTAGCTAGTTAGGGGGGTAATTTCGATCAAAACGGGGTGGTCATATTCGGATTCTACGACGTCGAAAACCTAGAAAAAATTAGTTTATTTGAATTTTTTTCAACTTTTGACCTTTTTTAAACACAAAATCGTGGAGAGCGACCCCTTAACGTGATCGGAAAAATCAAAAAAAAAAAAAAAAAAAAAAAAAAATCTTTCGCTTTTAGACCACAAGAAAAGTGAAAATCGCATGAAGAACAAAATCGAGGAAAGGAAGGTAAATTTGAACCCCCCTAGTGAACCACGATAGGGGATGGAGACAGAAATAGCAGTAAAACCAGATTGATTATAAAAAAGAAGCTTAGGGCGCAATTTCACGCCAAGCATGTTCGTTTTGCATAAAAGTGGCGATCATGTTCTGCAAAAATGTAGGACAAACATTTTCATCGAACACTTTGTCCAACATGCAGGGGAAGCTCCACATAAGCAATGACGCTTTTTTAAACATGTCGGGTAAAAATTTTTAACAAACATTTTCACATAAAATGCTTAAAAAAACGGCACTGCTTATGTAGAGCTTTCCCAATATATCGGGGAAAGTGTTCGACAGAAATGTTTGTCCAACCTCGGATTTTTTGTAAAAAAAAAAAAATTATATTACAACACAAGGGCTGCAAAAGAAAAAAATTGGCCGTCGAGGCCGATTTTGAAACCCGAGCCGAAAGGCGAAGGCTTTAAAAAAGATCTCGACGGACAATTCTTTTGCAGCTCTTGAGTTGTAAGCTATTTTTCACGTGATCAAAAAGTGAATCAGTGAAATCAAAAATCAAAAATCAAAAAAGGAAAAAAGTGATCAATAAATTAGCAATTAATATAGATCACTTTTTTTTTACTCAAAAAACATTAAATTCGTTGGTGTATTTGCATGGGAGCAGCGGGAGCAAAGGTTACTGTTCGAAATCCTTTTACAATTGGCGCTTGAGTTATGACAGCAAATATTCCGAAAAATAAGGAACGATGTTTTTGGACAAGAAGAACGATGGACGGGGGATGTTGAGGGGGAAAAAATAGAAATATTTAGAAACACTTTTGGAAACGATTTATTCAAAGGCGATGACTTTAAAAAAGAAAAAAATTAAGTTTAGGGTGCGAATTCACTATGGAATGTTGGACCATCATGTTGGTACAAGTTGAAAAAACATGAGTTATACCAACCTTTTGGAATGTTGGACGAACTTGTTGTACCAACATGTTCGTCGAACATTCTGTAGTGAATTTGCACCCTTTAATTAAAATAACTTTATTTCTATAATTTCAGATGAATGCTGGGTAGCTAGTCTCAGATGAATTTCATAGGACTGTAGTGAAGTAGATGTTCCTAAGGGTATAGGGAGTAGTAAGATTTAAAAAAAAAAGAAAGAAAGAAAATAAGAAAATAAGAAAATATTTTCGGGGTAGAGGAATCCGAATATGGAATTATTTTTCAGAAATTGGGATTCATTATGTGGGTACAGCGGGATTCGTGTACCTCGGATCAAAAAACTAACCGGATTTTTGAAAATATTTTCGGGGTAGAGGAATCCGAATATGGAATTATTTTTCAGAAATTGGGATTCATTATGTGGGTACAGCGGGAATCGTGTACCTCGGGTTTAATTAATACCCTTTGAAAACCTAAACTTGATTTTTTACATTTTTTCTTTATTTCAACTTCTTTTTTCCACCAATAAAGCCGCGAGAAAGTTTAATGGGGTGCGTATGCACCCCCATTACCGTTCTCCTTGTTTTAAACACCTTACCAAAACCCCGGCAGGCGAAACCCCGATTTTAAAAGTTTTCTTTCAGAGAAAATTGTTTTTCTCGCCTTTTTAGTTTTTAAAAGTTTTTAAAAATTTATAATAAATTAAAAATAAAATATAATAAAAGGCAAAAGCAAAACTCCGACATTCAAATCCCCGACATTATAAATCGGGGTTTCGAATGTCGGGGTTTTTTCTAGGGCCTTTTTTACAAAAAGTAGAGTAACAAATCTGAAAGAAAAAAATGAGGAATCGTGTGTGTCACAAAGAGAACCGATACCAGGGACGCAATCATTCCAATCCGAAAAAGCGAAAAATAAGGGACACCCTTGTAGACATTAAAACTGAGCATCAGTCCATGAGCCACTAAGTACCAAAGGTACTCATTCATACCTTGTTTTTTCATAATAACTAATTTAAACAAAAAATAAATTTCAAAATCATTTTACGGATCCCTAAAAAAAAAAAAAAAAAACAACGCAAACATGGACATCCACACATGACCATTGCTTTTTTGTTGCGTAAAACGTGACGAAACAAGTATAAACTAATTAACTTCAAATTCATATTTTTCCACTCTTTTTGTGAGAAAAAAAAAAAAAAAGTTCGGGATTCCCGGGAAAACCCAAACAATGGAATCAATATTAAAAATGTATCTCTCTCTTCAACCACGTCATGGCCCCTGCAATGCGGGTATCTTCACGCTTGCAAAATGCATTTTGTGTCGTATTTTAATATCCTAAAAAAAAAAAAAAAAAAAAACGGAAAAAATTAAAAACAAACGTCAAAAAACTTAAACTTGGCAATGTTAATTAAAAAAAAAAAAAAAATTCTTCGCTCCGTTTTTCGGGAGGGAAAATTTTAATATGAGCAGAAAAAGCACTAGTCCTTTTCCACGTTCATTAAAATAAGCAGTCGAGGCAAAAACTTCCAGTTTCCAGTCAAATATTTTTTTTTCGCGGAAAAAAAAATTCGAAACAGAAAAACAAAATAATTCAGGGTTTGATTCGTATAAAAAAAATCAGGGACGACTGGACGTTTAGAGAAAATTCAATCCTGTGGAATAAAATCCTTTTCGCTTTAATTTGTCGATTTCAACCCGACGCTCAAAGTAGATATCATTTTTTTCCTTGTAAAGAAGGCTTTCTCACCTTTTCTTAAAAAAAGAAGAAAAAAAAGAGTTTTTCTCTAATAAAAAAAAAAGAAGGAAGAAAGCTGATGTAAAAGACTTGTAGCAAAGAAGATAGGAGGAGGGGATCATCCTTAGAGGATTTATTCAATAAACTCGGTCAACACTTGAAGAACAGAAAGAAAAAAAAAATAATTTTTTTTTTCTTCTCGAAACCCGAGGCAATTTAAATGTAAAATAAATATGTGAATTTTTTAAATGAAGGTTTTTTTTTCTTTTAATTTTAAAGAAAGAGAAGAAGCCGGGGAAGGAGGAGAAAAAAAAATGAAGTTTGTTTTTAGGCGCATTGCAGAATTTTACGGGGGGCGACAACGTGGGCTGAATATTCATTACACAAGGTCGTCGGTAAAATCTTCAACGGATACGTTTTCTTCACCTTAAAGTAACTCGATTTATCAAAACTTCTCGGACGTGACAATTACAAATTCAGAAATGTAACCTAGCGGAAAGTTGATGAGTTTCGGGTAAATATCATCATGGATGAGAGGAACGAAGAGGGGAGAGAAATAAGGAAATGGAAATGCTCACAAAAAAAAAATAACAGGAAGAACTTTCCTTTCGAAATCGAACAACAACACCTTGTGCAAAAAAAAAAAAAAAATCCGAGAAGAACAATCTGGTTTATTGAATTTCTTTTTTTCTTTCTTTTACCTAAAAAAAAAAGAGAAGAAAAAAAAAATTTTTTTCTTTTTTTTGATCGATGGTTCCAGAAGTTTTAAGAATAGATTCTACAACATGAAAAATCAGCGATCGCAATCCTATTCCGTGCAAGAAGAAAAAAAAAAGAGGGGTAATAAAAATCCATGGAAGGACGAGTTCAATCTCGAGGAGTGATCAATTTATCTTTACAGTTTCCAGATTTTTTTTTTTTTTTTCCTCTCCCTCCACATTTTTTTGATTCATTCTTTTCGATTTTAATTTCATTCCGCAATGTTTTCAACTCCTTTTTATTTTTGATGTTTTCCACTGGACGGGGGGGAAATCGGAAAAGCGCAACAAGTCCTCGTGTATGATGATAAAATGGAATTTATCTCCCTTCCCTTCCTCAAAACCTTACGGGCTATGGCGTTAAATTACTTCCCTAATTCACGTCGCCGCCCCCATTTCGGGGGATCACTTGCAAAGGAGGGAAACTGAACAATCCATTAACAAGCATTTTCCCCTCCCTCCTCCGCCCCCCGAGTTTTCCATGTTTATTAACGACATATCGCTCCGCCATAAGTTATAAAAAGATTTATAATAAATAATCTTTCATCGCGTCGGAATCCTTCGATAAATAACCTGAAATATTATTTTGTGCTCGATTAAAAACATCCGGGGTTGTTAACGTAAATATTTTACCTCGAGGTTTTAAAAAGGTAGGGGGATGGGGAGGGGGAGGGGGAAGAAGGGTTAGCTGGTTATTTATTTATAAATAAATAAGTAAATAAATAAACAAACCGAAGCCTTTTTACCCTTTCGAACCAAACCTTTTTACCCTTCTCTCTCTTCCGCAGAGAAGGTTTTCCTTCGTTTTAATTTGACTTCGACGGAATAATACAAAAAAAAAAAATCTTCCTAATTTGGTTTTACAACACTAAAGAAATGGAATTCCAAGAACATGGCGTATAATAAATCGGATAGCACTTCCAGGGGCGCAATTTCACGTCGAACATGTTGGGTAAAAATGTTCCGCGAACATCTTCCAGTTGGATGAAACATACGATCGTGATCGGTGAGCATATTCGCTCAACATGCTGAAAACATTTTCACCGAACATTTTCAAAAAAGCCTCATTGCTTATTAGGGTGCTTCTTATTTTGCGAAGTTTGGATTTTCGGAGGTGCCACCCCCTAAATTTTTTTTATTTGTATGAAATAAGTTTCCTTGAATTTTTTCAATTTTTTTACTCGACGGAAAAGCGTGCCTCATAGAATTTTTAGTTGGAAAAAATCAAATATAAACCAAAAAATTAATAATTTTTTGAAGTGAAACTTCTTTCGTGAAAACAAAATATTACAACTCGAAAAATTTAATCGATTAAAAAAGATTGCAAACATAGAGGGGTAAAATGGGAGTGTTCACGCACTTTTTTAAAAATTGACGTTAAAGTACGAAAATTAACGAAAAATTAACGATAATTAAGGTTAATCAACGAAAAATTAACATTATTTAAGGAAAAGCCAACGAAAATTAACTTAAATTTTTTTCTTTCGTCTTTTGTTAATTTTCCGTTAACTCTTCGTTAATTTTTAAATTTTTTTTTCATTTTTAGTTAATATTTCGGTAAATTTTCCAGTGTTAATTTTTAGTGAACGAAAAATATATTTTTGGTCTTTTGAAGTTTCACTTCCTTTCTTCAGTGACTTTGAGTAGCAAGAATCACTACTTTTTTTTTTTTTTTTGCGCAAAAAAATCCTTGCTTTTTATCGGAAATTTTGGGTAGATTTCAAATCTGAAAATATTTTTTTCGTATCTGGTCCGGTTTTTGAGCAAGAGGCCGAAATAAGACGAAAAAATCTAGAAAAGCGACAAAATGCACTAAATCCAGTTTTCATTGCTTTTTGGCTTGTATCTCATTAAAGAAACCAGATAAAAAAAAAAACTGTTTTTGGATTCGAAATTTATGCAAAATATCCGATAGGAAACAAGGGTTTTTTTTCACAAAATAAAAAAAAAAAAAAAAGATCAATTTTTTGAGATTTTGGCGGGAAAAACACCGGAGCAGGGCAGAACGATGGAAAGAAAGTTTTGAGAAAAATTAACAACTCGTACCCATGGAGGACTCGAACCCCCGGTGTTCTCGTAAATATTTAAATATCAATTTTTTGGTTCTTATCGAATTTTTTCGAACTAAAAGCTCGATGAGGCACGCTTTCCCGTCGAGTAAAAAATTTGAAAAAATTCCGGGGAACTTATCTCATGCAAATAAAAAACTTAGCGGGTGGCACCTGCGAAAATCGAAACTTCGCAAAATATTGCTTTTGCTTATGTCCAGCGTCCCCTAAATATTAATTAAGGAAAATGTTGGGTGAAAATATTTGTCCAACATGTTCACCGAACATTTTCCGCCATTTTTATCCGACTTGTTCGCTAGGGAGGGCCGAAAATCACGAATTTTGGAATTTGAAACCTCCTGATAGTGGGCGCCTTTTGGCAACACTGTTAACCCTAATTTTTGCACATTTTTTTGAAGGTCATGTTGAGGTCGCCCAACGGCCTTAAAGTTTACAAAAACCCCACATATGAGGGAAAAAAATTTATTTATTTATTTTTTTTTTCTCAAGAAAGTACTGTTTTTAATCGGAAATTTTGCGTAGATTACGAATATGAAGTCTAAAATTACTTTTAGTGTACGGTTTTCGAGCTTTAGGCCGATTTTTCAAGCACTAAAATTCTTTAAACTTTTTCCCCCATTGGCTAAAAAACCGTGCACAAAAATTAATTTTGGACTTCATATTCGTAATCTACACCAAATTTCCGATAGAAAATAAAATACATTTTTCAGCACAAAAAAAAAAAAATCTTATTTTTTGCCATTTGTATGTTGGGCTTTTCAAAACCTTCAAAATCATTGCGGGACCTCAAGATGACCTTCGAAAAATCCGAAAAAAATTAGGGTTAACAGCGTTGCCAAAATTCTCCCATTTCACTCTCATCCGGAGTTTTCAAATTCCAAATTTTGTGATTTTGGGCCCACCCTACTGTTCTCCGAACATGTTGGGCGCACATCTTCGGCGTGAAATTCTTCCCCAGGAAATAAAACACTTTTTTTTTCTTTTCGGGTGTGTGTGTGCAAATTACGTTTGAGGCAAAGAGTTATCGAAAATGTCTGCTAGTGCAATTTCCCTCGATATCGATAACCCCCAAGTCTGATTTATCGATTCCGTATATACATCCGAACGGCATACGGCAAAAGGTTCACCGTGTTCTATATATTTTTGTTTTCTTCCTTTTGTTGAATAAAGGAAAATGATGTTTTACTCCACCAACAAAAACGGGGAGGGAAAAAAAAAAAAAAAAAAAAAAAAAAAAAAGATAATCAAAACGATTCCGAGATCAGACGAAATAAATGCAACAGAGTTTTGTTGTAAGTAATTAATAATTCAAAGTCTGAAATCGAACAATTAGCAAATCGCGATACCGAAATAAATCGGATCTCGTTAATATTACATGATGGAACAGGAATTCATTTTTGTTTTATAATTTCCCCACTTCATTCATTCATTCATTCATTTCGTTAAACAAAATTAAAGAAGAAACCAGCTCAACAAGGTTTCACAGTGCTTCAAGTTCTATCGAAGCATCGAAAGTAATTTAATATGGGAATCTTGTCTTGATCATTTTCTTTAGTTTTTCTGAATAATTAAGCATGGATTCGTAAAGAAAAATATCTTGCTTAACCTAGGAAGAGGAATGAATTTTCCTCCCTAGGCTAACGATATACTATTTCGGTTTTAACCTAGTCATATTTCCCATCGCTGTCAGCAGTCAGCTTCAAAGGTTAAGAAACTGAAAAATTTATATAAGAGGGAGACCCAATGACTCAATTTGACCCGATTACTCTTAATTGAAAAAGCGGTTGAATGCTTCGTTAAAAAATGAACTAAAAAAATTCTTAGAATACGAAATTCGTAGAATATTTCAAAGTGAATAGTTTTCTTCAAATAAAAATTGGTATGAAGGCGTAGCTGTTCGCACTCCGTTTACCAGCAGTGGACTTGAATCTTTGGATTTTATAATGCCGAAATCCGTACGATTTACTGGAAATTTTAATTATTCATTGCTGCTTTAAAAAATACACTGCCAAAAATTTAAAAAAAAACTGTCACTTCAATACTGCCAAGCTAGGGAAGAAACTGTCAAAAAAGCTATTTGAAAACTGCCAGTATAATTATAAGCTATTTTTAAGTCAGTAGACACCTTGAACCGACTCCGCCTTTTAATAGAATTATTATTATTAATTAATGAATTATTTATTTATTTTAAATAACTGATTCATTAATTAATTATTTATTATTTTTAATCGAATCCTTTTAATGATACAGATATAGAATTAGGTAAAATATTTTTCCAGTTTTGTGATTTTACCACCGGATTCACGTAATAAAATAACGATGTGATGTAATCACATAAAATCCGTAATTTTATCACACGGTCCAAAAAAAATCAGCCCATGATACCATCACATAAATATTGTAATAAAATCAATTACAAAAAAAAAAATTGAAATTATAAGTGTCACCGTTTTGTTTTAGGAATGAAATTTTGACAGGTTGACTATAACACCAAGGCAGGATTATAGGGTAAATCCTGTTCGCGTGTAAATCCTGCTCAAACGTGCATATGGAAATTCATGGGGCCGAAAAAAGCTTCTACATCGCCAAAGACCTATTTACGATCCATGTCATATTTCCAGGGTAACGTCGCAATAAAAACTAAAATCTTATAAATTAATTTGCCGGGGCGTCCGCTGGCATCAAATACCAAATACCCAATGGCTACAGCCGCAATATTACTTGGAAATAAATATATCCACTAATATTTAAAAATTCCAGTGAAAAAAAAAAATGAACATATTTGTCTCTGGAAGAACGGCACATATGCTGTTTAAAATAACATGAATGACAACTACAAAGTCAAACAAGAATTGGGGGCTACACCTTTGATCGAAATCCGGAAAATTTTTTCCAGTGCAATCCGCGAAAATAATTCGGTGATGTAGAGATAAACTCTATTCTATTATTGAGCTACATTCCCTCAAGGACCAAACTTATTATTATAACCAAAGTTCCTCTTATCAAATTAATTAACATTCCATTTTCGTTTATCGCTGATTTATAAAAAAATATCATTTATTTTCTATTAATTATCGCTTGTTGGACGTTCGACAATGTTAAACTTTACATGTTAAAACTGGAGAAAAAAAAAAAGTTTTCTTCTCGCTCATAAAAACTAAGAAATAAAAAAATATCGAGAACTGACTCTCTGCACCTTACGCGTGCGTCGGATCAAAAAAAAAGCTTTACAGATCAACTTTCTTTCTTTCTTCGCTGAATGAAGCAAGAAAATGTAAAAGCATGTAAATCGATTTGGGAGTTTCTAAAAAACGCTCTCGACTAAAAAAGGGGTCCTTCGATCCCTCAAAGAAAAAGAAAAAAAAAAGGCGTAACAATAAAGGCTATTACTTAACCGTTCGACCCTAAATTTCGAACAAGAGGACATCTAAGAAAAAAAAAAAAAAAAAAAAAAACGGGAATTTGTTTTCCACGTTTTTCGTAGATGGAAAATGGGACAAGACAGTCGAATTCATTTTTCTTTTCAACAATTGAAAAAAACTTTTTTTTATCTCCAGCGACGAACAAATATATAAATAAGAAAAGACGTTTCGAAACTGAGCACAGGGAGTTCGATAATATAAGTTCAGAAAAAAAAAAATTCCCCGCGTTCAATTTCAAAAACCAAATCAAACCTTTTTTCCCCTTTTTTTTTCGCGTAATCCACAAAAAATCGAAATTGCGATATCCGAAATTATTTCGTGAAAATATTCCAAATATGTGTGAAACCCGAGGTGAAAATTGCGGTAATCCCAAGTGAAGGAGCTAAAAATAAAAAACACCCAACACCAGAAAACACCGATTATCACGACCAAGACCAACTTCAAACTATGTAATAATAATGCACACACGCTGGCACCGTGTTTTTCATTTTTGCTTCACACACACGAGTATTTATATAATAATAACAACAAAATAAAACTCTTTTTTTTTTTTTTGCAAGGGTTATTTATTATAATCTTGTTTAGGTCGAAAATCCCGGCTTTTTGGGTTAATTTCAAAATTTATCTCTCTACCGTCTGTATGATTTTATATTTACCGCAGGTAAGCTGACAATTTGAAAATACAGACATTGTGTGTGATTGCCCGTTAGCAAAATATCAAATACAAGGGAATGAGAAACCCGTTCGGGGAGGGAAGGGGAGAGGCGTTAGGTACAGTCGAGTTGAAACTGTTACCCATACCCCGGAATCAAGGATTATAAATCGTTAATTTTCGGTATTAACTTGTCCAATAAATAATTACGCAGCTCGGGGAGGGAAAAGAAAAAAAAAATTGTCAACTTATCTGAGATTTAAAAAAAAAAAAAAAAAACAGCAATGATGTATCAAACTTTCAATTTAATTTTTTTTTTTTTTTTTTCACGATAATCTACTACCAGACACGCCGGATTTAATCCGAATCGAACGCTTTCAATTTTTAAAAAAAATCAAATTTCCATTTATTTTTAAAATCGCCTTAACAGCCAAAAATAATTCGTTAGTTATTTCCAAAAAAAAAAAAAAAAAAAAGAATAGAACGAAAAGGGAATAAAAAAAAATGCGGGGCAGGCGGTGCGGATTTCGAAAGATGATTTACAATATATGTGACCCAAAAATGTCCCGCCACCCCGAAGTCTTCTTTCGGGAATAAAAAAAAAAAAAGAAAAGGGGGAGAGGGGGGAAATCGCTTCTTAAAATATGAAAAATAGCGCGGGTTTTCCAGTAATATCTTCATATAAAGAAAAAAAAAAAATACGGAAGGGGTAGAGGTTAAATAAAAAGCAGCTTTTATTCGCAAATAACCGGACAAAAACCCGTTTTATTTTTATTTAAAAAAAAAAATAATAATAAAATAATAAATCCTTTCCTTTTTTCGGGAAATATTATGAAAAAAGAATTTCCACAAAATAAAAAAAAAAAAACCCCTCCTCTACTACCCTCCAGCTTAAAATATTTACGAGTCATTTATTTGGTTCATACATTTTTTTTTTTTGTTCACTCGGAATTCTTTTGTTTTGAGCGGTCTTTCCCAGCAAAATCAATTTTTTATATATGTTCCATGAAATTTTTAAGCGCATCTAATCCAGATTAGCTGGCATACGTTTTTTTTTGTTTCCGGTTCATAAAAAAAAAAAAAAAAATATTCCTCCCGCTTTAAACCCAAAAATCTTATGAATAATTCAAAACTCCCAGCGAAAAAAAAAAAGAAAAAAAGAAACATCCATTAATTAATAAGGTCCTGATCACGTGGCCGTAAAGAGTTCGTTAGAAGCTCATTACAAAAGCGAAAAAGAAAAAAAAAATTACTGGCTAATTTTTGTTTATTTTCCCTTGCGATTTTCCCGCCATTAATTAATTCCTAAAAGAAAAATCCGGAGCATAAATAAATAAACAAACATATAAATCATTGCTGTTTTTTCAAAATAAATTTTCATACATTTTATTTTTAATTTTTTATAAAGCCACTCAAACCCGTGAGTTAATTTCTCTCAGGGAAATTTTTCCGGAGCACTAACGAAAAAAACGATACTCAGAAAGGAATTTCGATAAAATCTCCAAAAACTCACTTTTCGGTTACGATAAAAAAAAAAAAAAAAAGTTCGGAAAATTCTTGAACGCGGGACCCCGTAAACCCGTTTCAACCGCTAGCAATGCTGCCGCGACTGTGGCGACGCTCACGGAAAACATAAGACCAACCCCTATCCCTTTCAATCCGAGCGCATGCCCTTCCCGCCACTCGGAAAGGAACAGAATTTTAAAAATAAAAAAGGGAGCATTTAAGAACTTACGTTACTTTAAATCTCGTTGAGAACTTACCTGAAAATAAAAAAAGGAAAAAAAAAATTAAAAACGTTTTAAAGTAATAACATTTCTTTCATAAAACAAAAAAAAAAAAAAAAAAAAAAAACAAAAAAAAAACACTTTTTGGTCATTTTAAAAATTTGAAAAAATTCCGGGTGTTTAAAATTTTATGTCAAAAAATTTTGTGTTAACCAATTTGGTTAAACTTTACATCTTGTGCTATTTTTTATATATAAATTATATATAATTTATATATAATTTATATATAAGTTATATATAAATTATATATAAATTATATATATTTCTTTTATATATAATTTATATATAAGTTATATATAAATTATATATAAATTATATATAATTTCTTTATATATAATTATATATAATTATATATAAATTATATATAATTATATATAACTTATATATAATTATATATAAATTATATATAATTTATATATAAAAAATAGCACAAGATGTAAAGTTTAACCAAAAATTTTATGTCAAAATCAGCATAAGTCAACATAAGCAGGTCCACATAATTCTTATGTTGTTTTTGTTTTTGTTTATGTTTACTTTTTGGGAAAAACAACAGAAAAAATTTATGTGGACCGCTTAGAACATATTTACATAATATTTTTTACTGTGTACACTTCAAAAAAAAAAAAAAAAAGTTGTATTGCCTGTAACGGGCTGGCTTAAATAGGAAAGTGATAAAAGATAAAAATAAAATAAATAAATAAATAAATAAAATCACATTTGAAAATCTCGTTAAGGTTGTTTACCGATAGCTGACGAAAACTCGTGGAAAAGATTTTAATCTGGAGGAAAACTCTTCCGGGAAAATCTCCGGATTTAAAACGCCAGCTAGTCTAATCCTAGTAAGGGATTTTGAGAATTCCTTGACTCTTGGTTCTTGGGTTACGGGTTTTCGAGCAAAAGGAAGGGAGGCTTCATGTGAACACGAAGAAATACAACCTATTCTGTTTTCCATGTAGGCTCTACCTATAAATAAAGTTTTCCCGATACAGGACTTTTGAAGTGCCAAAAATGCTGGTTTTCGAACCACCCTATTAAAGATACATGAGCGAGCGAAGAACTATTGTTCTTTTCGTAAAAAAAAAAAAGCCGTCCAACGATGTGTCGCTAGGCGCCGTTTGTTCTTTACTATTTGAGTTAAGCAAAATTCCGCGGGATTCAAAAATCAATGCCGCGGATCCCGCAACCCTCAAAATTGCAAATCCTAGGCTAAACAAGTAAATTGTGTACTTCTTTTAGAAAAAGTACCAAGCGAGAGTTGGGAGCTTGAAGAATGCAATGAAATACAAATTCATAACAAAACATTTTGAATAGTTCCTTTTCACAGTTTGTACCTTTTTTAAAAGAGGTACCGTACCCGGGGGCCACTTTGTACTCCAGGGGGCAACTTTAGACACTTTTTAAAAAAAAAAAAAATACTTGAAAACGGCTAAGAATTGTTTCAAAATTTAAACTTATTCCAAGTCAGTGTTTATTTCCGAGTGTTATATTCAAGCCTAGTTGCTTAAGCTTGTTTTATTATGAAAATATTAAATCTTTAATCAGAAAAAAAAAATTAAGGAATCATGCGACCTAAAATGCTAAGATGTATTCTGCTGCATCCACCGGTCAAATTGAAATAGAATTGCTTTTCGCACTTGCCTTATATAGTCCCCTAAACAATCATCCTAATTTTACTCAAAATTAAAACTATTAGAAGCAAAAAAAAAAAAAAAAAGAACCGATCATTATCATAGTGCTTTATCGACAGTTATTTAATTCTTTTTTTGGAAAAATTGGGAGATATTGAGCTTTTTTTTTTTTTTAATTTTTTGTTTGCATATTTTCATTTTTCGGAAATGATAAATAATTAGTTAAGAAAAAGGTTCACAAAAGGTTTGAAAAACAAAACATATTATCCGGATTGTATAAGCGGGAGGTTTTCCTATGCAAGTACACATAGAATCTAATTTCAAATCGAAGTTTCAGGCTGCTCTTATAGAGTGCGAAAATGGAAGGACTAAAAGCCAGTAATTTTTCAAAAAAAAAAGGAGTGAGATCATATAACACTTTTCTTTTTTTAGTCCTTTTACCAACATTAAGCAAATGTAACTTAAGTGCATACGCATAGAGGAGTTCAATACATCTGGAACTATCACCGAAGCGCCCGTAAGGGAAGAAGCCGAATTCTCAGAGTCCTTGCCTTACTGAGTGTGGGAACTCTGCCCAATTTTGTTAGAACGACAGCTTTTGGAAAATCGAGTTTTTATTCGTGTTAGAACAAGTATTTTAATCTATACTTGTTCCAACACGAATAAAAACTCGATTTTCCAAAAGCTGTCGTTCTAACAGGGTAACAAACTATAACAAGATATCAAATTAAAGCTGAAGAACGCCTCTTAAAATTTGTATGAATTTTCTTCAACATTTTACATCTGTTTTCGGAAAAAACGTCAAAAAGTTTACAAAAAAGTAGCCCCCTGGTACGGTATAAATAAATGTCTACCATCAAACTGTTCGGCATTTAAAAATATTAAAGACGTATCAAAATTTTTTTCAAAAAAAAAAAAATTAGAAATGAAATGCACGCTAATGATATCAAATCAGTTTTTCTTGACGGGAATTCCCATAGAGAATTATTTATTTTATTTCGATGCTATTTTTTTCCTCCGTTTCTTTTATTTATTTACTTATTTATTTACCTCGTATACAATTTCGAAAAAAAAAAAAAAAATATCAAAACCTCGAAAATTTAATTTAACAAAAGTCCGTGACGGAAAAATAATGTGACAGAACCATACGCGTCACGACGTAATAAGGTAACACGTGCCTATTTCTCCCGATAGAACAAAACGTATTCCTGGAAAAAACAGCGGGACCCAGCTACAACAGGAATAGCGAACGACTGTGTAAATTAATTAATAAGAGAACAAAAGCATGTAAAACAAGAAAACTTTCAACATGGGGATATTTGCTCTTGTTAAATTTGTCCGCTTATGTTCCTTACCTCTCTTCTGCTTTCTTTTCTTTTTTTTCGAAAATTAAAAAGTCTCCGAACGGAAAACTGCATCGTCGTGGTTCAGGAAAATTCAATCGATGTGATTGAGACTTTCAATTAGGGCAAAAGGAAGGAAGTTTTCATATGGAAAAGGGGGGGTTGGGACAGTGTGAAAGCATGTCAATCTGAATAAGGATGAAGTTTTACAAGGGCTATAAAGCTGTTACACCGATAACACAATCTCATTGCATAACTGTATAAAAGCTAATCCGTTTAACCGACTTGTCTAAAACTTTCTAGACTATTTACGACGTCTTAATTTACTATCAACAGCTGTACGTTTGGAGCTGGGTACCTGATTCCAAAGGAAATAGTAAGAATTTTGGGAAGTAAATGAAGTAAATCGTAATTAAAATTTCAAGAGTTAAAAAACTGGCAGTAAAATGGCTCTGGTAATAAAAAACTGAGTGAGGATTGCTACGAAAACTCACTGAAGAAGGGAAGTAAAACTTCTACACTCCGCTAATAACAGACACAATAAAAAAATTTCAAGGCATTTTTTTGCTCGTTTTTGGTCAAAAAATTTGAATATTTTAATAAAAATATAACTTTTTTTCCTGGCGCGAAAAAAACTTCAAATTTTTGATAAAAATGATCAAAAGTTGAAAAAAATTAGTCTAGCGATTCTAAAGAAGTTTCACTCCCCATGATTGTATCAACTTTTGGCCTAAATTGTTGCGCACCTTTTGGCCTAAAATTGTTGCTCACTTTTCGGCCTAAAATTGTGGCCCAAAAAATTTACTCTCAGCGATTCTAATGACGTTTACTCCCCATGATTCTATTAACTTTTGGCCTAAAATTGTTGTGCGCTTTTTGGCCTAAAATTGTGGCCCAAAAAATTTACTCTCAGCGATTCAAAAGAAGTTAACTCACCATGATTCTATCCACTTTTGGCCTAAATTGTTGCGCATCTTTTGGCCTAAAATTGTTGCGCGCTTTTTGGCCTTAAATTGTTGCGCACATTTTGGCCTAAAATTGTGGCCCAAAAAATTTACTCTCAGCGATTCTAATGAAGTTTCACTTCAAAAATGGATAAAGACGGCTGGTAAGTTCGACCACAAGGCTCGGGTTCTATTCCAAAAAATTGTAATTTTTTTATTTTTTTTTTCTCATGAAAAATGTTTTAAAAAGAGCCTATAAAATCCCAATATGCTAAATATAGTGCAATTCAAACATAAAATTAATATTAGGTAAATCTATTTGGGAATAGGAACGAAATAATTTCAAACTGGTATTCTAGTTTCGGACTATAATATGAATCCTTCAACAGAGAGATTTACATAATCAAAATTTTTGGAACAAAAGAAAAAACTTGCATAAAATTAATATATTCTCAGTTAAAAATTTTAATTATAAAAATTTATAAATAGTTATAAAATTTTATAATGCACTTTTTCTTGGGAGTTCATAAATTTAAGGCATTACCTAAACAACATTTTCAATCTTTTAATAATTATTAATAGATAATTAATAATATTTTATCTTTTAATAATTATTAAAATTATTAAACCCGTCAGGGGCATGTACTGCATATAAATCCCTGCTGAAACTTTTTCGAAAAAATGAGAAAGTTAATGATATTTGGAGATTCGATGGTTAGTGGATTAAGGCAATCTGCCTTTAGTATGGACTCGTTTATTATGAGTTGGAGAGGAGCGAAATTAGGCCAACGTTATCCTGATCAAATGGCTAGATATGTTCACTGTTACAAAGCTATTAGTAATTATTACTATCTTATTAGTAATTATACATCTACCTGAAGCTGATGGTAAATTTTATATACACGGCGGAACAATTTTTATGGCGGTGTTTCCTATGTTTACCTTAATAAAATCACACATCAAAAACTGTTCCACCGTGAATATTATTAGTAATTTTTACCTTACTTAAGGTCATTTTTACCATAACAATACTAAAAATTACTAATAACATATATAAAATTTACTCTTAGCTTCGGGTAGATGTATAATTACTAATAAGATAGTAATAATTACTAATAGTGATTTATCAATGTTGAGGACCAGATCAGTAATGGTTGAGTAGTTTTCGTCGTTGATGTGAAAAAAAATAATATGGGTGCGAAAATGTGATACCCGTCAGTATCCGGATACTTTTATTTGGAGATTGAAGGATCTGCTCGATTGCCTCACACATTTGCCAAATGTGTCAGTAATTCTGTACTAGGCAGGCCAACTGAGCTATGTCCATCACAATCGTGCATGGAGATATACTCTTTTGAACCGCTGCCTGAAACCGGTTTCGAGCTGCAACGGTTCAAAAGAGTATATCTCCATGCACGATTGTGATGGACATAGCTCAGTTGACCTGCCTAGTACAGAATTGTCTCTTCCATTTTGCCTCGCCAAAATGTTCTAACAATAATTGCTATAAGATTATAGAGACCCTCTGCTCTATTCATTCCTTTATTATTGTTAGGAATCATTACTAACAGTAATAAAGGAATGAATAGAGCAGAGAGTCTCGTCCTCACTATGAACATATTTTTCCGTTTAATGTTAACTTAACAGCATAGAGATAGAGTTATACGCAGAGATATATAGAGCACAGAGTTATACTGCAGGAATAGGAAAATCAGCTTTTTACCTTGTTTCGCGTGATTCTTTGCAACCCAACAATCAGCTGAAAGTTGAATCAATTGTCGAAGTAGCTTAGTGGTAGAGCAATCGTCATGAAAACGAGAGGTCGGTGGTTCGATTCCATCTTTCGCCACTTCGATTTAAGCTTTCCACTGATTTCCTAAGTTTATCAAAAATACAGCTCACGAATATATAAGCGTGGCTTTCTTAGGGTGCAAATTCACTGCGAAATGTTGGACCAACATTCCACACTAATTTCGGCGTAAGAGTAAATTCTGCAATAGGCTGTGTTGACATGACGTCACCCATTTATTTGGCCCATAAGGGTCTTCCAAGCTAATATGGCCGCTAAGTACGCTATCTTCCAAGTTGATAGCATAACCATATTGCAGAAGGCGGCTGGCACAGCCTATAGTCGATTCGTTCGAATGTCATACATGTTGGTACAACATGTCTGTCCAACTTGTGGTACTAGTACAACATGTTGGTCCAACATTCCATAGTGAATTTGCACCCTTATAATTAAGATCCAAATTCCCGTTAAATAAATTATCAAAAATATTTTATCAGGATCGAAAAGTCATTCATCTTAAAGATTGTTTATTATGTTTTAAGGATAAAAAGATAAAACAAAATGAAACATTCCCTTACTCTCCCAGGGTTTCGCCACAGAATAAAAAAAAAAAAAAAAGGAAGAGAACCATAAATTATTACGAAAATTACAAATCGCAGACGTTCTTCCCTTGCTCCAGCCTGAAAACGAGTAAAAACTCTAGGAAAACCGCATGTACTGTAGAAAACGAGAGCAAGAGTTTAAAAGAGGAAGTTTGTGCGGTTGGAAAAGTTGGAACAATTGTTGAAGCGGAAGACTGAGAGGAAAAGAAGGAGAAGGACTATGATTTCCTCACCCAAACACTTTCCGACACAACTTTCGGGTCCTGAGCTCTGACTCCCGGTTTCTGTCTAGGAAAAAAAAAAATAATAAAAGCAAAAGCAAAGAAAGGGAAAAAACCGGCGGATGCATGGCTTCCAAAATAAGTAATTCCAGCAAGGGTGGAAAAATATGCTCTTCGCCCAGCGTGCAAGTTGCACTTAAAAAAGGCTTAATTATTGAAAAATGAAGAACGTAGAAACTCTTAATGTTTGGCATCAACGTTTTGCTCATCAAAATGCAAACCAAGTTAGGTTAATTTTAAAAAGTTTCCAGATTGATTTTATGGATGTAAAAGGAATTTTTTTTGGGAAAGATGTGTTTTGGGTAAACAGCATAAACTTCCTTTTCAAATGAGTGAAAGTAGGGCAAGCAAGGTAGCTGAAATTTTATATGGAGATTTATGTGAATTGATGGACACAGAATCTTTCGGTGGTCCGCCTACACAGTAAAAAATTTTATGTCAAAATCAACATAAGCAGGTCCACATAATTTTTATGTTGTTTTTGTTTTATGTTTGCCTTATGGGAGAAACAACATAAAAAATTCATGTGGACCTCTTAGAACATATTTACATAATATTTTTTACTGTGTAGGAAAAAGTGCGTTATAAAATTTTATAACTCTATAACGTTTTGGCCGAGTATAAAATTTTATAACTATTTATAAATTTTTATAATTTAAACTTTTAACTGAGCAATTTATTAATTTTATGCTTGAATTGCACTATGTTTAGCATATGGGGACTTTATAGGCTGTTTTTTAAACATTTTTCATGAGGAAAAAAAGGAAAAAAAAATTACAATTTTTTGGATTATAACCTGAGCCTTGTGGTCGACTTACCAGAGGCCTTCGTCCACTACGCCTGGTCTACTTCAATTCATTTTTAAAAGCGGAAATATGGTTCTTAAGTTGCCAATTGTTTTGACTTATAACATTTTCCCCATTTTTTCCGAATTTTCGGTTTATTTCTTGTATTTTTAATTGGACAAAGGCTCAAAAATAAAGAAAAACAAAAATAAAAAATTCGGGAAGCGTTAGAAGAAATTAAAAAAACTTTAAAAAAAATTGAAAATAATTTGTGTTATAAAATTTTATAACGAATTATAAATAAATGTCTTTTTTGGCGGGTTATAAAATTTTATAACGAAGTTTAAGTTTTAATAACTCAGTTTTATAACACACTTTCTCTTGGGTCGAAATATTTTTTCATCACACAGCGCAGATATTTTGATTCGAATAAATACACGTTAATCCTAAAATTACGAGCGAGATCAAAAAATTAAAAATATCACAAATAAAAACATCAAGAACAAAATATTTTTATTTTGTTCACGCTTTTTTTAACTACTGCGCATGGTTTTAGCAAAATTAGTTCAATTTTCCAAACAAAACAAAAAAAGACCAAACCGAATGCTTTTCAATTGCCTTATTCCAATGTTTTACAGGCATTTTTGAAGAATTCCAATAACGCCCCCTCCTGTTAATGTATTCAGAATTTCAATTTTTCGAACTCCCCGAATTATTGTTTTTCCTTCTTTTCTTTTTTTTTTTTCGCTTTCCCATCTGGGGAAAAAAAATAACATTGCGGTGAATTATGAATCGAAATAGGATTGAGGGGGTTTATTACCGCGACTCAGTAGGGAGTCAGTTATAAACAGAACAAAAGCAAAGCGAGGTAAGGGAGAGGTGTGGAGTGAAAAAAAAAAAAAAAAAAAAAAAAAAAGCTGACGTGACTGATGGACGAGCGTCAAATTCCAATTCGGTGTGTGACACAATATTAAGTCAGTTCGCCTCCATTGGACCCTTGCTTTCCTCGTGCTCCCCTGAGGGGAAAGATAATAATAGTCATTTAAAATTTCAATTGTGGTAATGCAAATGAAAAAATCAGGAACGAGAGAAATTGAGGTTTTTTTTTGAAATAGGGAATTTAAAAAAAAAAAAAAAACCGGTGGGGTTGCCACATGTAGCTTCCCTTTGCCCTTCGTCGGAAAGGAAGCAATTTGGATTGTCTCGCAATTATTCGCACAGGTCGCAGGTATTGAATATTTATACTGACAAGCGTAACCGTCATAATAAAAAGAGAATTTCGCAGCGGATTAAAGTTATTAAAAGCAGAAAGCTTCAATTTTCCATCCAGAATCCATGGATTCGAATCGGGAGATAGTGACAAGTGTAATTCATTTCACGAATCCATACTTATTTCATTCAAAGTAGAATTAGGGAGAGATCTGTTTCCGGGGGAAATTTTTCGACTAGGCGCGATTAATTTAAAAAAAAATTTATAATTAACAACGATAATGATACGCATCCGATTACCCTTGCAGATAATATGAAGTGAACAGCACGAGTCAAGATTAAGCGATTAAAATTTACGAGGAAACACTTCTGAGTTAATCTCTAATTTAGGGAACAGATGATGGTTTTCAGATTTTGCTCACTACAGCAGCTAATCAAGGGTTTTCGGAATTTTCAGTTCAACCACACCAACGGGTGCTCAATGCTGCTTCCCAGCAAAAGGTTTTCGAAATTTGAAAACAGTGTCCCGGAAGATGTAGGAACCGATTCCTGGACAGTAAACTGTTCAAAAGATAAGGCTAAAAAATTTTTAGTAGCAATGGTTCCCCCAACTAAAAAACCTCTCCGAATTCCGGCGCCATTTTGATGTTTCAAATTGGCTTTGAATTTTTAAAAAAACCCACATATGAACATATTTTTTTGACATAAATATCAATTCCTATCGGAAATTTCGCGTAGATTACGAATTTGAAGTCGAAAAATAGTTTTGGTGCATGATTTTCGAGCCACAGCCAAAAAGCCCTAAGTTTTCAGAGCTTTTAAATCAGGCCCGTGGCTCAAAAACCACGATCGACTACTAAATCCGATTTTCCAGCATTGGAAACAAAATCGCTGAAATAAAACATCGATGAAAAAAAAGGGGATCTCAAACGTACAGAAAATGTTCCTTCAAAAACAGAATCGTAACAAGAAGTTTGACTGTAATCCTAAGTAATTAATGAATCGGGCAAATTGAAAAGCACGGGGACTTTTATCTTGATTATTTAAGTATTTTCGTTGAGAAAGACTTTTTTTTTTTATCGGTGACATCGGTTACCTCTCTTTCCCCCCTCCCCTCCTCTTCCCCCTCCGCTCTTGTCTTCCTCTCTCAAGCCCTTTTAAATTTTAAATTAAGATTGACCGTGGTAGATTATCGTTATCGTTTTTTCTCATTTTACTCTTTTTATTTCTAGGAATTCTCATTTTTTTCCCCCTCTTATTTTCTTTTCCTTTTTCGACATTGGTTTTTTGTTTCGTCTTTTTAGATTTAGCCTCGACCAGGAAATTAGTTGCCTCAACTAAAAAAAATTTTGTTTCAAAAACTGGGCAAACGAAAGCCTAAATAACCCTTTGGCTTCTAGAAGTCCTCAAAAAGTTTATTTCTTAGAGCATATTTAGAACTTTCAGACTTTTTGTTCCGATCACGAACAACTCGTCAACGATGCGTCCGAACAGCAATTCGTGATGCGAACGCCAAAACAGGCGTTTGAGATGCCAACGGCAAAAAAAGATTCCCTACCATTTTTCCTAAAAAAAAAAAAAAAAAAAAAAAAAACAATTCAAATCCATTTTTCCTAAAAAAAAAAAAAAAAAAAAAAAAAATCCTAATCCATTTTTCCTAAAAGAATTAATTCCTAACCAATTCCTTCTAAAAAATTTGGCTCCTAAAATTGTTTTCCCAAC
The DNA here is from genome assembly GCA_037577465.1 of Liposcelis bostrychophila. Taxonomy (NCBI): domain Eukaryota; kingdom Metazoa; phylum Arthropoda; class Insecta; order Psocodea; family Liposcelididae; genus Liposcelis; species Liposcelis bostrychophila. The sequence continues at coordinate 38,289,462 of CM075213.1, read as the reverse complement.
GATTTTCCTTTTTTTTCTAATTTTTAACTTTCCCAAAAATTTTTTGATTCCTAAAATAAAATTACCTAAAATCCCTTCACGGATTTAAAAAATTAGGAAAAATATTCATTCTAGGAAATTTTAACTTATGTATGAATCAAAAAATTTTAGGAAAATCGAAAATTAGGAAAAACAAAAGGAACCAAAATTTTAAAAAAAAATGGATTAGGAATTTATTTCTTTTTAGGAAAATAATATTAGGAAAAATGGTCGGGAACGCCAAAAAAATCCAGCTGCTCAGGAAATATCGTAAGGTGCTGTGGTTTTGTGAACAGTAGATAACGACCTTAGTTGTCGATTTACATGCTAGGAAAATCTTTGTTTTAAAAGTAACCTGTCCATCATATTTCCTTTTTTTTTTTTTTTTTTTTTTTGTAAAAGGACTCCGACGGAAAAAGCACGGAAAAGAAGAGGAAAAAAAAAAGAATTTCTAAAGTGATACTAGAAACGGATAATTCGAAGTGTACGAGTGGATAATAAATCCGCGTGACCGGTTTTAACGGGGATGGACGGACAATTACTTTTATCCAATAATCGATCTCCAGCCTGGGAGAAAACGATTTTTTTACGAGAAAAAAAAATCCTCAAGATAGAAAAATCTCGATGCATGAAAATTGCTTTTCCAGTTTAATTTATAAGATAAACGAAACGAATCATTACACAAGGTTTTTAAATTAGTTTTTTGTCTTTCGATGCTTTAAACGCATTCATTAAAATTTTGTTAGCTCTTCAGAAAAGTTGCAACCAGGAAAAATAAAGTCCAAAAAAACTTTTTTTTCTCTCTTTTTCTTCTACTTTTTTTTTTCCAGAAAAAAAGTTTCGGGGGAAAAAATTATCGAAATAAAATCTTTTGATCTCGAGAATCCGAAGACATGATTTACTGCTTAAGAATTGCCTCAATCAACTTTATTCTGAGGTTTTTTTGTGATCGGTTTCGGTCTCAGGTTACAATCTCCAAGGAGGGGAAATTTGATGTTATTTCTTCCAATTCCAAACTTTTTTTTTTTTTTGTTTTGGAAACAAGGTAGGCGAGAGCATAATCAAAAAAAAAAGTTGGTTGTAAAAGTAAAAGAAAAGCCTGGTTTTTGCTTTTCTTTTTCTCATTTCAAGAGGTAAATACTACAGTGTTAACTTAAATTGTCGTAACTCCAATTCCGGAGTTAAATCATTGTTTACGTAAGTCTAAAATGGTAAACAAGAATCCGTTTCCAAAAGGCAGTTACGGCGCTTTGGTTTAGCACGGATGGAATATTAACTTCTAAGTCTCGGTCTTTGTCGAGGCTTTTTTTTTTTTTTTTTTTTTTCCTGTATTGGTCAACTTTTTAATATCAAGTTTAAGCCGTCACTTTTTTTGTGGAATTTTTTTTTTCTTTTTTCGGAATCTCTTGACACGCCCCCTTTTTCATTACAATTTCCTTTTGTGTGTTTGTTTCTTTGTCAACAATTTTTTTTCTTGTCCCAAGCATTTTTTTTTTTGTTTCCTTTACTTTTGAGATTGCTCCATTTTTTTTCCCTTCCTCTTTAAGATTGAGAATTTATTTTTCTTAAGTTTACCGTTTCTTTTCTTTTAAGTGACGTTGCAGTTCGTAACAGACGATAAGATTTTTTATACTTTTAGTCGTACGAGAAATATTTTTATGATGATGCAAAGATTGCCAAATTAAACTAGTGTGTAAAAAAAGCTCACAAAAATGGCACCGTAGGGTCCAAAGTTCGATCCCCGGGCAAAATTTATGTAAAATAAGTGGAATTAAACTCCGTATCAAATATTGTTCGTAATTAACCTTCAGCAATTTTCCTCAATAAGAGCTTCATGCATAAAAAAAATAAAATAAATACATAAAAACTACTTAAAAATGGCGAAAAAAATCAAAAGGGGTTTCTCTCCCTAGAACTCACCAAAAGAAATTTCTTTTAGGCACTTCGTTGGCTAGACAAAACCGGCCGGTTCACCGTCCGGTTTTTAAAAAAAAAAAGTTTTTTTAATTAATATTTTTAAACGTTAATATTGCATTAAATGGGGCGAAACTTATACCAAATTGTTCCTTATTATTAGAAGAAGTGGAATATACATTTTAAAAAAGTCGGTAAGCTTAAATTAAGTCAATATTCGCAAAATTTAATGTTGTTTACATAAAAAACAAAATGGCCGTTGTAAAAAAACATAAACAATCGGTTCATTTTGCGAATATTGACGTAATTTAGGCTTACCGACATATTTAACATGTATATTCGACTTCTTCTAACAATAAGGAACAATTTGGTATAAGTTTCGCCCCATTTAATGCAATATTAACGTTTAAAAATATTAATTAAAAAAACTTTTTTTTCTTTAAAAACCGGACGGTGAACCGGCCGGTTTTGTCTAGCCAACGAAGTGCCTTATATTGGAACCTGCGTTCCATTTTTGTTTTTATTTCGAACTAAGGGTGAAAAAAATTTTTTAGCCAAAACTGTGAATTTAAAAAAATTATATTAATAATGCTTTTCCATCTAAAGAAACAGACATGGAAAATATAAAAATTTTTTCTTTAGTGAGTTCTAGGCAGAAAGACCTCAAAATGGACAAAAATGGACATTCAATTTGGACCCCTTTGAACTGCAATATCTCGGTACCTATGAAAGCTGGAGATTCCGGTATGGTCTCATTCGACAACATACCCAGCGAGCTTTCATATGATATACAACACTCGCGCGAAAAAGTTTTGGGCCCCCCGGGGGGCCCCCAGGGGCCCTAGGATGATCAGATAAGATTTCAAAATTTGTATATTTGGAATGTCCTTTTGATTCTTAATCATGCTGTGAAGTCAGATTTTGTCGACATTTTTGTGAAATAATTAAGTTGCTAGTTTCCTACCGTGACCCCACCATTCAACTTCACCCCATTCCACGGTACAGTACATAGCGAACTCCTTTGGCTTTTTCATATACGTACCGGTATCTTTGGACAAGTTTCAACTTGTGCGTGAAATCTGAAATATTCTCATCGTTTTTTAACGTTTTTTTTATTTATTTATTTGTCGCTTCATTTTTTAATCCCTTTAATTTTTTTGACTAGGTTTTATGTTGTTAGCTACCGATGATGGGAGTGATCACTCCCGAAATGCATATTTAGTCAAATAAAATAATTCTGATGACCGTTAAGGAAACTGCATTTATTTTTTAACAAGTTTCAACTTGATCCAAGAAAATAAGGACAAAAAAAAAAAAAAAAAAAAAAAAAAATCGAAGTTTTTCGATTGCAATCTTTTTTGTAATTATTTTCCTGCCACTCATACATATCAGACAAGTTGAAACTTGCACTAAAAATTCCAAGATACACCAGAGAAGTTGATTACATTCTTAAAATTTGGATTTTTTCACCGTAAATCCGAGTATCATACAAAACAGCCGATGCCTCCGATATCCGTAAAACCACCTCTTAAAGAACTCCCTGTGATAGGCTGTGGTTTCTCAAGGACTCTACGGAGTGGAGACAAGAAAAGTTTCCACTCCACGGGGAGAATCATCTCCATTTAGCGTTGAAAAAATATTTTCCAGGTGGTGTGGTATTTTTCTGAGAATCATTTTCAAGGAAAAAAAAGAAAAATAAAGAGGAAAAAAAAAATCTTTAAGTGTGCCAGTTTATAAATGAAGAGAGAGAAAAAAAAAAGAAATACAGATAAATGGAGAGGAGCAGCGATCTTACGAAACTCTTTCCTCATTACTTCTAATTCAAAAGGGAAGGAGGAAGTAGAAGGTCTGAGGCGATAATGGCGAAAAAGGTTTCGGACCAGATACGAAAAACGTGCAACCTCCGTTGCATGCGACCATTTTTTAAGGAACGATTTATTTTTCCTCGGTTTTCCTTTTTTTTTTTTCTTCTTCCTCTACCCCTTTTTCCGTTAACTGGTCTTATTGATCGCTTCACGCGAACACACCATTCCGAGTTAAAATCGGTCCGTATAATCTTCTTCGGCGCTATCTATCTTCCACAGAAGGAGAAGCAGAAGAAGGTAATAAAAAATAAGAAAAAGAATATAAGAGCAAAAAATGGAAATATTAACAAACTCCTCCTTCGGTTATAACTCATCCCATAAATAATTCTGTAAATTAATTCGTGAAAATACGTCAATTGAACGGATGGACGAATTTCGCACTAAAATATTTTGCGGTGACATGTTGAGGCAACACGTTGCTCAACTTGTTGCAGCGTTAGAAACATGTTGCCGACATGTTGCTCAACATGTTGAAGCTTAAAAAATGTTGCGCGAAACAGAAAAATAAAAATTTGTAAATGTTGTGCAACATGTTGCCAACAAGTTTCTATTCTCCAACATGTTCAGCAACATGTTAGAAACATGTTTCCAAGGCTGTGACATATTGCTGCAACATGTTTTAGCGTGAAATTTCGGCCTGCTGGGTTTAGGATATTTCGTATCATACACTATGGTATTGTGACAAAAATTGTGACTTTAATTTAGTTACAAATTATTTTGTCAGAAATTTTTTTGTAATTTATTTATTTATTTTTTTATTATAAAATAGCATTCCTTTATTATTGCATATTGCATATTTATTTTTTTTTTTATATTTTTTTTTTGTAAGTTATTATTTTGTCAGTAGCAACTGAGAGTTGGGAAAAGAAACAATTTTAGCTGTTAATGATTTAACAAACACATTAAAACACCACTCTTTGTGAGAAGATATTAAAGGTATCTGATTTAGTCAAGAACATTCATTTAAAAGAAGAAGAAGGAAGAAAGAGAGAAAAAAAAACGCTTTTCATAAACTTAGTGGAAAAAGATCCCTTTCGATATGATTAGGTCTTACGCAAACAAGTATAAAGGAAAACAGTAGAACAAAAAAAAGAAAACCCAAGTTTAAAAAAAGAAAAAAATGAAAATAAACTCAACTTGTGTGTGTAAAAGAATAAAAATAATTGAAACTGGAGCAGAATAGAGCATCATCAAGAAAAACATAAGACGAAAGGGAAAAAAAGGAAAAGAAATAGCTTTCGCAGCTAATCATTTTGATTCTTCACAGGATGATATCAACGTTAACAGCCTGTAGCTGGGTAGATACCGTACGTAGGGGCGACTTTTTACTTTTCGAAAAATCGGTTAGAATATCATTAATTCTGAAAAATAAGTAATGTTATGTATGAGATCTAATGAAACATATTGTCTACTAACTGTGTTTAATAATTAAACCTTATAAAAATCTTTTCGAGATTTTACATCTGGGCAAAAGTACAAAGTCGTCCCACCCTACGGCATGGACTAAACGAATCATTTTTCGTCTTAAAAAAAAAAAATAAAATGATGGGAAAAAAAAGCAAAAAAATTTAATGTTAGATACGGGAAAAATGGCGCCGAAGGTTCCTCTTTTCTTGTAAACATTAAAGGAAATAAGAAAAACATAAGTATATGGGGAATAGAGATTGCAAATTACCAACATATTTTCATTCCCGGGAATCGGTTTGGTTAGTTTTTTCAATTCTCGGGAATCGAGAAATTGATATTTGGATTCCCGGGAATCCCACGGATTTATCTCGAAGACGAAAAAAATTAAAATAACAATAACAATGATTTTCTTATTTTTTGGGGCATAATTTCGGAAAGGCTCGGAGCCATCTTGAAAGAAATTTTTCCGTGTTGTTTTAACGGCACGCTCTAGGCAAGAAAAGTAAATTATGTAAATTACAATTTCTGATTTTTATAGCTCTTTTTCTAAAATATTGAAAATGTTATGTGATAAATAATCAAAAAGTTGATAAAAGTTACGTTACTCCTGTTCCCGGGAAAAAACGTGTCTATCCCGGGAATCAATAATTCTCGAAAATGAGATCAATTCCATTCCAGGGAATCGAGATTCCCGACAATTTAAAAAAAAAATGTTCCTGGGAAATTTTTCCTCGTTTCGGGAATTTCGGGACAGAACTATTTCTGAAGGACTCGTCAAAACGAAAAAAGAAATCTTCAAAAATTTTTAAATTTTTTTGGTAAAGAAAAATATTTATAAAAACGTGGCTGTGCAAGAGCTATTCAAATGCTACTGTGATAAATGCACAGCCACGTTTTTATAATTTTTTTCTTGGCCAAAAAAATTTCAATTGAAAATTTTTTGAAGCTTTCAGGATATTCTTTCATTTTGACGAGTTCTTTAGAAATTATTCCGCCCTTTCAGAGTGTTTTAGAAATTCTTCCGTTCTTTTCAGTGTGACTAGGTTTTTTTAATTCAGATTTTTAAATTTTTTTTTTTTAGCTGCATAGGCCTAAAACATTTTGTAGCATTTCTTTTAAAATGCTAAATATTATTTTATATATGAGCCCAAAGAATTATATGGAGTTTAAAGGTTCTAGTTCGTTTACATAACCGGCCGGTTAGCCGGGCGGTGTACACATTTTAACGTTAAAAAAATATGTTAAATTTTTTTTTTAAAATCCAATATTTTATACATGAAAATGGGGTCTAACTGCACCGAAACCGTACCCAAAACGTTTCGTTATGTTCACAGATAAATTTCCATGACATTAAATGCATGAACAACAGTTAATAGTTCTTATATTTAATAATATTTAATTGTTTTCGCAAAAAAAAAAAAAAAAAAAAAAAAAAAAATGTTTATTTCCCAGAGACTAGAGCAGCGCGGTGAAACCGCGGTGAAACCGCGAACTATTTCAACAACAAAAAGTAAAATGGCGTCTTATTTTTTTATTTCGAAAACATTAAAAAAAAATATCAAATTTAAGCACCATAAAGACTTTTTTATACATTTTCAATAAGCTTAACGAATCTTTACCTTTTAAACATAACAAAACGTTTTGGCACAATTTCGGTGCGATCAGATCTCATTTTTATGTGTAAAATCCCGAATCGGAAAAAAAAATTTTTTTATTGTTAAAAAATTTTCACCGCCCGGCTGACCGGCCCGGTTATGTAAAGGAACTAGAACCTTAATAAAAGCCGGTTTTTTCTCATAAATAAAAAATGGCTTCAATTTCTGTAAAACCGTTTTTATTTTTGATATTCCCGGAAAATTTCCGATAGGAACTCTTTCGAACCAAAATACGGCTCTAATTTTTTCGGCCCTTAAGAGACTTTGAAAAATTTTAGACCTCTGGGGGCAGCAGAAATCGGCCTCCAAAAAATCTGAAAAAAATTAGGGATACTATAGAGGCTAAAATGCAACTTTTCCGCGCTGTGGCATTTTCAAATTCAAAACATCGTGTTTTTCTATCCACCCTAGCAAACATGTTTGGTCGTATTGTATTTCACGATTCCCAGAGCTGGTTTTGCCTGTGGCACGCGTTGCTCTTCACCCATTACAATGGACACAATCCTTAACGCAGAGGATAGGTTATCAATTACTTAAAATATACCATCAACCGGGAAAATCCCCTGTATTTACAATCTCAAAAAGGGGATTACCCGATAAGCTGCAATAATCCATTATTCCATACGAATATGGCTTTGTTTAGAAAAGTAAATAATCAACATCCAAATATGTAAAAAAAAAAAAAGCCGCGGCTAACAAGGCTAATCACGTTAATCAAAACTTTGAAAAGGGAGAGAAAAAAAAATTCAACACCATTTTAAAAAAAATAAATAAAGCACGGGGAAACCATATTTTTTTCCGGGGGAAAAAAGAAGACAAAAGTAGGACGACCGAATCCAGCCATCCTTCATTTCCGTAATTGACTACAATTTTTAAGAGACAACTCAAAACCGCATTTCCTCCGCTTTTTCCTGACGGACTCGTGTTGGGGTCATAAAATCTGCCCCCAGAGCGATGACCGTGAAGAAAGCAGAGAAGGACGTGGGTCATAAAGAACCATTTCTCTTCTCATCCCTTTTTAATTTCCGACTACGTTAAGTTTATCGCATTTTAATTAAGTAATAAATAAAATTTGTAAAGTAGTTCCCTTAAAGTTTAATGTTCGTTTTACGGAAGGAAACGATGAAATATTCAAAGGTTAAAATCGGATTTTGAGGATGTTATCAAAAACGGAGCTTCCAGTTTCCTCTCCTTAATTTTTTTTTTTTAAAGTTTCTCTCCTTTCGCAATTATAAAAAAAATAATAATAAACAAGAAGTGAAATCAAATCTGTTAGTATGTAAATAATCATTAGAAAAGATGCAAAAGAAATATTTTAATTAATCGATTTTCTTTAATTTGTAATTTATTCCCAGTTTTCTCCTTTGAATCGCATTAATTAATTTTCGAGTTTTGAATTTTTTTTTTCTTTCTTTTTCTTTTAATCTTAACGATCATAAATCAGTTTCGAAAACGCACGAGATCCGAGGGGGAAAAAAATACGAAGAATTTGTTAGTTCATTAATTTTGCAGAGGCTTCGTTAAGAACCTCATCTTTAAATAAAATTGTTTGGATTTAAAAGAAAAGAAATTTTCCGCGATTAACTTTGGCTTTTATTTTACGGTGTCCTGTATCCATTAGCCAGTTAATCGAAGGTGGTACAATTAATTGTACCACCGGAAATGCTGTATAATTTGGAATTTTTTTTCTTGTGCTACCACTTTTTTTTTATTTTTTGATTATTTTTCGAAAAACTAAAAATAATAAAAACGAAAAAAAAAAAAAAAAAAAAAAAAAAAAAAAAAAAAAAAAAAAATTGTACCCTCCAATTAATTGTCAAATGAAGACAGAGCATCTAGTGAAGATGGAGTGTTACTTGAAAAAAGGAGAAAAACGGGGGAAAAAATTGTTTTCAGTAAATTTTTTTTTTTTTTAGTTGTTTTTAGTAAGTTTTTAGCCGTTCCGCGCGAACGGGGGTATATGAGACTGACGTTAAGCGCTATGGCAAAATTTAAATAATTTTTTAGTACAATTAACGGTACAACTCAAACTATAAGTAATTGCTTTATATTCAGAAAAAATTTCGTTTTCGATTTTTTTTCCAAGTTCACTCCCATACTTACAGAAAAAAATTGAACAGGTTTCAACCGATCCTGATTTAAATCGACAATAGACCACATTCAAAGTTTATACAAACTTTGATTGATTGCTTTTGACAAATCCAAGGAAACTTACCTGAAAATAAAAAAAATAAATAAATAAAAAAATATAAAATGACTGTCTTTAAAAATGGTAAGAGGATTTTTCCCGGTAATGTATCCAGAATCTTAAACAATAAAAAAATTTCAAAGGTGCAAATTGAGTAGACTATCCTGACCATTTTGGGTAAGAATTTTGGGCCGAACATTCTTATGTTGGATGGCGATTGTTCCCATGCGAAAAATTAATGTAAAAAGTGTGTAAAATTTTTGCAAAGTAAATTCAAAAAATTATTATAAAAAAATGTATAATTTTTTGTATTATTATACAAAAATTCGGCCATGCCTAATTTTTGCAAAGTTTATGCATATTTTTTTAAACACCGAAAATTGAATATGCATAATTTTCACAAAATTTATGCATGATAACTTGGATATGCATAATAGGGTGGATCGAAAAAAGCGAATTTTTGAATTTGTAAACGCCTGATATGGGAATCGATGCCTTTTTATGATACTATTAATCCTAATTTTTTTTAGATTTTTTGAAGGTCATCTTGAGGTCGCGCAATGACCTTGAAGTTTTTGAAAAGCCCCTAAAAGGGCAAAAAGTAAGAATTTTTTTTTGGTGATAAAAGTATCGTTTCCTATCGGAAATTTTGCGTAGATTACGAATATAAAGTCCAAAATCATTTTGAGTCCGCGGTTTTTCGAGCTTTACGCCTATTTTCTAAACACTGAAATACTTTAGGCTGCTTTTTCTTTTAGCTTAAAAACTAGACACAAAAATGAATTTTGAACTTCATATTCGTAATCTACGCAAAATTTCCGATAGGAAGCGATACTTTTTTTAGCAAAAAAAAAAAATTCTTATATTTTGCCCTTATACGGGCTTTTCCAAAACTTCAAGGTCATTGCGCGACCTCAAGATGACCTTCAAAAAATTAGGATTAACAGTATTATAATAAGGCATCGATTCCCATATCAGGCGTTTTCAAATTCAAAAATTCGCTTTTTTCGATCCACCCTAATGCATAATTTATGCATACAATTTTTTAATTTCGCCACACCCGCCCCTGAAATAATTTGCGTTTTAAAATTCACTCTTCCGAGAAATCGGCATCTTTTTATTTTATTATTATCTGCACAACTTGTCAGGACTTGCAAATTTCGAGGAAATATAAAGTACACCTGCACCCAAAGCCTGGGAAAAGGCGCAGTTAAGCGAGTATTTCCGAAGGGGGTAGCCGAAAAGGGTCGAAAGGGAAAAGGATCGAACGATTTTTTCGACCCTTTTCCCCTCGACCCTTTCCCTTTCGACCCTTTTCCGAAAAAAGTAGCCCCAAAAAAGAAAAGGGTCGATTTTTTATCTTTTTCCTTTAAAATTATTATAGAATTAAATTTTGGAAAATCCAAAAAGGCTACTGCTATGATATGAATCCACTACTGGATTACCATGATATGAACATTTAGGTTGAGGCAATTTTCATTTTTAGGCCAATAAGCCAATTTAGGCCATTGGTGAAAACCCCGAAGGAATATGGTTCTAGCCCAATTTTTTTCGTACTTTCAGAATATGAAGTCAGATTTTTAGTTCCGGCTAGGCGAGGTTTAATTTAGGCTGTTGCCATTTTTTGGCCCATTACTAGCCTATTTAGGCCTTTGGTAAAAAACGTGAAAAAATATGGTTTTAGGTCAGTTTTTTGCGTGCCCTAAGTCTTGAAATCCAAATTTTAGTACGAGTTTAAGAAATTGCTTGAAATCGGAACAGTCGTTTTGACTATAAAAATTTTAGGCTTTTATAATGCAGAAATTTTTTTTTTTTTTTTTCTTTAAAAATTTAAATTTTAGGCTTTGGACGATTTTTAAAAACTGGCCGAATTCACCATAAAATAGGCCTAAAAAGTACTATTTTTCTGCGTTTAGTTTTTTAAAATCCAACACTCCGTTCTCCGGCAAAATAATAAAACTAAATTTTTACTACCCGTCGCAACCGGAAAACGGGTTGTCGTACGACCCTGAAATTTTCGCTCAAATACCCTATAATATGGTCCTATTTATAGGCAAAGTTTAAAGAAAATCCCTTTCTGGAGCAGAAATCATATGTTAACCCGTTGATGGCCTTTAATTCTATAATAATTTTACAGGAAAAAAGGGAAAGGGTCGAAAAAATAATTCGATCCTTTTCCCTGTCGACCCTTTTCATGCCACTCTTCCGAAGTCATCCGAAACCCCTGCCACCCCCTCAAAAACTGCAGTACAAGTGTTCCCATTGGTCCTCCATAAGTCACCCTACCTCCCCTTCGCTCGTTTCTAGCATAACTGATATCCGGAGCCAGCGCAGGAGACTGTAATTTGAATTCATCGTGGTCGGTTCTTAAAATATTGCAAAGTCCGGTTCAATATCAAAACGTGCTTAAATTTTTGTATTAACTAAGGTAAAGTACCCGAATCCTGGCAGGGCACCTAAACCTGACAGGGTCATAAGCTAAACACGTAATACCGTAAAAGGAAAACATGTTTAGCTTATGACTTGAAAATAAAATACCGGTAGTCGTCATAAAATTTAATTCTTTTCAAAAAAAAAAAAAAAAAAAAATAATTTTAAAAAATTGAAAAGTGCAAGAATAAACGTAGTAGTCTATAAATCACCTATTAACTAAAAATCGATTGAACGTTAATCAATTCTTTTATGATTACTTTCTCTTTATTTTAAGATTATTTATTTTTCGATCCTGATTAATATTTTTTAATTGTTTTTCATACAATCGTGGCTTTCTTATAATTGAGATCCAATTCCCGTAAAAAACAATTAAAAACTTGTTTTTTATTTTGATTGAAATTTTGTAAGCTAAGTATTGTGCTAAATGAAAAATTGAGAATTAAAAAATGGTCTCTTGTTCAAAGTGAAAAATCATTTTGGATAACCTCAACATTGAAAGTAGTTGCATTCAACTTTCATAATCTTGAAAAATCGTAGAGTCTAAATCAGGATCTTCAGATTTAGCCTTGAGTAATTCATGCGTCATTTCCGCCTGATAATCGGAGGCTGGTTGAGTACCGAGAGGCCCTTAGGAATAAATGAATAGTTTTGACAGGCAGCAACCTGTACAGGAATCTAAACGATTTTTTGGATTGGCTGGAAAATTAAGCTTCTTTTCAAGAAAAAAAAAAGAAAAAAAAGAAGGAACCGAAAATAAGAAACCAAAACCTTTTGGTTGCTCACTTTTTTTTTCAAAGTCAAAAGTGGGGTTGCTTTTGATAGAGCCTTTCGACTTTCCTTTTGTTGAATCTTCTTTCCTCCGCCTCTTTTTTATTTTTATTTTTGAAACGTCGCACATAACGATGAAAAAAGAAAAGAATAACGCTTTGGAACACATGTAACGCAAAATTCCCGTTCGCATTTTCTCTCTCTCCGATCCTCCGTTCCTTCTCATATGCTTATAAGGTTTAAAAGGGCGCCCGCCCCCGTTCCTTTTATTTCATTTCGCTTCATTAAACTCTTTCACCGCCACCTCCAACCAAGACATGATACAACGAAACGTATGCATTTTAAACGTTTAAAGACGTTGATTGAAAACGTTTTGTTTTAACGCTATACCATTTCCAAATGAAATCAGACAACCGAATATTTTATTAACGCGACTCGACATACATGAAAATTATAACCATAGTTTTTCAGGCGAGGGGAGGGGGGGTAGAGAGAAAAAGCCTTTTGAAATTCAAAACCCCGGGAGTTATGTCTGGGTTTTAAGAGAGGGAGAGGAAGAGCTCGGAGACAGAGATAAAGATAAAAAGGGGGGGGGTAGAGGGGGGGAGTTTCTGGTTTTATTAAATCAGAAGTTATAGGTGATTTACGATTAGTTTATTACTATTAATTTCTCCGTATTCTGTTTACACTTGAACAACTATCAAAAGTTGTAATCGCGTTACCTATTAGAGTAGGCTCGATATTGAAAAGATGAACTCAACAGAGGGATGAGAAAGAAGCTAATGACCCATTTAGGATTATCATAAAGGGATAAATAACGTGAAAATATACATTTTTTTTTTGAAAATTTTATTTTTTTGGTTTCACCCATTAGAAAGTTCCAAAGGCTGCAAGCCAAGTTTAAAAACTTGATCTCGATAATAATGGCGACATTATGACATTTTTTTCCCTTTCGCAAAAAAAAAAAAAAAAAAAAAGAGAAAAGAAGGAAAGGAGGAAAAAAAAAACTCGATCAAATCCATTCCTCGATTTCTTTTGTAAAAGAAGGAAAAAGAGAAATGAAAAGCAACTATTTCTTTGTCCTTTGGGAAAGCGACAGTGACTGGAAGCAGACTAGAATGTGAATAACGAGAAACTTTTTTTAAAATTTTTCGCGCTTAATCTTTTTTTAACGTCTTTTCGTATATATAGGCGTACATTTCCCCTCGTCATTCACAGAAGCAATTTTTCAAGGAAATAAGAACGACAATTGTAATTTTTTTTTCATATCTATTTCTGTATTTTCATTGATGAAAATTTCGGGGAAGGAAAAGAGGAAGAAGGAAAAAAAAAATTTGCCCGGAAGCTTTTACGAGTTCCAGGAATCGCGATTCGTTCCGTTCCGATCCGTTAATTCTTTAGAAGTTACGGAGGAACAGGCACGCGGGTAGGCGAATGAGTTTGGATTGGAAGCGAAACGGTTACGGTTTACGATCAGCACGTTGGGATGTTTTGCCTTTTTTTTATTTTTTGTCAAGGCATAAGAGCTTCCATTTTTGTGTGTTTCTTCTCCTCCGTTTGTTTTTCTTTCATTAGTCAAAAGCCCACAAATCATTATTTGCCTTCTGTTCATGCATCAGATCAAAACGATGTTCTAAGGCTAACCTATATATTTGTTTTTGCGGTACATCTGATATTTGCCCGCCATGTTGAATATTCATCCGACATTTTGGAATTAAAAAAATAAGCCAAGCCGCCTACACCGATTTAATTTACCATGATTGTTTACGTTATGTTATGTTGTGTTTTATTTTCGTTATGTCTAAATTGTTTGTCTTATCTCTCTGTCTTCATGATGATTAAAATTAAACGGTTCGAGTCATTCTGAATGAATGAACGAATGCAAATGCGCGCTTCAGGATTTCGGGATGGCGTCACTTGAGGATAGGAGAAAAATCTCTGGCCAACTTTTTCTCTATAGGTTGCTAAATAATAAAATTGATTCTCCGCAACTTCTTCAACTAGTAAATTTATATGCTCCTACAGTCCATCTTAGGAGGAGGGAAATCTTTGCACCCAACAAAGGATCAATTATGTCCCCTTTGTCTGGAATTCTTGAAATGCACAATAAGACGGAGGGGACAGATGTATTTCACGACACCTTCCAAAGTTTTAAAAATGCAATTTCTAACCTCATCGTATCCAATACTAGCACTTCGGGGAACCAGTAAGGTTTTCCTGGCCGCTAATAATTGGGAGCAATCCTGTTAGCGGACTCACAAAAAAAAAAAAAAAAAAAAAGTGAATTGATCATGAATTTTCAAAAATATCATCGCATTGTTGTAGAAACCTGTTTGTGTTCTGTTCTAAGAACGGGGAATTCGGGAAGAAACAAAAACGTTCCGAAACTTTATTGATTTTGTTTGTTTATATTTTTCGGTCTGCTATTCTTTTTCCATTTTTCAAATAGATCGAATCGTTTTATTATTTTATAAAAACGGATATATTTATTCTTATCAGGTTATGGACCCTCGCTAAATAAAACGGAATAGTAAAAGTAAAAACGCTAGTAAAAACGTAAAAGTAAAAAACGTAAAAACGGGTACCGGGTAATTAAAAATGTCGGCGGAAAAAGTTAAGCTATCGGAATTCGGGACCGTGGAGAAATTAATGGATAAAGAGTCGTTCCCACTATGGAAATTTCAAGTTATAGTCTTTTTTAAATCTAATGGATTATATGACATCATAAAGGGTGATTCTAAGCTGGCGGATATGGCTGATGCTGAAAAGCAAAAGGAGTGGAACCAGAAGGATGCTAAGGCGCAGAAAATCATATTAATTACAATAGGAAAAGTCGCGATGATGCACATCTTGAACCTAGAAACCTCAAAAGAAATGTTCGACAAGCTGTGTAGTGTTTATGAGCAAGACAAGGAACAGCAAAAGTGTAATTTAATGGAACAATTTTTTAATACGAAATTTCAAACGGACATTGCAAATTTAGTTAGCTCACTTCAAAATCTTCAATTTAAATTAAAGGGATTAAATCAAGACATCAATGACGACATGTTAATTTCCAAAATCCTGGCGGTTCTACCAGAGAAGTTTAAGCACTTTACCAGCGCATGGGAGTCGACGGCCAAAGCGGACAGAACTTTGTCAAATTTAACATCCCGTCTCTACGCTGAGGAAAATCGTTTGAAATTTGTGGAAAAAGTCGACGAAGCAGTAGCGTTTAAAACAACGGAAAAAGTATGTTTTGAATGTCAACGCCCTGGACATATCGCAAAATTTTGCAAGAAAAAGAAGACTTCGTGGAATAAAAATCAAGATAAAGAAAATAAAAATGTTACGAAAGCATGTGGAATTTGTGGTAAAAATAATCACGGCGAGGAAGACTGTTTTTTCCGGAAAAGTAAAAACCGAAATGGCGGATATAGCGGATATAGGAATAAAAATTCGGGCTGTAACGGAAATAAAAACTTCGATAAAAAGGAAACGCAAACGTCTTTTCTAGCGACCGAATGTGAAATAGAAGAGGAATTAAAAAGTAAAACGGAAGAATCGGCATGTGTAGCGGAAGATTCTACGGCATTTTTAGCAAACAATCGTAAAACTGAAACTGATTTTTATGTTGATTCGGGAACAACGTCGCATATGACGAATGATAAGTCGCAGTTAACAGATTTCGTTCCATGGACGTCGAATATTGCTGTTGCGAAAAAGGAGCAATCCATGAAAGCTGTTGGATCTGGAAACTTAATGGGCGTCGAATGCAATTTGAGAAATGTTCGCTTCGTTCCAGAATTGTCCAGCAATTTACTGTCCGTGAATAAAATTACGGAGGAGGATGGGGAAGTCACATTCACGAAACGTGAAGTTGTTATTTCGCAGTATGGAAAAGAAGTTTTAAGAGGTAGAAAATTAGAAAATGGACTATATGCTGTAAAAATCAAAGGAGCGGAATGTACTACGGAAAGCGCACTGTTAACGAAAAGCGAAGTAAGAAGTGTATTCGATTGGCATAAGAAACTTGGGCACATTGGATTAACGAATTTGAAAAAGCTGTGCGACATGAGTGATGGGATGAATCTAAAATTTGGAGAAGTGGACTTCAAATGCGATATTTGTCTAAAAGCCAAGCAGACAAGATTTCCATTTAACAAGGAAAGGAAGAGAGCTACCAGACCACTGGAGATTATTCACAGCGATGTGGAAGGACCGATCAGCCCACCGACTTGGGATGGAAAGCGTTTCATAGTAACGGTTATGGATGACTACACTCACTATACCGAAGTTTATTTGGTTGAACATAAGAGTGAAGTTGAAAATGTTATTAAAAACTATATAATTAGGGTTAAAAACTTAAAAGGATTAAAAGTATCAAAATTTAGATGCGACAACGGTGGTGAATATATTGGAAAGTCACTTCAACAATGGTTTCAAAGTAAAGGAATTGAAACTGATTATACGATTCCTCATACGCCTCAACTGAATGGAAAATCGGAAAGATTAAACCGAAGCGTTTTAAACAAGACTAGAGCACTGATGTTTCAAGCGCAATTACCGAAGGAAATGTGGGGTGAAGCAGTCAAAACCGCTGCTTATTTATTAAATCGAAGTCCGACTGAAGCTACTCCAGGGAAAACTCCAATCGAAAAATGGACAGGAAGAAAACCTGATCTATCGAGATTACAAATTTTTGGAACCGATGCTTATGCGAAGGTATTGGGATATTTGAAGAAACTAGATGTGAGAAGTAAAAGATTTATTTTTGTGGGATATGGTACAAATGGGTATCGTTTATGGGATCCGGAGAGAAGACGAATTATCAGAAGTCGAGATGTCGTTTTTGGAAATTTTTTGGAAAACGGAGAAGTAAAAGCTGAAGATGAAAAAGAGGTCGATATCCTTGAAGCCTTATTTGAAGACGACGAAGAGGAAGTTCTTAAACCAGTCGTAATCGGAAGCAATGGAAACGAAGTTGAAAGTCAAGAAGAGAATTCAGGCGATTCAGATGATCCAGATGATCAGACATCTGATAGTGAGCAAGTATTCGAAGATGTTAGTTCATCTCCTCAGACATCACCACGACCGTCAACGAGTTCAGCACCAATTACTGAATCCAGACCTAAGAGAGAAATAAAATTACCTCAGAAATTTCAAGATTTCGCGATGCTGACGTATAAGCAAGCCATCAATGGACCTGAGAAAGAAAAGTGGCAAGCTGCAATCAAAGATGAAATGGATTCACTGGAGAAAAATGGAGTCTGGAAATTGGTAGACAAAGAAGAGGCAAAGGGCAAGAAAATTCTCACAAGCAAGTGGATTTTTCGCGTAAAGGACGATGGTCGTTATAAAGCAAGATTGGTTGCCAGAGGTTTCGAGCAAGAGGAAGGAATCGATTATGAGGAAACCTACAGCCCAGTTGTAAATATGCCCTCTCTTCGTGCGTTGTTTTCTTTAGCGGCAAAACCGCAAATGAAAATAAAAACTTTCGATGTGAAGACAGCTTTTCTATATGGAAAACTCGAAGAAGAAGTGTATATGAAGGTACCAAATGGTTATGAAGCCAAGGACAAAGTTTTACGACTAGAAAAAGCACTGTATGGATTGAAGCAAGCTCCGCTTCAATGGAACAAGAGGTTCACAAATGCATTAAAAAGAAGAGGACTAATACAGTTGAATACTGATCAATGCATTTTTGTAAATAAGGATCTAACGATGATTTTAGCAATTTATGTAGATGATGGTTTCTTAATTGGATTAAACGAAGATGAAATGAATTCTTTGTTACGGATGCTGCAGGATGAATTTGAAATAACGATAAACCATAATCCGGACAGTTATTTGGGAATGTCATTTGAGAAGAAAAACGGCAAAATCATTCTCCATCAACGAGATTATATTAAAGCTCTCCTGGAAGAATGCAAAATAGAAAATGGAAAATTTCAGCCTACTCCGATGATAAAGAATAATAATAATAAGGATAATCAAGTAGTGGAATATAAATTCAACTATCGAACACTAGTTGGAAAATTGTTGTATTTAGCAAACAGATCGAGACCTGACATCATGTATGCCGTATCATTTCTAAGTCGTCACTTAGAAAACCCAACGAAGCACGATATCGATACTGTAAACAGATTACTGAAGTATTTAAACGGAACGATGGACAAAGAAATTCAGTATGATGGAAATGCGGATTTTAAGAAAATTACAGCATTCTGTGATGCGGACTATGCGAATGACGAGGAAACAAGAAAAAGCACCAGTGGTTTTGTCATTTTATACGGAGGACCAATATTGTGGGCGTCTCGAAAGCAAGCCTTAGTAGCAACATCTACATGCGAAGCTGAATATATCGCCGCAGCTGATTGCGTAAAAGAGTTACTTTATTTGAAAGCATTATTAGAAGAACTCCATGGCTGTCCGATAGAATGCGAACTCAACATAGATAACCAGAGTACCATAAAAATCATAAAGTGCAAGACTTTCAACAAAAGAAGCAAGCACATCGATGTGAGGTATCATTTTATCAACGAGAAGATAAAAGAAAACCAAGTAAAAATTAAGTACTGCCCTACGGATCAAAACACTGCGGATATTTTTACGAAGCCACTAGGAAAAATCAAATTTAGAGAACTACGGGAAAGTTTAGTGTGTTAGTGTAGTTTAAAAAAAAAAAAAAAAAAAAAAAAAAAAAAAAAAAAAAAAAAAAAAAAAAAGGAGGTTATGTTGTAGAAACCTGTTGTGTTCTGTTCTAAGAACGGGGAATTCGGGAAGAAACAAAAACGTTCCGAAACTTTATTGATTTTGTTTGTTTATATTTTTCGGTCTGCTATTCTTTTTCCATTTTTCAAATAGATCGAATCGTTTTATTATTTTATAAAAACGGATATATTTATTCTTATCACGCATTGACTTCAGTTAATACATTGTTTTTATCAAGATTAAACCTAATCTTATAGCAATGTATTCTTAGGGTTAGCAATGTATTCTTAGGGAACTGACGTGGACTAAATTTCCTAAGGGTTCATTAGGGTTAGGTTAGCTTAGGTTAGGTTAGCTTAGGTTAGGTTAGCTTAGGTTAGGTTAGGTTAGGTTAGGTTAGGTTAGGTTAGTGAAATATCATTCATTTCAGGAGCCAAGTCATATTGATATACTCCACGTGTCTATTCAGCTTTTTCCCTTTCATCATTCTTGCCACGTGTCTTGATAACATTGTCATTCGTGACTTATCAACACACATCATTTAACATTTCCACATTTCAGATTCACCGAAATGACTAACCGCAACATGATACATCTTCCGGCTATCTTTAATGCCTCCGCAGAAGAAGAACTCGTGATCACAGAAACAATTAAAGACTTTCGTTCCGTGTTCAACATCACAGACGACTTCAGATTTCTGTATGTGGAGATCACAGACGGTGTTCTCAACGAGCCTGCTGAAAGAATTGCATTCACAAGCACACGAAGTGCACAATTCAAAAATCTACGGACCAACACAAGATTCACTGCGTTGGCCAGCTAATTTTTACATTTTTATATGTAACTATGGAACTACTAATAACTATGTGTAATTTTCACATTTATTATATGTAAAAATTACACATAGTTATATGTAGAAATTACACATAGTTATATGTAGTTCCATAGTTACATATAAAAATGTAAAAATTACAGTACTTTTTTTTCCGTGACGTCAGCATCAATCGGAATAAATTGTTCCCATTTTCGGACTATTTTTTGACTTTATCGCGGGTGTTGGCCCATGAATTGTTGCATGTCTACTTCCATCTTCACACGGACAAAATTGTGCGTGATTGTCACGAAGAAGACAATCACGGCAGTGTTTTTAAAACTGCAGCTTTGTTTTTAGAAAAATATGGTAAGGTATGTTGTTTTTACAAAAATATGTTAATATTCTATATAAAACCTGTTCCGCTTTCACTGTTTCCCAAAACAAAGCTTTCAAATCCACTTTTACCCGTGCCAAAAAATACTTCAGGATGCTATAGTAAATAAACATTTACTACTGTTATGTGTGCTATTTCAAGTTTACTTCGCATTTTTGGGTGCTTTCCGAAGTAAACACACACAAAAACATCCAAAAATGAAAAGTAAACTTCAAATACTACAACAATAAGTTATCAGACATCAGACATCACACATTACCCATATAAAAAAATACTTCAGGATAACAGTAGTAAATTACTGTTATCCTGAAGTATTTTTTCATACGGGTAATGTGTGATGTCTGATATCTTACTGCTAACAAAATCCTCATTCCCTAGCATTTAGACTTCTCATGTTCAATGAAAAAATTATTAAAATTGTCGTAATATAAACTTTCAATTCTTAAAAAAATTACAATTTTTGGTTTTACTAGTAAATGTTAATTTAATGCTTTAAAAAAAAGGTAATGACTTACAGATATTTAAAAAAAAAGTCAACCGTCGATCGACCGTCTCGGATTTTTGTTCCCTAGCAAAAAATGGGTTCTTTAGGGTCTTGGGACACTTGTGAATTTTTTTCGCATTTTGTATGACATGACATTAAAAAAAATGAAATTATTATTTTAAAATAAAAAGAAGTAAAGTTCAACAAATGGATTTTTGTGCGCTAGGTTTTGTTGGGAAGTGGAACTAAATAAAATATATGGATCACTCGCTTCGAGCCGGTGATCCGTATATTTTATTTAGTTCCACTTCCCAACAAAACCTAGCGCACAATTTTTAAGGAACTTGAAACTCAAACCAAAATGGACTTTTATTTAAAAGGATCTACCGCGAGTACTGGGATTATCCCAGGGTGGGACGCTCTCGTGTCCTTAAATCCTGGACACTGATCCCAGGAAAGCAAAACCCCGAATATTTCGTAAGTAAGAAATAGAAACGGGAATCGAAACACCACGCGCGCTTCGTCTTCAATTATGTTATGTGCTGAAGATTATGTAATGTAACGAAATGTAGAAAATTAGAGAAAAGAAAAAGGACGCGTTTAGAACTTTTACACATGGCATCCCTTGTGGGTATGCCTGAGATAACGCCAAAAAATTTTCATATGCTAAGGTAAGGCAATGAGGCTACTAATTTTTTTAGACTGCCCTAAGGTTCTATAGGTGAAAAAAAAAACATTTTTTTCCATATAAAAATGTTATTGGGGGTGAGAATAGGAATTTTACGGAAAACTAAATTCTCTGGGGTGCTATCTTGGTAAAATGGCGGCCGACTTCAGATTAATTAATAAATGAGAAGCGGGTATTCAATAACCTTTTTCAATAACCCGTCCGAAGACGGACACCATTTTACTCGAGATAGCAGCTAGCCCCCTGGCGGATTTAGTTTGCCGTAAAAATCACAAAGCAAAATGCATTTTTTTTAAGCATCGATAAAAAATCGTACTTAATTTATTCTCAGTCAGTATTAAAATCACATCAGCCTTTTCCGAATATTCCTTTTAAAAAAAAGGGGGGATGTTCTATTCACTAAAAAAGAAAAAATCCTCGATCCGCTGAAGAAGAAAAACAAAAAAAGGAACTCCGTATTTATGTTCGTAAAAATTATTTAAAAAGTTATAAGGAAAACTCAACCCTTGGGAAATTCCTTCTCAACCATTCGATCTCCCGAATTACCTTCGCGAAAGTTTAAACTGAAAGTCGATCATATTCTTCTCCCGTTTTTTATTATAACGTAATGCAGACAACATCGACAGGAAGAAAAAAAAAGTTTAAAAAATAGAAGAAAAAAAAAAAAAAAAAATAGGCAACCGAATTCACGATTCGTTGCTAGATTTACGTTGTTATCCGGTTTTCTGTTTGTTTATATTCTCATAGATTTCCGACTTCCTTGTAATTTTTTTTTCTAGCTAAAAGAAAGGAAAGGGGTAGGGAGGGGAAGGGGTCTTGAGGGAAGCTTCGAATTTTGCTTCCACATGAATAATAATAACGGTAATATTTTGAGAGTTTGAAAAAGCTTAAGGGATTCCTTTTCCCCACTTTTGACGAAAACTTTCCGAGTAAATCATTTTGTTTGTTACCGTTCATCGGTTTTTCCTTTATCCGGTTTGTTTTCTACGAAATCCCCACACCCCCCGAGCTCGCTCACCCCCCCAAAAAACAAAAAGCGAGCAGCTTTTGTTTATTCCCCCCTCCATAAGGTCATTTCCTATATCAATTCCGAGTTGATCGTTTCTGGGAATGCTGTCGTTTTTACTCCCTCTTCCCCCTCCCCATCCAGGCCTTCGGACCCCTTTTCTAAATTTCCAAAATCTCCTTTTAGAAACTGGACATCAAGGCAACTGACGAAGTAGTATCAGCTTGATCCTGTATAACATGAATACATTATTGCGACATGACAATAGTTTCCCGATTCTCCCGGTATTCCCTTGAGTATTTCAGGAGAGGGGAAGGGGGAGAGAGGGAAATCTAGTTTCAATATTCAACAATGGCCTTTTAAAATAGCATCAGCCTCTCTCACTCTCTCTCTCTGAATCTCCAAACGCCTTAAAAATAATGTTTAGTCAAAAGTATTACGCGTAATGGAATTTCCATTCGTTGTTATATAGCGAATTTAAAATGAAGCTACTCAACACGAACTAATGAATAATTAATGTAAAAAAATTTTCAATGCATTAAAAACTTTTATTTTAAAAGATGACAAAAGAAGGGAAAAGGAGAGAAAAGTAAAAGGAGAGCGAAAAAAAAAAAAAAAAAAAAAAAAAAAGTTTTCTCGGCCGTTGATAGTTCATGTACGGAATCGAAATGAGGAATAAAATTAAGTTAATACGGGGAAAAGAACTTTATAGTTCGGATAATTACAACTGACTTTTAAGCAACATTCCTCGACTTCGTATATCTCATTCAACAACTCCCCGAATAAAGTTTATATAGTTCCTTAACAATTACGGACCGAACACCAGTAATTTTCGAATTCCCTTTGTGCGTGGTGAATCTTGTAAAATAGAACAAGGATGAACCGGGAACCCTTCCAATTTTATCTTTAACCGATCGAAGGTGGCCCTTTCCAAGCACATTTTCAAAAATCGGATCAAAGGTTTTTGTCAAAACGGGTAGCCCGCCGTCCTGGTCCAACAAGAAAAATTAAACGCAAAAAATTTCTACAAAAAATGTACTATTTTCGTATAATTTATGCAAAAGATTTGGACATTCATAATTTTTGCAAAGTCTATGAATATTTTTGTAAGCACAAAAATTGGTTAAACTTTACATCTTGTGGTATTTTTTATATATAAATTATATATAATTTATATTATAAATTATATATAATATATATATAAGTTATATATCATTTATACATAATTTATATATATTCACCTTTTATATATAATTGATATGTAAGTTATATATAAATTATATATAAAAAATACCACAAGATGTAAAGTTTAATCCAAAAATTTCCTTTATATTTAGGATACTTTATTATTATGGAGTAGTTTTTAAATGACTTGCTTAAATGACTTGCCTTTTTAAATGAGTGTGCTTCCTGTTTTTGAAAATGGAAATACGTCGTAGAAAGAGTGTTTCGCGGATTTTCGTTGCACGTAACAACCATGGCTATCACGTTGAAAAAGTTTCCTTCACAAAACTAAACTTGAAATATTCGCAAAATGTGTATTGGGGTAGTGGAGCGGGTGGGAGGTAAAGTATACACTTTTTTCTATTAAGAGAAGGCTTCAAATATTTATTTAAATATACCAAAATAAATTTCCCTGGCCTAAAACTTTTTTTGGAGATACAAATTAAAAATCTGGCTTCGTAGCGAACTTTATATTCATACTGGCATCTTTCTTTCAAAATTTCAGATTCTCAGGTTGTAAAAAAACTCCGGAAAACGTTTTCAAAAATAAATGTCGGGAATATATTTTCCAAAGCGTTTTCCGGAGTTTCTTTACAATCTGAGAATCTGAAATTTTGAAGGAAAGATGCCAGTATCACTATGAAGTTCGCTACGAAGCCAGATTTCTAATTTGTATCTCCAAAAAAAAGTTCTAAGCCATATAAATTTATTTTGGTATATTTAAATAAATATCTGAAGCCTCCTCTTAAGATGCTGCCAGAAATAAATCCTTTCCTTAACGGTCTTCAAAAATGGTTTATTATGCTAAATGCGCATTTTAGCATAATAAACCATTTTTGAAGACCGTTAAGGAAAGGATTTATTTCATTTAAAAGAATTCCCGGTCTCAAGGCCTAATTTCTACTTATGCTGCCAGAATTCAAAATATAAATGTGGGGGAAGAGCCGTTCTAAGAGCTGAAAACGAGTGGGATATAATAGGCGGCGAATAGATAGAAACGGAAGTACATAACCATCCACCGGAAGAGAACTATGAAGATCTCAAAAAATTACTGGAAGACATCAAAAATAGGGTAAGAATGAAAAAATTACGGAGTATATTATATTATTTTCAATCATTTTATTATTAGGATATTTTCAGGTGTTTTTATTTTTGAAAAATTTTGGAGTAAAAATAAAGAAAATGAACTAAAAAAACTATTTGTGTCATAAAAAGTATTAAAACAAACTTATTTTCTGTAAGCTATAACTTGTTAAAATTGGGGGTTAAAAATAGTAAATCAAAACGGTCGGAATCAGCGCGGAAGCGTTGAGACGTCACAAGTTAATATCGTTCTGCCCAAAAAAACGTTTCCAAGAATGCGGTGACTAGGTTTGTAAACATTGAAAGCATCGCATTCTATGACAAATTTTCCGGCAGAACGATATTAACATATGACGTCCCAATTCTTCCGCGCATATTCCGACCGTTTTGACTTACAATTTTTAAGCCCCAACTTTAACAAATTATTGCATACAGAAAAAAAAAAATTTTTAATACTTTTTATTACACAAATAATTCTTAAAGTATATGTACTTTATTTTCACACCAAAATTTTTCAAAAGTAAAAATACCTGAAAATACTCGATTTCCAATATTGATTATTGGAAAAAGTAAAAATCTTCGTTGTTCTAAAAAATAAAAAAAACCAAAATTGAAGACAACAAGATCTCCTTTCAGATAACTGTACAACGCACTTAAAAGTTAACTTGGACAACGTAAAAGCTGTTCTTTCTTCCTCCCAATACAACATCGCTTATACAGCCATTAGACCAAGGCATCATGAAAATTTTCAAAGCTTTCTACAGGACTGCTTTTAGAAAAATCATTATATACGATTCGTAAACGTCGGTTACATAAGCATGCTTGCATACTAACTTTTTTTTTTTTTTTTTTTTTTTTTCCAGATTTTAATGGAGTCAGAGGGTCATGGGGAGAAAACATGGAACCCTCCGCCACGGCCTCAGCCCCCCAGACTTATGTAGGTTTTGGTGATCAAACGTCTGCGGCACCAAGGCAGCTATAGACGAAAAAAAAATCGATTATAACCGAAATAGGCTAATAGGACCAAAAATCAATCTCAGTTCAATAGGAAAAAAATGACTCCGGAATGTTTTTTCAATTGCTTTAAAAAAGAAAGCTAAAAATTAATTAAAAATCATTTTTGAGGGATTTTCAGAAACTCGAAAAAAATCAGGGACTTGCAAACGATTTACGATTTTTTTTTAAATGTGGTCGGCGCAAAGCTCTGATAGGCAACCTGGCCAGAATTTACTTCGAGTTTATTAAAAACGGATGCTTATATAACATAGCACATTATATTTTTTTTAAAAATCTGTTTTTTTATGTTTCTGAGAATTTAATTTTGCAATTATTCCGCTTTCTAAATTTTAAAGTTTTCGGGGATTTTCAATGTCCGTATCTTTTTTATTTGTTACTAAAATTAAAGAAAGAAAAAAAATCGTAAGTCGTTTGCAAATCTACGATTTTTTGGAGGTTTTGAAAACCCCTCAAAAATAATTTTTAATTAATTTCTCAAAACCACGACAATTTCAAAAATAAAAATTATTATTGAAACACTTTATTTTAGGAGACTACCGTAGATTGGGGTGAAGTTGAAGAGATGGGGTGAAGTTGAATGGAAATTCAAAACCAAATTCTAGGCTTATTTTAGGCATTAAAAATAAATTTTTTTGTTTAATTATTTCAAAAACAATATTTACTTAATGAAATAAAAAAATTTTATTTTTAGTGCCTAAAATAAACCTAGAATTTTGTTTTGAATTTCCATTCAACTTCACCCCACCTCTTCAACTTCACCCTGTAGCGATAGCAAAAATCAAATTAAAAATAAGACATTTAAAGTTTTAACAAAA
Organism: Liposcelis bostrychophila; assembly: GCA_037577465.1. Lineage (NCBI taxonomy): Eukaryota > Metazoa > Arthropoda > Insecta > Psocodea > Liposcelididae > Liposcelis > Liposcelis bostrychophila. The sequence continues at coordinate 38,262,996 of CM075213.1, read as the reverse complement.
AAGTTAATTCCGGGCCGCACCGAGAGATGGTGCTGGCCGGGGTTCGACTTCGGTTATCATCGTGCGCAATCGCGTACGATGATGCCCGAAGCTGAGCTTTGAAGCCGGCATCGGAACTCGGCGCGAGCTCGGTATTCAGTCTTCACTCAACTCCGAATTAATACAGTTCAAAAAAAAAGAAATGTAATAAACATTTTTTTTGTTTAATAAAGAAGTAAGTTGAATCGAACATGATGTCTTCGTTACTTTTCATCGTGAGTACCGGGGTTAACCTGGGATGGGCCGCCATCGTGGCCTTAAGTCCCAGGCACTGACCCCGGGAAAGCAAAACATTTCCTAAATTAGAAATATTTCGTAAGTAGAGAATGAGAATTTGAACGGGAAAATAAAAACCCACGTGCAACGCCAAAAGGACATCTTCACGTTTTTAAATGCTTAGTTTAGTGCGATTTAGAAAAAGTGATAAAACCCCTCAAGTAAAACCCACGAATTTATGAATGTAGGGAATTTAGGTTTGCAACAACCCCAATCTACGGTATGTCAAAACCCCGAAATACAAAACCCCGATCGAGGTTTTGAAATTCGGGGATTTGAATTCGGTAGTTATTTATTAATTAATTTTATTTAATTTTAATTTTTTATTTTCGGGTTTTTGAAAATACCAAAAAATGATTTATAAAAGCAATTGTCAAAACCACGAAGTTTTCGTTGCTTTTAAAGGGAAAATCTTTTTTCTTTTTTCTAAATTTTTAAATTTTTATTTTATTTTTTATTTTTATTTTTATTTTATTTTTTTTTTTTTTACATAAAACCCATCAGCTCATTTAAGCCAGTTTATCCTTGCAATTCGACCCAGGAGTCGAAAATAATTCACACTTAAGGAATAAATACCATATATACAACGATTATACAAAAATATATATCTCATTCATAGACAATAGCCTATCATTCGATCAATAATTAGCATTGACTTTTATGTCTATTAGTCAATTAATCATTGGATCATTTGTTAATCTCATTTACTTCAATCAATGAAACCCTAACAAATAAATAGTATGAACACACCTTTAAAAAAAATTTTCTATTATTAAAATTTACTAAAGTATGACTCATCTTAAAGGCCGAATTACACACGGCTAGTGCACTAGCTCGTCTCCTATATTTAACTTTTGTACAAACTACTCGCTAGCTAGTAGGAGCGAGTAGCTTATACTTAAGTTAAATATAGGAGACGAGCTAGTTCACTAGCCGTGTGTAATTCGGGCCTTAAGCGAATAAAGTATTAAAACAACAACAGCTCAGGTTCGACAGGATTTTTCTTGTCCAAGTCTCCCCTTTATTATCTCTCGCATAATCCATTTCGTTTTCTAATTTCGTAGAATAAAGGTGGTTTTTCGTATACGAGTTCATCGAGTTTTTTAGTTTAGTTTTTTTTTTTCGATTCTTATTTTTCTTCGTTATGGATTCTGATCAATTGAATAAGAGGAAGAGGAAGAGGTCCGAAAGGAAGAAGGAATACAGTAGAAAGCGACTTGGAAGAAGTGAAAGGATCGAACGGAGATTGGAGGAGGCGAGAATAGAGGCAGAAGTGTCGGCGGAATTAAGCAGGATAGCAGAAGAAGGTCTTCCTGCGTCATCGGTTCCGGAGGAGAACGCTGAGGTTCCGAGTCCTACTCCAGCTTCAACTTCGCCAGGGGAAGAGGTCCAAACCCGGGTGAGGCCGACCTACTCCACGTCCGGAAAAATCATTAATTAATTAATTATTTTTTTAAATTTTTTTTTTAATTATTGAAAAACTCCGATTTTTTAACTCAATGCTATTTTAAGCGGATCAATTGATTCTGCATAACTAAACAAAATTTTATATGTTGCCCACTAATTATATACAGCATAATCTCGCATGATATTTCTGTTTTGAAATTTTGTTTACTTACACAAAATCATATGAAATCGATTCTTAGCGTTGAGGGAAAGAAATTGAGGTTTTTCAATAATTTTTTAAAACACATTTTTAAAAAAAATCTCCGATTGTGGTCTTGAATTTCGGGATATTGCAAGGATCCTTTTTTTACCGTGTTGGATTTCTTATCCATATTAATAAAAGAATACTATTTTTTCTTAGATATATAAATATATTTTATTGAGATATCTTCTCTCTAAGTAAAGCTATATACTGTTGGGCTCACCATTGAACGCGAAATCGGATTAGTGCAGGCTACCGTAAAATTCAGGGGTGCGTTGACTTTCAAGTCAAAGGGTAGATCTAGCTGATGGGTACTACCTGGTTTTGGCACCCCTACAAAAAAGCTTAAAAGAACTCGCTTATCGTTCTTAACATATAGAATTCGCGTGTCTAACAATACTATTTTTAAGACAGTAGTAAATCAAAGCTGGATTCGTTGTCTCGGGTTTTGTTTAACGGGTTACCAAAACGGGTTGCTTCGGTGACCTGTTAAACAAAACCCGAGACAACGAATCCAGCTTTGATTTACTACTGTCTTAAAAATAGTATTGTTAGACACGCGAATTCTATATGTTAAGAACGATAAGCGAGTTCTTTTAAGGTTTTTTGTAGGGGTGCCAAAACCAGGTAGTACCCATCAGCTAGATCTACCCTTTGACTTGAAAGTCAACGCACCCCTGAATTTTACGGTAGCCTGCACTAATCCGATTTCGCGTTCAATGGTGAGCCCAACAGTAAATGTTTGATTCTCGAGAATTTGATCAGGTTTTTTTACTTGAATAAAGCCTAAACTAGCACACGATATACATCGTGGCTTTATTCAAGTAAAAAACCTGATCCAATTCCCGAGAATCAAGAATTAAAAAGTATAATTCAGGGTGGGTAATCTTTCAAATCATAAATTAATTTGCTTCTTTTTGTAATAATGCGCAATATTCACTTTCGAGGATAAGCTTTACCTGAAAATAAATATATTGGCTTTATTGGAGGTACTATGGCAAAACCCTGACCTTTCAAAACCCCGACGGGGGTGTTGCAGGGTTCTCAAAAAAATAATTGAAAGGCCATTTTTGTACGTGTTTCTGAAATATAAGGCGTCGTTTGAAAATTTTTTCGTGATGAAAGTGTTTACATTTGTACGAATATTTTCGATGATGTTATAAATTTTTTAAGATGTTCGGTGTTATTTTTGGGGGTCTATTACATTTTTTTACGTAACGGGGGAATTCATATATCAGAAGCCTGATATATGAAGATATATGATACATAAAAACATAATAGACCTTCAAAATAATATGCTCCAAATTTTTGGTGATGTTTTATATTATTTTTGGGAGTCTATTATATTTTTAACGTAATGGGGTCATACATATATATCTATGGCTAAGAACCCTTATCATTTAAATCAATTTTGGACCAATTTTTTATTTTATACTCTGAAATTGACAAATATGACAGAAAAATATTATGTTCAAATAAATAATACAGAGTGCTTAAATATTTTTCATTTAATCTGCTGCAATGTGATGAGACTGTAATATACTATAAAATTTCTTTCAAATTGATGACTTTTTTAAAACTTTTTTCACAGTCTTTTTTTCCTACCTTGTGTAAGAGAAAATGAACTTAAATTGATAAAGGAACTTGGCTGCTGATATAGGATGTTTCCCCCATTACGTAAGAAATGTAATAGACCCCCATAAATAACAGAATGTCTTCAAAAATTTCGAACATCATCGAAAACAAATGTAAACACTTTCATCGCGAAAAAATTATTGAAACGTTTCGAACAACAATTTTCGTGCAATGTAACCAACGTTTAAGGGCGAATTTTACCATCAGATTGACATATTTAATTTTGGATATTAAAATCAAAATTATTTTTCAACCCCGTGATTCTCTTAACCGAATCTCACTGTATTTTTTGCATCTGCCAACGCATCAGCTGATCCAATACTCTAAAAAAAATTGAATCGTTAATTTGAAAAAGGGGACATGTCATTTGTTTATCTTATGTTTACCTTATAAAGCAAACAAATGACATGCCCCTTTTTCAAATTAACGATTCAATTATTTCTCTAATTTTTTTTCCACATTGTAAATTAAATTTGAAGTGCAAACGGAATTATTTTTTTGTAAAAAGAAATCGAAATTACGTTTAAAATCCCGAAGAAAGTCAACGAAAACGTTAGCATCAAGTCGGGGGGGAATCCCAAGGGAATAAACATTAAGCGGGTAAAGTCCCCAGATTTGCAAAATGAGACGGATTTCGCTATTAGAAAACCGCTCCCAAGATATTACAACAAAACATCAAAGGAGGTAACATCCATTAACAGCAATCTTTGAGCCGAGGTCACTCCCTGAATTCCTTCATTTCGTCGGCGGAACAACTTTCAGACGCTTTAATTGAGAAAAGGGGTGGAAGGCAAATAGAAATAAAGCCCGAACACTTTAAAGGTAAGAAGTTCGGTTTCGCTTTTACTAAAATCCCAAATATCAAAAATCTTGTTTATATCCCAGGGAAGGCAAACATGATAGGTAATGCAAGGCCATAATTTCCCCAGATGATTACATATAATTTTCCGTTTGTTTTCTTTTCATTTCTAACCCGCTCATTTCCAAACAAACCTTTAAAAGGGGAAAAAAGAAAATAAAACATTCGGTAATATTTCCTTTCGAAACCGATTACGATTTCATTCATTTTCAGAAAGTAATGAGGATCCGAGGCAAAAAAAAAAACCGGTAATGGCTTTACCGGTTGCGGAGTCGTTAAGATTTCACCGTTTTTTAATTATGCCGAAAAAAAAAACGAATCAAAAGCGATAGAACCCCTTCATAAAAATTAATTGAATTTTTTTTTTTCCCCGGACAGAGTTACATTTTTGAGATGGGAGAGACGCGTGGAAGAAATCCTAGGAACTAAAACGTGGATTTAGTTACGCTGGAGAAAGATGGAGCTGCGTGGAAAACGCGTCAAAGCGCAAGTTACGTTTTATCCCGAAAATCGGTAGATGGCGGAGAGTCTTTTTACGTGACCTATTGGAAAACATGCGGTCATTTCAAAGATGACGCTACGGGTCAAGGAGGGTAAAAATTTGTCAAAGGAGAGAGGGGGGGTAAAAATTTTTGTATGAATATTTGTTAAATATAAATAGAATCGTGGGATCGACACGGGAGCATGGCTTTTTGAGTGTATGAACGGTAACGATGGAATTCAATTGAAAAGCAAAGTCAAACGACTTTTTTTTTGGAGTACATTTTAAGGAAAAAAAAAAAAGGCCGTTACACTTTTATTACAAATCGTTTCTTTTACCCTTGAGAAAATGTTAAATTGGATCAAATTTGGATCAGTCTTGGAAAAGCTGCCTGGAATGTGGTGTATCAAGATGGGAGACTTATGGCTGATTTTTTGGTGTCCATAATTGAAGAGAATTGGAAGTACTAAGACTGGATCTCTGTTGGATCAAGATAGATTTTTTTATATCCTTTTTCTTTCAATTCAAATTTCCGCCAGGGTAATCAGTAAATAATCTTTCCAGAAATAATTTTACGAATTTCAGTTTACTGGAATATTGCAACTTCAATTGTACCCTTTAGCGAGGGTGTTCCTCGGGATACCTTTGGCTGAAACCGAAGTAGAAAACGTGTTTTCTTTACTAAAGTTTGCACGGTGGTCCAGAAAATTTATTTTTGGCCAAAACCCGATTGAAAATTATTACAATTTTACATAACTGATCGGACAACAAAATTTTCAGGTTGTTTCTGATTAAAGATTCCAAATGTACGACGCTTTTTCATTCCCGGAAATCGAAAATTCCCGTTTTGGTTAGCTTTTCATTTCATTTCCCGGGAATCGAGAAATTGACACACTTAAATTCCCGAAAATCCCGGGAAAACCGAGGATTTATTTTGAAGAGGAAAAGAAAAGAAAGTAACCCTGATTTCCGTATTTTTGGGGAGTAAGTTCGGAAATAAGCGGAGCCATGTGGAAAATTTTTTTTTATATTGATTAAAGGGCTTTAATGCCCTAATAATAATTTTCAAAATAAAATAATAATAATTTTCAGTGTATAGCGATAATCACGATGTTCCTTTTTTTTCCTTTGGTTCCTTTGCGTAAATCCCGGGCTGTTATAGAACGCTGTGAAACCCACATGAAAAATGGTGTTAAATTATCAATCAAGGAAATTCTGGAAAATTTAAAGCGCTCAGCGCTCATTGCGCTTTAGGCAAATTATGAAAAAAAAAAAATGTCTGATTTTTATAACTTTTTTCTAAAATATTGAAATTTTATGTGATAAATGGTCAAAAAGTTGATAAAATAGATATTATTCTCGTTCCCGGGAAAAAACTTGTCGATCCGGGAATCGAGAACTCTCGAAAATGAGAAAAATTCCATTTCCGGGAAGCAGGATTCCCAGAAAGAATTTTTTCTTAACCGACTAGTTAAGAAAAAATTTTTCGGGGAAAAAAAACTCGGAATCCCGGGAAATCCCGGGAGGAACCCCTATTTTTGCTTCTTATATGAACAAAAAAGTCATTTTAAAATTTTTTTTTGCTTTTTTACATTGTTTTTAACTTTTCGTTAATAATGAATTAAATTTGTTAACGCTGTAGGCACGTTTACTGAAATCATAAGTAATCGAATATGATTTACTGATAGTCAGTGACCATGGAGTGTAAATTATTTCCCCTCCAAAAATTTCTTTCTGGCGGTAATTCGTTTTTAAAGTTAACGAAGTAAAAAAATTTTATAAAAATAATTTTTCAATTAAGCTTTTAGTTTGTTTATATTAAAGTCCCTGATATGTCTATCGTCTCATTATGAAGCCTAGAGTTCCTAAATAAAGATCCCGCTTACAATTTTTGCGCCTCTTTGCGTTTTAAGTTTGCCTCTTTAAGTTTTGGCCAAATAAATGTTTCTGACCCATTGTGGTATGTTCACAATGAGCGGCTTTAGCCATCGAAACAATGAATCCGATTATTTTCTCAAACAAAAATTTTTTAAAATTCCTCAAGCTGGTGCTGTCTTTAAGAATTTGATTTTTTAAAATGCAATAAAGATTAATGTTAACTAATATTTAGAAAGTTTTTTTTTTTTTAATAAAAAATCATGCGTTATTCAATGAAATGAAAAACTCTGAAATTAAATATCACTTTAACATCGTGTGTGTGAAAAACACAAGCCCATTAAACTTATTTTTTTTTCCACATAAAAAGGTCCCACTTGGCAGATGGCGCTTAGAAGGTTTTGGAAGTTTAAATGATAAGAAAACACTTTGACTACAAACAAAAAGTTCTAAGCGGCATCTGCCAAGTGGGACCTTCACATTACGGTTGGATCGAAAAACACGAATTTTTAAATTTAAAAACGCCACAGCTGGTGCTGTCTTTAAGAATTTGATTTTTTAAAATGCAATAAAGATTAATGTTAACTAATATTTAGAAAGTTTTTTTTTTTTTTGAAAAGTTGCACTTTCGCCTCCATATTAACCCTAATTTTTTTCAGATTTTTTAAAGGTCGATTTCTGCTGCCCCCAGAGACCTAACGTTTTTCAAAAGGGCCGAAAAAATTAGATGCTTATTTTGGCGCTAAAAATTTCTTTTTACATCTGAAATTTTCCGTATATTTCAAAAATAAAGTCACAACTACAGTAATCGGAGCCATTTTTTGTGTATAAGCCGCAAGAAATGTAGGGAGTGTAATAATGATTTTTGTGTAATAATTATTTCTGTAATTGTGATTTTATTTTTGAAATTAACGGAAAATTACCGATAAATGCAACTTTTTCGCTCTGTGGCATTTTCAAATTCAAAAATTCGTGTTCTTCGATCCACCCTGTTGTCAAGGCTAATCACAAAAAAACGAAGGCCAACATGTCTCACCAAATTAAAGGAAATATTCCATTTGGCACAACACAGCAGGAGTTTTACCTCCAGAAAAATCACAAATTCAAATACATTTTGGAAAACAATAAAAGTCTACTTTCCATTGCATTTTTAATATGAAACGCAACTTTTCCGTTTTTTCTTCTTTATACTCAAGCTTTTAAAAACAATGCATCGACGTCCAAAACAAAATAATAAATCGAGAACGAAAAAAAAAAAAAAAAAATGGAGGAAAAAGGAAGGGGGTAAGGTATGAAAGGTCTCTGATGCGGACATATGAACGAAATTTTAAGAGATTATCAATAATAAATTTCGAGTCGTTTTAAGGGAAGCTCCACAGTCAGGAACAAGTTTTACCCGAGGGAATTGGCCAGATGACTTTCCGGCAATACCGTTATATTCGTGAAATGTTAAGTTTTATTTATTTATAAAAATGAGAACTTTTTCTTTTTTTCCTTTTCGCGAAAATGAATTCCCGTCGCAAGTGCGAAATTAAAAATTTAAACCTTTGATTTCATTAGCCGAAATGTTCATTGCTTTGTAAGCTATTTTAAAGGATTTTTGTTGAAGGTCAAAAATTCCTGAGAAAAATTAATAAAATGGGCAAAAACTTTTTGACTCCCGCGTGCTTATTTAGAGAAACCGGAAAACTCACACTTTTAAGGGATTGAAAACTTTGGCAAGTTGAAAACAAAAAATTAGGGACCATGTAATTCCCGGTTTCGGTGAATTTTTATTTTATTTATTTCGTTTGCACTTCATTATGTTGATTTTTTTTTTTTTTTTTTTTTTTTTTTTTGGTGAGTCTTAGGGTGCAAATTTACTGTGGAATATTGGACCAACATGTTGTACCAACTTGTTGGTCCAACACTCCACACTAATTTCGGCGTAGGAGTAAATTCTGCAATAGTCGATTCGTTCGTTTGTCAAACATGCTGGTACAGTACAACAAGTTGGACAAACATGCTGTACCAACTCGTTGTACCAACATGTCGGTCCAACATTCCATAGTGAATTTGCACCCTGAGTGATTCAATTTTTTGAGGTAAAAAATCATGTCACGATAAATATATTAGGAGTATTATCATTATTAATTCTGTACCTCAGTGGAGAACTAGACCAAGTCCTTTCAAGGATTGCAACTTCTTATTTCAGACCCGACTTTACAAAAAATATACAGGCTCAACGGTTAGCAGTGCTGACTTCATACCTCCTGCTAGCAAGTTTATTTTGTTAACAAAGAAGAAAAGTTAACTCGCGGAAGACTTTTATTTGAGTTGAGCTTGTACATACTTTGCAAAGTCACGTTTGAAATAAGAAGTTGCAATCGTTGAATAGACTTGGTCTAGTTCTGCACTGAGGTACAGATTTAAATATCTGCCTAAATTAAAAGTCGCTCATAATTGATGAATTTATAAAATTCTATAAAAATGAGCGAGATTTGTCACGAAAAACCATTTTGCTGAAGGTACCGATTTAAAATATCTGCCTAAATTAAAAGTCGCTCATAAATGGATGAATTTATAAAATTCCATAAAAATGAGCGAGATTTGTCACGAAAAACGATTTTGCTGAGAGAAAAAAAAAAAAAAAAAAAAAAAAAAAAAAAAAAAAAAAAAAAAAAAAAAGCATAAATTACAAGTCCAGGAAGGACATTACATGTTCAAAACTTACGATTTTTGGTGTTTGTATTTTATTTTGTTTTAAATTTTTTTCTTCTTTATCAGTATTTAAATCTGTACCTCAATGCAGAACTGAACAAAGTCCATTCAAAGATTGCAACTTCTTATTTCCAACCCGACTTTACAAAAGGTATACAGGCTCAACAGTTGGCAACGCTGATTTTATGCTTTCTGCTAGCAAGTTGATTTTGTTAACAAAGCAGAAACGTTAATTCGCAGAAGACATTCATTTCAGTTGGAAACGCTTGTATATGATTTGTAGAGTCGGGTTTGAAATAAAAAGTTGCAATCCTTGAATGGACTTGGCTTAGTTCTACAGTGAGGTGCAGAATTATTTTTATTTTTAATTTTTTTAAATTTCGAACCAGCAGTGTGCCAGCATGGAGTGGCATGCAGTGAAAAAAAGGCGTTAATGCATAAAATTGGATGCACTTTTCAATAAATTTCACCATTAATATGGCGACCTTTGCCATTTTTATTTTTTTTTAACGGTTAAAATCCAAAAATATTTCTGTTGGCTTTCTTTCACCGAGCTGGAAAACGTTATTAAATACTTCTATTGCTTAAAAAGAAAAAGATGTGAAGTATTAGGGTGGGTCGAAAAACGCTAATTTTTGAGTTTGAAAACGCCTGATACGAGAATTAATGTCTTATTAGAATACTATTGGCCCTAATTTTTTTAAAAAGATTTTTTAAAAGACATCTTGAGGTGCCGCAACGACTTTGAAGACTTTGAAAAGCCGATGTAAGGGCAAAAAATTAGACATTATTTTTGTTAAAAAAAGATAGCTTCCTATCGGAAATTCTGCGTAGATTACGAACATGAAGTTCAAAATCACTTCAAGTGTAGGGTTTATGAGCTTCAGGCCTTTTTTAAATCCTGAAATTCTTTAGACTTTTTCCCACTTAGCTTAAAAACCGTACACTTAAAAGTGATTTTGGACTTCATATTGGTAATCTAGGCAGAATTTCCGATAGAAAGCATACTTTTTTCAGCAAAAAAAAAAAAAAAAAAAAAAAAAAAATTAATTTTTTGGTCTTATGTGGGCTTTTTAAAATCTTCCAGGTCATTGCGGCACCTCAAGATGTGCTTTAAAAAATCAGAAAAAAAAATTAGAGTTAATAGCATTATAATAAGGCATCGATTCCCATATCAAGCGTTTTTAAATTCAAAAATTCAAAGAAAACATTGATTTAGATGACTTACTAATTGTGGATGATAAGGACTTGGCATTGCTCGTGCCAAGACTGAAAGATAGGATTGTGCTCAAAAATAAGCTGAAACTGTTTTTTAGAGGTAAGCATAACCTTTTTTTTACTATTAACTATACTATTTTTTAAATATTACTGGTGCATGTACACATACTGCAAAAAAAAGGTTTTTGTTCATTTGAAATCTCAAAAATAATTTATCTTGAAAATTCGCCGGCCCTTAATGCCGCTTCTCCATTATGGCTCAAAATTAATTTTCTAGAATTAATTTTAAAAATTTCCGGAAGTACTGTGCTTTTGTTATTCTATGGATTTCTAACCCTAGATTTAAAAATGGAGTCGGCCATTTTTATTACATTGCATTTTTTGTATTTTTAATCCATGGTCGAAAATTCATAGAATAACTAAAGCACAGTACTTCCGGAAATTTTGAAAACTAATTCTAGAAAATTAATTTTGAGCCATAATGGAGAAGCAGCATAAGAAGTTATTTATTTAAATTTTATTCTCCGCTTTTTTTTCATGCAATTTTTTTTTTTGGTTTTCATTTCAGAAAGTACTCCGAACACAAGTGCCGGCTGGGGAGTTTCAGAAACTTATATTTGAACCCACCGACAACACTCCACAAAACGAAATTCAAATGGATCATAGTTTTGGTTCTCCAACGGATATATTTCGAGCCAGGAAAGTAACCATAAGCTCAAGCAGTCCAGCTCCAACGGTTCAAGATTTCCCCAAATGAATCTGTGTCGCATTGTTTTCTTTCCAGTCCCATTCCTATTGTTGAAGTTTCTGCAGGGACAGCAATAGAAAATCCTGATGTACCGGTAAGTTATTTTTTGCTTGAAAGAAATGATTAATTTTTATTTTAAAAAAAATTTTTATTTTTGTCAAACTTTTGGCTTCACGATATGATTTTTAAAGGGGTTATTGACTTTTAACAACGCCCCGTGCATGACGCCCAAATTCGGAAATGTCTAAAATAATCCTAGAGATTATCAAATCGGGTGTTTAAAATGGCAGACCCTTTAAATGAAACCTAAATCGGAATTTATGAAAAAACAATTTTTCGGATTTTCCGGGAGGTAAAAACACTGGAATAATGCTCATTCGCTTTTACCTTCATTTCTTCACAAAGTAAATTCACAAAAAAAAAAAAAAAAATCTTTTAACACCGACGACAAACATCACAGAAAACAACAATACATCTACATATTTTTTTTTTAGAAATGGTACTACATCAGAAAAAAAAAGGTAAACAACATAAACCCAAAGGATCTCCTTTTTTTTTTCGTCTCCCTCTTTATTTCCCAAAGCTCACGCTTATATATTTTTTTTTCCTCACCTCCTTTTTACATTTTCGGTGACCTAGGTCAAGTGGTTTTTGCTTCAACGTCTCGACGACACCTTATCTCTCAAAAATCGATACCATCGCAGTTCGTATCAAAATAAAATTAAGAAAAAAAAATTTTTTTAATCAATTTAATATTGAAAAGTGTTAACGTCGCTTTCTTTCCTATAAAAGCTTGTTTACTTTACCCATGCATTCCAATTTCGTTTGACTTCGAGGAAAATAGAAAAGTTTCATTGAAAAAGTTCGAAGGGAAGGGATGATGAAGGGAGAGGGGGTGAAAAAAAAATATGGTTCCTGTCAAGGTCGGAACCGAAATTCCGAATCGATTTCGGATAATCCAGAAAAAGATTCCTCTTTCTTATTTTATTTTATTTTTTTTTTTTCAAAAATAAAACGTAATGCATAATAAGACAAGAAAGCCTGTAAAATCCTTTTTCAAATAAAAGGAAAATAAAATCGATCATTATTGATGGGATTGAAAGCAACCTGTCTATCAGTCTGTTAATTACCGACGACAGCTTCTTTAATTCTTAAAGAAAAAAAAAATTTTATTTGAGCTCATCGTCGTCTCAAGCACAAAAAAATGTTCGAAAACAGAGAAACCATGCCAATTCGTCAGCAAAAATTCCCGATCATGATTAAAAAAAAATTCAAACAAAAAAAAAAAAAAAAAACTCATCTTCGAAAAATTAAAAGCTCAAACCCCAAGATTTTGAACTCAAATGTTTTGATAAAACATTTCATCTATTACTCGATAATGTTTCTTTTATCCGTCGACGATGGAAAGCCATGCCTCGGAATACGTGCTCAGAAATGATAACTCACAAAACCAAACAACCCCTTTTACTCGTACACTTACGAACACACACGTTCCTTATAGTTTCCCGCCCATTTGTGCAGCAATCGGTCATCTCCGGGAAAATAAAAAAAAAAAAAAAATTATCGGAGGGAGAAAGGGGTAAAGGGGGACGGAAAAAAAAGAAGACTTCTTTTTTTTTCGGCCCATCCTTTTATAAAATATGAAATGCGGAACTAAATGCGGGGATCCCCCTCCTTCCAATTTTTCTCTACCGGGAAATAAATGGACGCAGTTATATCCTTTCCTTACAGATGGCTCTACGCAATCCGAATGTTTCCCTGTTTTTTTGATAAACTCTAAACTTTGACGAATAAAGGGACGCAGCTGAAAGTATTTTTGACCTACGCCCTTGCCTTTTTTAAGCAAAACAAGCAGGACTTTTTTAAGCATTTGTTGGACAAATTTTCAAACCTGAGAAGCCCAGGAGCAGGAGAAAGTTTGGACTTCGACATACAAGCAACATTTCCAGGCTTCAACGTCCAAAACCTTATTAAGAACTACGAGGAAATTATGGAAAACAGCCGACAGCAACAGCAACCGCATTCCAGCAGTCGACCAGATGCTAGCTGTATTTCTGAACTGGAAAGTCCTACGAAAATGTTTTTCGTTTTCACTGATCCAAATACTATTTGGACGAACAACAAATCCGTGAGTCGAAGGTAAAATATACGGAAGCCCTGAAGGGTCAGAACTATTTGCCAGTTGAGTCGTTGTTTGTACCGGAACTAACAATTTTAACGCTATTTGTTCCGGAACTAACAATTTAACGCTGTATGTTCCGGAACTAACGATTTTAACGCTGTTTGTTCCGGAACTAACAATTTTAACGCTGTTAGTTCCGGAACTAACAATTTGACGCTGTATGTTTTTGGAACTAACAACTTTAACGCTGTATGTTCCGGAACTAACGACTTTAACGCTGTATGTTCCGGAACTAACGACTTTAACGCTGTTTGTTCCGGAACTAACAATTTTAACGCTGTTAGTTCCGGAACTAACAATTTGACGCTGTATGTTTTTGGAACTAACAACTTTAACGCTGTTTGTTCCGGAACTAACGATTTCAACGCTGTCCCGGAACTAACAATTTTAACGCTGTTTGTTCTGGAACTAACATTTTAACGCTGTATCTTCCGGAACTAACAACTTTAACGCTGTATGTTCCGGAGCTAAGAACTTTAACGCTGTTTGTTCCGGAACTAACAATTTTAACGCTGTTAGTTCCGGAACTGACAGTGCTTGTTCTGGAACTATCAGAACTGAATTAAAAATTGCTACTTCTGGAACTGGCAATTGGTTTCTTGCCAGTTCCAGAACTAGCGATTTTTTCCTGCCAGTTTCGGAGCTGGCATTTTTTTAAAACGGAACTTAGCAGTTTTAGAACTGCCAGAAAAAAAATTGCTAGTTCCGGAACTGGCAAGAAACCCATTATTGCCACCAATTTTTAATTCAGCGCTGCCAGTTCCGGAATTAACAGGGATGAAATTGTCAGTTCCAGAACAAACAAACGTCAATGCCAGAACAAACAAACGTCAATGCCGGAACAAACAACGACACAACTGGCAAATAGTTTTGACCCTTCAGGGCTTCCGTATATTTGACCCTAAACCCCACCATTATTAGTTATGAATTTAAAAAAATAAAGACATCGCATGTTGAAGATACTGATTTCAGGAAAAAGTGATCTCCCTTATTTCCGCCCCCCATTCCCCCTGTTTCTTTCCTGACGTTTTCTTTTATTTCAAAACGACAAAGAAGGAAAAAAATTTACCTTTCCCTGTTAATGTCTAAAAAAATAGACGCCGTTAAAATCACCGTCAGTATAAAATGGAACCCAGAGAGAAAATGAAGAAAAATCTCTATCCAACGGTGATTAAATATTTAAGAGCGTGAAAATCACGTTGGAGGCTTACTCCTTTCGATCGGGTTTATAAACCTGCCCCTCCCAGTCCGAAGCATATCTCAAAATTCTCATACCCTTTCTGGAGGGAAAAAATAAAAAAAATAAATAAATAAAAGGTTCTTCGATCAGATGAGCAACCAGCCAGCCAGTCGGACAACTTTGTTTTCATTACGTCCCAGAGAGAGGCTCTTATGAAATTCAATTTCACCCGGGAATATTACTTTATAAGGGATCTCCTGATGAAGGCCCAACGCTAATGCAGTTGCATGATTAATTTTATGAAAATTTTACCTTCCGCTCCAATAACATTATCCTCGAATTATTTCCTTTAATATAGGCCTATTATCATGCAATTAACGTCAGACTTAGGGGGAGAGGAGGAAAAGAAAAAAAAAACAAGGCTGAAAAGGAAAAAAAAAAAAGAAAAAGAAAAAAAAGGTCAAGAGAAATGGAAAGGCGCGGTCGAGGGAAAATGAATTTTTCCCCGGACTTGGAATCTCATATTCTCGAGGTCTAAACTATTTAATCTCGACGAGGTTTAAAAAAGTGTGAAATTTATGGAATTGCGAACACCAAGGGAAAATGTTTTTAGCCAGAGGGGGGCAATCCCCGTAAGAGCATCATCTAATTTTCACTTTGTCAATCCCGTTGGAGGCTACGGGAAAGTTCAAGCAGTAAATAGTCTTGGGTATAGGCTACTTTCGATACGGTAACCAGGAATGGCAAACCGAACCGAATCCGGGTTTTCGGTCTTGGGAAAAGCCGAACCGAACTGAATTGAACCTTTTAGAAAATTTCAATTAAAAAATCGAACCAAAACCCGAACTTCAAAAAGGATTTAAAACTAGAGATTCCTCCCGGGAATTCTCGCCCCGGAAATTCGCGGGATTCAGAGGTTTTATGTCCCGAAAAATTTTCCGGAAAATTTTTTTCTTAAATACTCCGGAATCCCGCTTCCCGGGAATCTAATTTCTCATTTTCGAGAATTCCCGATTCCCGGATCGACAAGTATTTTTTCCGGGAACGGGAATAATATCAATTTTATCAACTTTCGGACTATTTATCACATAAAATTTTCAATATTTAAGAAGAAAGTTATAAAAACTTCGAACTATAAAACCTTTTTAGTTCGTTAGGGCTAGAACGGTTCGATGACTAATAATAAAAATTTCAAAATTTAAAGCCATTTATTTATTTATTTTTTTTTTTTTTTTTAAGCACCCTAACCGAGGAAGAAAGAGCTTTGTAATAAGCAAAAATTTCTTGTTTCGGTCGAGCGGGAGCAACCGTATTAGTTTAAAAAACGAGAGATTTAAAGAAAATAAGAAAAAAAAAAAGGAAAAGACAAAAAAGACCGAAAAAGGGTCCAAATCAAATTTCCACAAAAGGGGGATAAAAAGAAAATTGTCACGAGGCAAGACTTAGTTTTTTTTTTTAAAGAAATATCTTAAAAAAAAAAAAAAAAAAAGACTAAAATCTTGCTTAGACTCCGAAAAGAAGAAGAAAAAAAAATACAACTTCTTAGGAGAGTCGTCAGGTGAAGTTAAATTAGTTAAAATCGCTGAAACTTTCCGAGTTGTTTCATGTTTAATGCGTGCAATTTAATCTTCGAGGGGGTAAAGGGAAAGAGGTAGAGAAACCTCTTGGAAGGTTTTCCTTAAAGCCCCTCCTTCCTCTACCTCTTTTTTTTTTCTCGTTTCCGTTCATCAATCATCATGGCGAAACAAGTATTTTGTTTAAATGCTTTCTTCGCCCCCGCATTCGACCTCCTCATAGATCCCCTACCCCCTATACCCCCGCGCTTTTAGGCTTGAGGATTATTCGGGGCAGCCGACTGGAGACGGCATGACAACAGATTTCTGATATTTAATTAGAGAGCCTCTCGTCTTGGGTTGATCAAATTACAGTTTGGATTTCCAGATCAGACAATAGAAAATTAACCGTTTCTTCCACCTTCCTCAGTTGTGCTTTTAAACCGAAGAATCACGGAAAATTCTGGGGAAAAAATGTTTTTGCTCGGTTGGCTTTTTTATTTTATTGAAGTTTACATGGTCCATAAGCGGTTCGTATCCTCTTTTAAAGTAAAATTTAAATAAATATTTATAACATTTGAAAGACTTTTTTCTGGTTTTAAAGCTCA
Organism: Liposcelis bostrychophila; assembly: GCA_037577465.1. NCBI lineage: Eukaryota > Metazoa > Arthropoda > Insecta > Psocodea > Liposcelididae > Liposcelis > Liposcelis bostrychophila. Next base: position 38,245,994 of record CM075213.1, on the reverse strand, counting down.
AAGTTTTTTTTTTTTTTTTTTTTCTCGCGCTTTAACAAGTTTTTTTTTTTTTTTTGAAAACATCAGTTGAGAGTTTCTGGCTCAGTTCTCGGCGTCTTCTATAATCAGACGACGAACTGCTTCAAATCACAAAACGATTCGGTTCGGTTTGGTTTTTTTTAAATTGAAAAGTTGAATTCGGTTTGGTTTCGGTTAAAATGTTGTCTACCAGGAACGGGTCCGTTCTGTTTGGGTACCGATCAAAAATTTTTTGAATACTGTTCGGTTCGGATTTCTTTTTCGTTTTAGTACAAAACTGGTTTCAAGCTCTGTTTGGTTTTTGAAATTAACTGGTTTCGGATTCTGTTTCGGTTTTTTTTAAAAATATAAATCCGGTTCGGTTTTAGTCCGGTTTTTTTTGAAGTCCGATTCGGTTTGGTTTTTTTTAAACGTGAAAACCGATTTTGGTTCAGTTCAATTCGGTTATGTTAAAACCTTTCTGGTTTCGTTTTGGTTTCCCGTTTAAAATGGTTTAAAAAAAATGCCCGATTTTGGTTCGGTTTTTGGGCAGGGGTCCGAAGACGGTCAAAATTGAGAATAGGGGTACAAAGTACAGCAATATCACGAAGGAAAACACTTTGCGGTGGAAGGGGAAATTTACAAAGTGGGCGACCGCCCAAATGGGCATTAGCACCTGAACATGCCTATATAAGAAATGAGGAATTAAGAAGAGCTTTACCTCAATTTAAGAAAAAACAAAAGGCTCCGCACAATTTAGCTTTTTGTGTCGCAGAAAATATTTCTCTTGGAAAATCCCATTAATTTACATGCGCAAAATTCATTTAATTTATTTTTATATATTTTTGTTTGTGTTGTTCAGAAGTATTGAATTACGGATTCCTAATCTGTACTTCCTTTGCTCACAAACGAATTAAAATTTTAGCCGAAAATGATAGGACAAAATTAGATATGGATAGTCATGAAAAGAAATCAACTCTTTTCTTGCCTATTAAATAAATGAAAGATTTTTTTTTTTTTTTTTTCGTTTTCATAGAATGAAATGTTTGGTTCATTCATAATATAAGAAACAGACAAAACGTTTTCCTAAATTAAGTTACCGGCGATTTTTAAAATTATGTTAAACTTTAATTTTCGAATTGTTCGTTACTTTAAACTTCGGTGCTAAATTTTAGAAGTGCAATTTTAATCGATTATTAAATAGTTTTTTTAATTAGTACTTCAAAAAATTGTAATTAGCTAAATAATGAAGAAAAAAAATAAGTAAATGATTCATTGATTGATGCAAAATTTATTTTGTTAAAAAATGTAGAAATTTTAATTCTGTTGTAAACTGTTATTTAATTTTTATGCCGGTTGACTTCATTTAAAATGTTTTCACAAACTGTGACACTAGTCATTGTGTGAACTGCTGAATATTTTAATAGTAATTAAGTTCGATTCTTTCAGATTTCCGACTCATGCTGCTTCTCCATTATGGCTCAAAATTAATTTTACAAAATTAATTTTATAAAATTATTGGGAATAATGCTTTTATTTTACTAATCGAACATAAGGATGACTTAAAAAAGAATAAGAAATCTGTAAAAAATAAATATGTTATGAAAAAAGAAAGAAAAAGCGCATAATTTCCGGTAATTTTATAAAATTAATTTTGTAAAATTAATTTAGGACCATAATGGAGAAGCAGCATCAAATTTTTAAATTTTAAATGAGGTAATAATAAATAAAGAATGCCTATGATGCTTTTTAAATCTAAGAAGTAATTTATTCGCAATAAAAAGTCATTTACGGTTCAAACCAGCTATTTTATTTTTTCTTTCCATTCCATATGACATCATCATACTTATAATAACTTCCGTTAAGGATCCACTGGTTGAATGTGCATTCCCTGGTAAATTTGCTACTATTACTGGTATTTTGTACTATCTCTCCTTCAGCGACACTAGTAAATAAAAGCATGCATGAAATAGTACGCCAATATTTATATTACTCATGATTATTTTTGGAATTCAAAATAAACAATTGCGTACCGCGAAATGCTAACATAATAGCAAAGAGTATCGGTGGCGGCGAGCAAAGAGTAAATTCGAAGGGATATAAAATTAAATCTCGCCTCCGGCACCAAGTTTAAAATAAATTATCTAGCACTGGCACCAACTTCGGCACCGACTTGAGATTTTAGCCGGCCACGACTGGCATTCATTTCGAACCTCTGGTTTTTGGTAAAAAAAAAAAAAAAAAACCTACATAATTTGGTTCATTGTTTTTTTACTCTTCCTCACATTATTGGATTCAGCAGAAAAAAAAAATTAACTTTATCTATTCTCCCGCGAAAATTCAAATTATTACATGAATTAATATTTCGAAGTTGGCAATCACCGAACTGATGGGAATCGTGGCAACAGAAATGTACGGAACACAAAATACGGGGTACACGTTTTGGTGGGAAGCTCCCATTCAGGGTTGCTGTTTAAAACATTTTTTAATAAAAAACAGTTTAAAACGTTTTATATTATTTTCCCATGTTTTAAAACGTTTTAAAACGTCTTTTATTCGGCCTGGTTTTAAAACGTTTTAAAACATGTTTTAAAACACGTTCAAAATGTTTTAAATTCGTTTCTATTTTTATTCAAATTTTTAAAACGTGTTTTTTATTCAAATGTTTTAAAACGTTTTAAAACACCGTGTTTTAAACCAATTCGTTTTAAAACAATCATCCCTGCTCCCATTGCACTTGAAACTAAAAGCTACGTTTCACAGCTACGAATCTAAACCTCGACCGTTTGCCGCACCTTGCTTCGCTCGAAGAGGCAAAATCGGTCTCGGAATAAAAAAGTCTCGCTTTAGATTTCAGCATTGAAATATACTATATTTTTTCTTTACCGCGAAAAATCTTAAAAACGATTTGCGCGTCCCTTTATTTTTTAAAAATCTGGAAAAATTCATGGGGAATGAAAAATTTCAGGATGCAGCAAAATCGCAGGACATCGATTCTTCTTTAAACCATCCCATCCACAATGAAAAGAACTATGTCACGATAAAACCGGAAAAGGGGGGGGGGGGAGGGGCCCACATACAGGTCCTTCTTAATTACCAACCCTTAAAACAAAACCGTAACCATATATCAAAAAATTCTGAAACTTTTAATTAATCGCCCAAGTTTGCAACTCTACTAAAATCCTTACCATCATAACCAGCAAATTTTAATAGATGAAACCACTTTGGGATTAATATCTCAAGTAATTTAATCACCTCTCGTTGCAACGATCTTATTATTATTTTTTTTCTTTTCTTCTTTTTTTTTTTTTTTTTCTTCTTCTCTCCTTTAAAAATATGTGCAGTTAAGTTAAAAGCATTCCACTAAGCAGATGCGCTCCCCATTATGAATATTCCTTCATTCCCTCCGACCGCTTTTGCTTCAAGGGAAAAGCGTGTCAGAGACAATAGGAAAGAAGATTATACCCGGGCATATATGGTTGAGACATCTTACCGATAAACTCAACCTTTCAAAATGGGGAGAACCGAGGACCTTATCTCCCATATTAAATCTCAACCTTTCATCAAGTCATGAAACACATTCACCAGACACGTAGAATATTTGACCGCTTTACCATAAAAAATTTTCTTCTTTTTTTTTTTGTAACTTTCGAAAATTTTAAAAATTCAGGTCAAGTGCATCAATGTGAGAAAAAAAAAAAAAAAAATCCGTACTTTTTAGCTAAGCCACCGTAGGTCAGTTTTTTTAATCCGGTGGACCGAGCAAAACCCAATAAAGATCCTTTTTCAAAAAAAAGAAAAATTTGCAAAGTTTTTATTTTTCCGCTATCCCTTTCTCCGAATGCGGAACATCGTTAGTTTTCACTCAACGCGAGTTCCTTTTTTTTTTTTTCAGAATGTATAAATGGATTAAATTGAGATGAAGGTTTCCCCTAGAACATTTTTGAAATATGGAAGTCCATTACGACAAGAAAAAAAGAAGAAAAAAAAGATGACGATGACAACGCACTCTCTGAGAAAACTTATATAAAGTTAAAAGGCTCCTCAATTGAAAAGGATATATTATGAATTTGTCCTCCCAATGGAATTTGCTGTTTTAAAAGCATTTTCCCGCGAACCAGTCAATTTGATGGAAGTTTATTCAATTTTCGAGACCTTTTCTGAGCTTCTTATCCCTCCTTTTTTAAGATCCTATTAGGGCTACATTAATTTTGATTCGAATCTCTTCCGATTAACAAAAAAAAAAAAAAAAAAATTATAAAAGCAATAGAAAACCATTTTTTTTTGGTTGAACCGTATAGGGCTACCTTTAAAAAAAAAAAAAAAAAAAAAAAAAAAAAAATGGCGGGGAAGAGGGGGGTAGTCATGTTACCTAAAAATATTTCTTCTAACTTCTCTCTCTCTTTAAAAAAAAAAAAAAAAAAAAAAGGGAATTGGTATGAGGCAGGTTTACAAAGAAAAAAAACTTTAGACGACGCGACAGGTTTAAAAAAAAAAAAAATTACGAGACCTTAATTCAGCACAGGAGCAGAAACTTTTAGTCATTTCTTTTTGATATTAATGGAGTGGACAAGCACTTTCTTTTCCCCGTAAAAAAATGAAAAGCTATCAAAAACAAGGTTGTTTTAATGTGGAAAAGAATAAAAGGAAAAGAAATTAGCTTCGTGAGGTAAATTGCAAAATTATAATTTATTTTTTTTATGTGAAGCTATTTAGTGCGGCATTTTTTTTAAATTAACGCAATTCTGCGCAAAAAAAAAAAAGGAGGCATGATTTGATTTGAAGTTCGCATATTCCTAGAGAGCAAAAATCGGGACGAAATCAACAAGTTGTTAAACAATAATAGGGTTGTTTCACTATATTTCCAATAATTTGTTTAACTCCCCCAAAAAAGTGTGCGTTATAAAATTTTATAACTCCATAACGTTTCGGCCGATTATAAAATTTTATAACTATTTGTAAATTTTATAATTAAAATTTTTAACTCAGCAATATATTAATTTTATGCTTGAATTGCACTATATTTAGCATACGGGGACTTTATAGTCTTATTTTTCATGAGGAAAAAAAAGGGGGGAAAAAAATTACAATTTTTTGGAATAGAACCCGAGCCTTGTGGTCGACTTACCAACCGCCTTCATGCACTACACCACTTTCCAACTGATTTTTAAAAGCGGCAATATGGTCCTAAAACTGCCAATTATTTTGACTTATAATATTTTCCAGACACTTTTCCGAATTTTCCGTTCATCTCGTGTATTTTTAATTTGACAAAGGCTCAAAAATAAAGAAAAATAGAAATAGAAAAATTTGGGCAGCGTTAGAAGAAAATAATAAATATAATATTTAAAAAAAAAAAAAATTTCAAAAAAACTTTCTTTATCATACAATATAATACGTATTTTAAAAAAATCGTATTAAAAAGCAAAAAATAAGCCCAAATTGCAATGACTCGATTCACCTATTGGTCCGAAAACGATTTTCATATTTTCCAAGAGCTATGTTTTGAATCTGTTTATGGCTTTCTACTCGAATTCTTTTTAAAAAATTTTAATTTCGTAAAATATAAAGAAAGTTGCTAGATTTGGGACAGATTTTTATCTGATCTGGCAACTTTCTTTATATTTTACGAAATTAAAATTTTTTATGTGAAGAAGGTTACTCGTTCCTCTTATTAATTATGAAGAGATTACTTGGATATTGGGACGGGAAAAATAAAATTATGACGTTTGCGCTGACGTTTCGGCTTTATTTATAACGGCCATCTTCGGAGCTAAGACAATATAAATAAAGCCGAAACGTCAGCGCAAACGTCATAATTTTATTTTTTCCGTTCCAATATCCAAGTAATTTCTTCATAAATTAAAATTTTTTAATATACATTGTATGGGGTAAGCACTCAAAAAAATTTTTAAGCGTTTAAACGCTTTACTAATTATTTAAATACACTTCATTTAAAGGTGGTGTTGGAGGCACTATAATATTCGTCACTGCGGGCCATTCTCAATTTATTTACAATTTTCGGAACGAAAAATGTCCCTTCAAAAATGTAAACAATCCATATAAACAGTGAAAGGTGGGGAGAAGTTGAAAGGAAATTCAAAACAAAATTCTAGGTTTATTTTAGGCACTAAAAATAATTTTTTTTTTTTATTTCATTAGGTGGATATTGTTTTTCGGATACTTAAGTAAAAAAAATTATTTTTAGTGCCTAAAATAAACCTAGAATTTTGTTTTGAATTTCCTTTCAACTTCACCCCATTCTACGGTAACACACTTTTTTTTGAAATGTTTCCTTCAAACATTTCATTTTGTTTGGAAAGATGTGTTTGCCAGAAACAGAACAAGTGTTTACGAAAAACACTTTATATTATATGATTCAGAATACAAGTTACGCATTTTTTGTAATGCATGATGGTTCACTCGAACACAATGATGGTATTTTCGTGAAACATTTTTGTGTTTCCGCATTCCCGGAGCCACCTGGATACAAAAAAGCGCGTTTTGGAAACAAAACAAGTCCTTCAAAGGGACACTTACTATGCCCCGCCCAAAAAGGCTAAATGAAGATTAATTCACATAAACACAAAATTTGGGTTTGTCGGAAACAATATCGTGTTCTGCGAGAACGCATGCGAATTCGGGAAGTCGTATAATAATTGTTTCAGTCGTGTGTGAACGAGATTGGGAAGAAGAGTCATATGAGGACCTCCACATGAAAAGGTCCCACCTGGCAGATTGGAACATGGAACGCTGTGGAAATTTAACTTATAAGAAAACCATTTGTTCACAAACAAAAAAGTCTAAGCACCATCTGCCAAGTGTGACCTTTTCATGTGGAGAGGTACATTTAGGGTGTCCCTTATTTTGCGAATTTTCGAATTTTAAATCGTAAACTCTCCAAATCGGTGCTCTATGGTGCACTGATAAACGCTATTTTTTCCCGGTTTTTTTTGGGCACCGGAAACCGTGCCGACTTGAGCTTTAATAAACCAAAAGCTCCCATAAGAGAAAAAAAATCGAAAATTTTCTTTTCCAAAAAGTCGAAAAAAGTGTTCAAGGGGAAGGGGAGCCACTATCACTTCGTCAAAGTTTCGGCGAGCTGAACTAGTGGAATACCGTCTTCTATCCAGGATTTTGCGTACATCACGAATCTGAAGTTCGTTTTTTTATATTTGGCCCGACTTTTATCCAGGATTTTGCGTAGATCACGAATCTGAAGTCCGTTTTTTTTATATTTGGCCCGGCTTTTGATTTAGAGGAGAAAATGTAACAAGAAAACCTGGTTAAGTGATAAAAGGTACTAAGTCCTAAGTTTTCCTCATTTTTTGGCCTCTAGCTCAAAAGCCGTACCAGATTTAAAAAAACAGAGTTCAGATTCGTAATCTACGCAAAATTCACGATAGGAAATGTCTTTTCACGTATACATAAAAATAAATATACGGTATATTTCCGTCCTCTACGGGGTTTACTTGTTTGAGTTTGAAATATAAGAATAAGATAATTCAGGTATATATGGAAGTGGAGTACGAAGATGAACGAGGAAACGGAGATGAGGAGTACGAAAGTGACGAAAAACAAATTGTCGATTTTTTTTTTCTCTTATGGAAATTTTTGGAACTTAAAGCTCAAGTGGCACGCTTTGCAGTGCCAAAAAAAATCTGGAAAAAAAAGGGTTTATCAGTGCAGCATAGAGCACCGATTTGTAGGGTATACGATTTAAAATTCGAAAATTCGCAAAATAAGGGACACCCTAGTACACATATATTAAGAATTTTTTTCCGAGCAATTCCAACATCTCAGTAAAGCAAATGATAAGCTACTTATCCACTGTTCACTAAAAAGACTATTTTTTTTTCTCATATGATTCAGAATAATGAGAACTCAGAGGATATACTGATTGTGTATAACTTGCATATTAGGGTGGATCGAAAAACGCGAATTTTTGAATTTGAAAACGCTTGATGTGGGAATCGATGCCTATTTATAATACTATTAACCCTAATTTGTTTCAGACTTTTTAAACGATATTTCGAGGTGCAGCAATGGCCTTGAAATTTCCAAAAAGCCCATTTGAGGACCACAAATGAAAATTTTTTTTTTCGCTTTCGCGCTAAAATTATTTTCAATTCCAAGGCACGAGTTGATTGACGTAGTTTCCCTGTCGCTCAAGAGATCGAATTGCTGCGCTGCGGCATAATTTCTGACCGACAGCGCAGGCGCGATCGTTAAGTTCGGGAAACTGCGCCGATTACTCGTTCTCAACCAGTAGCATCACTTCCTACCCAAACCGGCTAAACTCCGGTTATTATTTTTTCCTTTGCTAAATCATCATGTAATTTGTATTTTGCCTAAAGTATTTTTTAAGAATAACACCAAAAGGGTAAGTCATTAAATTTTTTTTGAGTGATGGAATTCTGTACGTCAGAGCCAAAAGATTCCATATGCAAATTGAAGATGGCCGTTTGTTATAAGTAAACAACGTTTAGCGGACATCTTTAATTTGCATATTGAACCTTTTGGCTTTGATGTACAGAATTAGTTTCGCGAGTGATTTTGAGATTATTTTTGTAAGTGATTTCGCCACGATGCTAACATTCTTTAAACCAAAAAATACATTTTTTTTTTTAAAATCCGAGAATGAATATAGCATATTTCATCCGTTTCGCCTTCCATTATCAACGACTTTCCTTTCATTTTGCGGATTTCCTATATTTTCAACCGTTCTTTTCGCATTTCGACGGGGCTTCAAGCTTCATCCTATCGGAAAATTTGCGTAGATTACGAATTTGAAGTCAAAAATTAGTTTTGGTGGACAGTTTTTGAGGCACATGCCGGATTTCAAAATTCCGAAAATCTTGTTATGGCTTTCTGTCTGTGGCTCAAAAACCGTACACCAAAACCAATTTTTGACCTCAAATTCGTAATCTACGCAAAATTTCCGATAGGAAACGACGGTCTTTTATGCGAAAAAAAAAAAATTTCATTTGTGGTCCTCAAATGGGTTTTTTGGAAATTTCAAGGCCGTTGCGGCACCTCGAAATGTCGTTTAAAAAATTTGAAAAAAATTAGGGTTAATAGTATTATAAAAGGCATCGAATCTTATACCAGGCGTTTTCAAATTCAAAAATTCGCATTTTTCGACCGACCCTATTGCATATATTATTGACAAGTCTTACAAGTTTAGGTTTATAAGTTAGGTTTATTAGGTTTATTTAGGTTTATTTAGGTTTATTTCGGTTTATTTTTTTAGGTTTATAAGTCTTAAGTTTAGATCCATCAGCATGATTGATTTTAAAAATAAATTTATCCGTGAGGTTTTTAGTTTAATTATAAATTAAGTCTTGAATAAATGTAGTTATCTTCTAAATGCTATGAGCTACAGCGATTACTGTCCCACACGGCCGAATAGACAGGTGCGGAAACTTCCCATGCCGTACATGTCCCGCTTAACTACGAACATTTTAGTTCTAAAACGGGCCATTGATGGCGCTGCGATCTTCAGAGACGCAATATGCCTAATCCTTTAAGTTGGGACCACGGCCGTATAGACACGATAATACATACAGGTCAGGCAACTCGTGTATCTCTCATATGGAAAAAAATGTCCCCCGAAATTGAAGCAGGAGAATAGTTTACATATTACTCAATAGATGGCAGGAGCTGTAGTTAGGGAATCACGTGGTCTGGCATCCATCATAAAAAAAGTGTTGTTTGTTGTTAAATCAAATAAAATAAAATGAAAAAATTAATAACAAGAGGATAAAAAAAGAAATTAATAACAATATGCACCAGAAAACTCATTTATAAACAAAACAATCTTTTTTTTCATGATGGAGGGCATATCACGTGATTCCCTAACTACAGCTCCAGCCAACTATCGAGCAAAATTTTAACTATTCTTCTGCTTCAAATTCGGGGAACACTTTTTAAGATAGCAGTTGCCTGACCTGTATGTATGATCGTGCGTATAGACCGTGCGCAGCCATCTTTGTTTACAAATCTCAACGACCAATGAAAAAGCGTCTCGCGTACAAGTAGCGCTTACGGTGGTAGAAAGGAAGAACTAATTTTCGCGTAGTTAAGCGGGACAAGATCTCCCATGTATAAGGGATAGGAGTTTCCGGACCTGTCTATACGGCCGTGCTGTCCCAATTATGTATTTATACTTATTTTATTTTAATGATTTGATAAATTTATTGTCATTTCAATTTTTAAGTATCTTTTTGTTGTTCATAATGTTGAGCGGAAATTTGTAAAAGCGACTTTGTATTACAGAAATGGATTCTGAAAACGGTAGCAACCCAATCAATCCTCAGTTTATTTTACAATACTTGGCATTGGATAAATCGAGAGAATTATGTGAATTTCTGGTTGGTATTAATACAATTACAATTTATTCAAAATTGAATAAAGATTTCAAAGACAAATGCGGCAAAAGCGGGAAAAGGGAATACTTCTGTCTGCAGACACGTCAGCGCTCATTTTTTATCTGTGGTAACGGCTTTTCAAAAGCGTCATTCTCTTTTCACGGAATTTTATTTCTATTTCTTGTCAAAATGGTGAAAGAAATCGGATTCAGCAAAAAGAAAGTGTGCGTGCAAAAAGAGGACGAAGCTATGGTAATTCTTGAATCCGGAATAATAAAAAAAGTAGGGCTTAATAAAATTAAAAGCGGTGACGACTAACTTTTTTCTACGAACATAGATTAGAAAATGCCTTGTATTTCTGTACGTCAGAGCCAAAAGGTTCATATGCAAATTAAAGATGGCCGTTTGTTATGGGTAAACAACGTTTAGCGGACATCTTTAATTTGCATATTGAACCTTTTGGCTATGACGTACAGATTTGCAAAAAGTATTTACTGATGCAGATGAAGGGAAATCTCTATCCCGAACAGCGGTGCAGGTCAAGTCGAAGGTTTTGTTGAAAAATTAACAATCCCAACTCCCGTAACCAAAAAAGCGATAAAAAGAGATGATCAATCTTAAACCAGACAAATCGTGCCAAATATTCTGGTAAGTCACCATCCTAATTCCAGGACAAAGGCATTTTGGAATTAATAATATTTCAATATTGGTATTGCTTTCGGTATTTCTCAAAGACTCCGAAACGGATTCAAAAAATCGGTGAAATTCAGCTTTCGCAAATCCATAAATTCTACCCCTCTTGTTTTTTTTTTTTTTTGTCTCGAAAGTCTTCCATTTGTAAAAACAACCAGAAAGTGCAACGAATAAGCTATCAGAAAATATTTACGGGTTAAACTGTTATTCTACCCTCCTTTTTACGTTCCGCAACGTTTATTGTGGTCAAAGGGGAAAAGTTTCTTCGGTCACCATGTACCGGAAAAGGGGTAGTAATTTTTTATGAAGTGGACTCAGAATAGACTTTTCATCGAAATCCCTGATAGACCCAAAAGATGGTCATTTTCAATATTTTAGAAATCGAACAATTGCATAAGAGTGAAAAAAAAAAATTAATTTTGTTTTCGAAAATTCGGTTTTTTTACAAATGAAAATGAGATCGGATCGCACCGAAACCTTGCCAAAAAGTTTTGTTCTGTTTCAGAGGCAAAGATTCAATATTTAAAATGTATGAAAAAAGCTTTTTGGTTCCTAAATTTGATCATTTGTTTAAAAGTTTTCGCAATAGAAAAATAAAACGCCATCGTTTATTTTTTGTTGTTGAAATAGTTCCCAATTTCACCACTAGAGCGCTGTACTAGTCTCTCGGAAAGCAACATTTTTTTTTATTGCGAAAACAATTAAAAATAATGAAAAGTAAGAAAAATTACGTTTTGGCACCGTTTCGGTGCGGTTGGATCCCATTTTCATGTATAAAATACCGGATTTTAAAAAATTATTATTTTTTTTTTTTTACATTTTTTGGTTGGGGTGCAAATTCACTATGGAATATTGGACCAACATGTTGGTACTAAATTCCATAGTGAATTTGCATCCTTGGGGTATTTATAAAAACATAATTTTTATTAATTTTGTAGTTTTTAATTTATTTTCTGGATGGTTGAATCTACCTCGGATGGAAAAAGGTACCTTCAGCTTCACAGCAAGCACCTCAGCCCTATTCATTTTGGCGATTTATCAAATCAACTCTACATGCGGTGCATTCACCTCAATACTAACAATCTTTTTTATAATTTTTAAGTGACGGCGGACTACGGCCCAATGAATATTTACGAGGATTTTTTAATAAAAAATTCCAAAATTAGGCCGTAATATAATTTATTTGGGTGGCTACAACAGAGGACCTTTTCGGAACGAACGTTCCATCTTCGGTGCTAAAACTCATAGAAAAATTCAATAAGTAAATCATAAAAAATTCAGAGAAAATTAAAACAAATACCTAACACTTGCTTAATCGTAAGGTATGTCAAGGTGTTTTAATTTTCTCTGGATTTTTTTATCGTTTATTTATTGAATTATTTTGAATTTTCGATCTGTTGCAGCACTGAAGATGGAACGTTCGTTCCGAAAAGGCTTTCTGTTGTAGCCACCCAAATAAATTATATTATAAATAAATTTTGTAAAATTTTACAAAAATGTTATAGAAGTTTTATAAAAAATTTATTTAAAAAAAAAACGGATTCTCTATCGTTCTCTATCCGTATTTTTTATCGTTAATATGTCTCCACCGCACGGCTAACCGGCCGGTGATGTAAACGAACTAATACCTTAGAAAAAGAGAGAGGAAAAAAAAATGGAGCTTCCGTAACTTAAGAGGAGTAAACATCATCTTTTAGCTAAGAGACACAGCGTTGTTCACTCGTTTTTTTAACAATGAGGCTTTAGATAAATAACAAAATAAAAAGAGTCGGGGGCAGGAGAAATAAAGGGTGAATTCTCACGAAAGAACGAGCAACATCAAAACATTTTTTTTTTCCTCCCAAAAAGCTAACGACTTTTGAACATCGAAGAAAAATCAATTGGAATTTGATACGGTGATTACGTAGGAATAGATCTAAAACCTCCCCCTTCGGGCTAGAAAGCTCCATAATAACTCTATTCACTCCTCTTGGTTCTATTTTTTTTTTTTTTTTCCTCTCGGTCCTTTTAAAGAGCGAGATTAAAACATCGACCGCTAAACAATCATTTTCTTCTCCCCGCGACAGGTTGTAAACTACCTCGAAAAGTTTAATAGAATATTAATCACGATGCAAAACAGGGGAGGAAGCAAGAGAGAATAAAAAAAAAAATATCCTCCAAAAAGCAAGGAAACAAAGTCAACAAAAGAAAAATAAAGAGAGAAGGAGGGAGAGAGAAAAAAAAAAATTAATTTAAAAGATAAAAAAGTGTTCGATTGGAAACAAGTTTCCGTCGAAGTAATTAATATTGGTTTGTGAGGAAAGCCGAATGACTGGAAAAGACGTTTTCATGGCTTTTCCCGCAGTTTGCAACCTGTCGCGGGAGATGAAAATCATTGTTTAGAGCTCGTTCACCGTTACGGACAAAGGAGGGGGGCAAACAAGAATGTTTTTTTTTTTTTTTCAGATAAATTATTTTTTTTTTAACGACTTCATTTACTTTTGATTTAAAAAAAAAAGAAAATAGAAAATTATATTAGTTTCTGATAAAAAACTGTAGTTATTATTTTTAAAAAATAAACCATTGGGGCTATTCAAGTATCACTTAATCCGGACTTAAGGAAATTATTGCCACGCCCCCCGCCCCTTCAGAAATCAAATTAGAATCAGACAAAAATCGGATACTAAAAAATCGATTATATTTGAACCGGGAATTGATTCGATATTACTACAGATTCTGCCAGGGAATTCCATTCGTTTTTTATTTCCGGGAAATTCCCAAAAATTAACGGAAAATCCCGAGAAAATTGCAAATAATTTACGGGAAATCCCGAGAATCCGGGGATCGCGGGAATATTACTTTCCCGAATCCAGGGAAACTGTTTTTGTCAAAAAGCAGGAAATCCCGAACTTCAAATATCATGGGGATAAAACAAAATTTTTTTGGGACTTACCTAGTAACGCCTGAAAGAGTCGCGATTTGAAGATCCGGATCACCCTTTCGATTGCTAGTCGAAGCTGCTTGTCCTGCGGTCTGGTTAATTTCGCGTGGTAGTCTTCCAGCAGTTCTAAAGCACGATGTGCTTCTGAAAAAAAAAAAAAAATTATTAATCAGCAATTATGTAAAAACATCGGATTAAATCGAATGAAAAATCTACAATGCAGAAACATGACTCCGCAGGAAAATTCTTGTAAAAACACAGATGAAAAATTAACTGAAAATAAAAGTCCTAAACTATAAAATTATCAGAGGTTTTCAAAAAAAAATTCAGACACGTTATGCAAGACAATGGACTTTTCTTACTACTGCATGCTTGCTGTATTTCCGAAAAAAGGAAATCTAATCCATTTCTTTTCATTTAAAATAAAACAACGTACGTCATGTTAATAACTTCGACTTATTTATAGGAATGTCGCGTGTTTGTTTTGTTACATAACAACAATACGCAAAGATTTTAATAATATTTTAATTTAAAAACTTTTTTCTATTTGGTCGATACCCAAATCCTCCAGGCACTCGATTCAACCGCCGCTTAAAACTCACGTCCTTGTCATTCAAAAATAAATAGCAAAAGGGAAATAGACAACAGGTACTTGACCTTTGGATAGGATTTTCCGGGAAATTTTACAATAGAATTTTTTAAGTCGGATAAATTAGACGCTTTGACCAATTTCGTGATTTTGCCACAAAATTCTTCTAACTTTTGGGATTTTCCTGGCATCTAAGTTGAAGTTTAGGATCTTCCTCTCCAAATCCCAAATTTTCCAATTTCAATAAAAATTATTTTTCTGATCTTCTATGATATTTTATCCATGAGAGAGAATCATAGGTCACTTAATATTTTATATCTAGATGTAGGTTAAAACGCGCGGGTGCTCAGGAATTGAATAAAATGAGCGGTTTTTCCGATCTTCCGGAAAACCTGGGCATTTTGGAAAGCTGAATTTATTCCCTTGGTATTTTTTTTCGCAATTTTAGACATCAGAAACACAGTTGACTCGTCATTTTACGTTATTTAGATTCAATTTTAGGCTCAATTCTGTTCTTGACGATAGATGGCACCGCCATATTGGATTTTAATCTAATAAAAATTTAGAATTCATATTTGAAATTTACCCCTATATGCAAAATTTAAGCAATGCTGACAAAAAAACAATGATATGGAAGCCCTGAAGGGTTAATTCTTTTTTTTTTATTGCTTGTTCCGGAACAAACATTATCTGTTCCGAAACTGACAAGTCTTGGTTCATTTCTTGTTCCATCACAAAAGTTTAATAAGTAAATTCCCTGTTCCGGAACAATCTTTTATTGATTGTTTGTTCCAGAATAAACACTGCTTGTTCCGGAACAGACAATTAACTTATTAAACATTGTTCCGGAACAAACAATGTTTTTATTGATTGTCTGTTCTAGAACAAGCAGTGTTTGTTCAGGAACTTACAGCGTTTAATAAGTCAGTTGTCTGTTCCTAAACATACAATTTTCTATTGGTTGTCTGTCCCGTAACTGACGATTTTCAATTTAACGTCTGTATTATATTATAATTAGTAAATTATATGTTCCTGAACTTACTAAACATTGTTTCGGAACAAACAATTATTTCATTGATGGTCTGTTCCGGAGCTGACAATTTTAAATTCACTATTTGTTCCGGAACAAGCAGTGTTTGTTCTGGACCTTACAGCGTTTAATAACTGAACTGTCTGTTCCGGAACTTACTGAACATTGTTCCGGAACAAACAATTTTTTTATTGATTGTCTGTTCCGGAACTTATAGCTTTTAATAAGTAGATTGCCTGTTCCGAAACAAATGTTGCTTGTTCCTAAACAGACGATTTTTTATTGATCGTCTGTTCCGGAAGTGTGGATTTTCAATTCCTTGTCTGTTCCGGGACAAGCAGTGTTTGTTCCGGAACTTACAGCGTTTAATAAGTAAATTGTCAGTTCCGGAACAGAGAATTAATAAAAAATTATCTGTTCCGGAACAGGCAATTAACTTACTAAACATTGTTCCGGAACAAACAATTTTTATTGATTGTCTGTTCCAAAACTGACGATTTTAAATTCACTGTCTGTCCACTGTGCTGTAAGTTTCGGAACAAACACTGCTTGTTCCGGAACTTATAGCGTTTAATAAGTAGTTGGCTTGTTCCGGAACAAACATTGCTTGTTCCAAAACAGACAATTTATTATTGGTTGTCTGTTTCGGAACTGACGATTTTCAATTTATTGTCTGTTCCGGAACAAGCAATGTTTGTTCTGGAACTTACAGCGCTTAATAATGAAATCGTTTGTTCCGGAACAGACAATTTGTGATTCGTGGTCTGTTCCAGAACGGGCAATGAATTTGATTCATTGAAACAAACATTGGAACAAACAATGTTTGTTTTGGAACTGGCAGCGTTTAATAATTAAATTGTTTGTTCCGGAAGACAATTTTTGATTCGTTGTCACTTCCGGAACAGAGAATGTTTGTTCCGGAACAAAAATAAAACAAAACATAGGTACTTGACCTATCAGGGTCGAAAGGTCAAAAGAAAGCTCGAAACTGTGGTACAATTTTCAAAATTCAAGGCAAATTCATAGCACTGCCAAATTCACAGACTCATTCAAAACTTCTAAAATTTTTTTGCATAGTCTAAATCATACCGCCTTTGCATGACCACATGATTCCATTAGTAAAATTCAACAAGTGTCTGACGTAATTTCGGTCGTTTTGTTAATACACCGAGAAGAAATAAAAAATAAAAATAAACAAGAAAACGAGGCTTACAAGTAATAATATATCATTACGGCGATAAAACACAAGGGGAATAATCAAAGTAAAGTAACAATTTCTCTAAAACGCTTACGTGACTTGAGACCACTTCGGGGTTTAGGACATTAGTTCTAAGAGACGAGAGATGGAAAATAGAGTTCTGCTGTTGCGGCATTTTCGTTCCCTAAGAGAAAAGACCTCGACTAATGTGGGTTCGGAAGTCATGTTGTCTTGTCCTAAGTTAATAGCCTCTTCAATTTCGGGCCCTCAAGAGGCGGATACAACATAACATGGGAACAAAAAAAAAAAGAATCAAATCCCTGAACGATTTACAAAAAAAAAAAAAAAACCAACAGAATTTGTTTTTGGCGCGAGAGGGCCTCAGCCACTCAGAATATTGGAAAACTTCTTTTGATGAGGATAATTTATTTTCGACTCAAATTCCGAAGTAGATTTCTCCCCGTGAAATTCTATTACTACCAACTTGCGGGCTTATCAACAGCCGATAGATACCGGAACCGCAATGTTCATTGCAACCTTCAATCCTCCTCCTCCTCCTCCTGCTCCTCCTTCTCCCAATCCCACCCTAAAGCATCACCCGGGACTGGTTTTCATTTAAATAATGCGGGTTTCGTGGGCTTTTCTTATCCTCTCCCCTCCCTTTTTCCCCTCTCCCCCCGTTTGGAAACTTTGAATGAATCTGGGAAAACTTTTACAAATAAAAGGGATTCTAAATAATTTTCACCATGGCTTCGAAAAACAAAATCGGGAAATCAAATCCAAGGGACAGTCGGAGAATATAAAAGAACACACACGAGAAAAAAAAAAAGGTATGACAACCGAGAAATTCCGAATGACGAACAATTTGTTAAAACTTTTTTTTCCCTTTTTAAGAACAATCTTTCCCCTTGAGATTTTTCAGTTTTCCTTTTTTTTTCTTTTCTTTTCGTACTTCTTTTCCTCTTTTTTTTTTTTTTTTTTATCCGATTCGCTTCATCTAGAAATGCAATTCCCTTCTCTGTTAATGCTGCTATAAAAAGCGGCAGTGTTAAACATTTTTCTTCATTTGTTATCTTAAAATAAAAAGGAAGAAAAAAAAAAAAAAAAAAAAAAAAAAAAAAAACAAGGATCCAGCACAGATTTCAGAGGCTTTCAACAATTTCCGTCTTAACTCTTAGTTATGACATGTGTGTATGCGACCTACCAACTTTAAAAGGATTACGGAAAGCTAAAAGCGGTAGTTCCGATTTTAAATAAAATAAAAAAATAAAAAAAAGGATGTCAGAAAACTTCTTTAACCTCGAACATGTTTTACTCCTCCAAACTTCAATTTTTCAATTTTCAAAAGTCAAAAAATCCCCTTTCTTTTAAAGTTTTTCCAAGGCGAGTATGTAGTTCAATTTTTTTTTTTTTTTTTTTTTGATGGGCCTACTGACTGATGGATTGGAAGAGAAGAACATAAATTTTGTTTTTTTACATTTTTAAAGCGGGTTAGTCTCGATTCATTTTTATGGAGATGCGGTAAAAGATAACCCGTAATATTTTTATTCCGAATATTTTTAATCCCCAAATTTTTCATTTGTAAAATTGGGAGACCAAAACGACGGCAAAAACGTCATTCCATCATTGTCTACTCCGGGACTAAATATGTAATATCTTAAAACTGAATTTTTATAAAAAGAAAATCATAATTTGTTTTTTTATAAGTGCAACATTTTTTAAAAATTAAACGCAATTCTGAAATAAACAGGTTGAAACTTGCATTTTAATGAAATTAACAAGATTTTGGATACCAGCACGAAAAAGTGATACAAGAAGTGTATAAAATTTTTGCAAAATAAATGCAAAAAATGTATATAAAAATATGTATTGTTTTTGTATCATTTTAACAAAAATTCACTCCGCGTTTTTTAAAATTTTACTAGAACATGGAAAGTAACAGGTAGTTTTGAAATAAATAATCGAATTTTAAAAAAATCATTTTGAAGTGAAACCGAGAATATTCGATGTTGGAAAAGGGTCCAATCGATCGGTTTTAACATTAAATAGTTAATTCTAGTAAAAAATTTGTCTCCTTCAGACCGAAAAATACTGAAAAATCGAAGTTAAAAATTTTCACATCGGATTTAACTAGGGCCGCAATATGTGCGCAAACTGAAACATGTAAATTAAGGAACCTTTTACTTCTAGACAACACATATTGAAAGGAATTTAGGGACTTCTACCGGCTTCGCCAGATAATGTCATATTCTATTATGTGCGCACTTCGGACGGAACCATTGGAAAGCTCGCATGGGCCTCGTGTTACCTGCGTTTTTTGTCATTAGAAGTTTTTCGTCCGACGTGCCCACAATGGCGAACTTGACAACTGGCTATATCTCCGGAACGCATGCGCGTAACTTTGTGCCACCGGTGTCAGTATATTAAAGGCCTCTCAGATGAAGTTTTAAGCGAAAAAATTGTTTTTTTCTATAGGGGGCCCAAAAGTCGGCCTTAATTACCCACATCCTTTTCCTGCTTTTTAAAAATTTGCGATTTAAAAAAATTATATGCATAAATTATGCAAAAATTATGCGTATCCAGATTTTTATTCTTAAAAAATATGCATTAATCTTGTAAAAACTATGCATTTATGCAAAAATTATGCATCTCCAGATTTTTATGCTTAAAAAAATTATGCATAAATTTTTTTTAAATTCCGCATAAATTTATTCATTTTTGTGCTAAAAATATATGCATAAAAGTCGCAAAAGTTATGCTTGCCCAAATTTTTGTACAAAGGATACAAAACTAATATGTATTTCATATTAAGTTTTTGCATTTACTTTCCAAAACTTTTTTATGCCCTTTTTGCATCATATTTTCGTACTGGATATAGGCTTGGTGCTCTACTCCTAACTGACGATGAATACTACTTCGAAATTACAATCAAAACTTTTCCTTCTAATCAGTATTAAATATATATTTTCCAACGATTACCCACTCCCAACTGATCCAAAAAAAAAAAAAAAAAGAGGACAGGGGTTGATTTCATCTTGTTTCGGAGTTTGTGAAAAACACCGGAGGTGTTATTTTAAAATTTCTACAAGCTTTTTACATCAGACAATTGAATTTTTCGAGATTAACAATTTGCGTGAAGACTTATATTTCGAAATAAAACCAGACCTCAGAAAAACTTTCTTTTTTAAATGTGGAAAGTGTGGTTTTAATTAATTACAAAAAATTAAAGAATGAGTTTATTAAACGCAAGAAGGAATGACGCATATGCCATTGAATCACACGCACAACGAAGGTCCTTTTTCTCCCCCTAAAGCCCCCACTTTTTTTTTCGTGCAAAAAAAAAAAAAAAAAAAAAAGAAAGGATTTTGACTTGGAATTAATTTATTTTCTACTTCCGGTTTACCCTGGCGTGTTTTTTTTTTTTTTTTTTTTTTATTAACGAAAGCAAAGAATCGTCTGACTTTGTCTTAAAGTTGCTTTGTTCGCAAACTTCTTTTTTTTCTTTTTTTCTTCTTCTCCTCCTTTCTTTATTTTTCTGTATTAAATCTTCGCTCGGGTGAATTTATATCGCAAAAATTGCAAGGTGAGGCGCACTCAGGGAAAGGGACAGCGATAAAGATTAATGTGTTGTGTCACTTGTAATAACGCCTCGCTCGGTTCCCATGTCTTTTTTTCCCCCCCTTCCTCCAGCCGTTCGCCTCGGTTACGCTTTCCCCCCTTCTTTCTTCAAACCCTGGAAAACTAGAATTATTAAATTGTTTCCCGCTTTATCATGATGAATTTGACGTATGGACATTTTCAGACATTCCAACCTTTCCTTTTTTTTTTTTTTTTCCTTTAAAAAATGCATAAATAAAAATAAAAAATGGGCATTTTCCAAGCTTCATCCTCAAGTACCAGATGAACTATATGTCAAGGTTTTAAAATTAAATTAATTTGAATTTTTCAAATATTTTTACACAATCGATTTCTCAACTTCTTGTGCTTTTGCAGCAAAGAATCATTAAACATTGTTAGGTCCGAACTCTGGAAAATTTCTGGAAAATTCGGAGGATATTTTTCCAAATTTTTATTTTAAAATAATTTCGAGCAAAAAACTAACCCCCGCCCTCATAGATACTCGACCTAAAGCGTTAAAATCTTCGATTCGCCTACTGATTTTGAGTGTAGGCAACCCGCTTCACATTCATGTAATACAAAATATCGCATAATTTTTTTTTTATTCTTTTATTTCGTAATTCAGCCGGGCAAAAGAGGATTCAATGTGTTTTCGACGTCGCAGATTTCAAATTTGATGTCAGAATTATGCAGTTACAAACAAAAAAAGCAATATGGCGGCAAAAGTAAAATCTTTAAAAATAAAATTGCTCGGCATTTTGGATTTTAATGTTTTCAAGACTTCTGTACGTGCCCAACTTATCAAAATGGCCGATTGGCATTTATTACTTTTTATTTTTAAAGCCCAATACAGATTAAAGCTCGCGTTTAAATATGGCAGCTCCCTGTGACGTACTTTAAAGAGTCGATGATTGCCAGCAGTGGCTTTCTAAGTTTGAAAAAAATTATCCATGGAAAATTAGGAAAAAGTGACAACATTTTTTGAATTATCAAGAAAAATCTATAAGGCATTTGGAGTTTGTCCGTACGCAACGTTCGTGGAAAAAATTTTTGAAAGGCTCCATTTTTCTTTTTCTTAAAATTTTCGAATGGGAAGTGAGCCCTTATGTTCGAAATATTTTTTCTGTCGACAAAAATACTTCTGACATTTAGGACTTACTTTGCAATCGTAAATTTTTCGGGCAGAAAAAAATACGTGTCAAAACGAAAAGAAAAAAGTTTTTCCTCCACAAATTTTTTTTTCCGACACAAGAAATATTTAAAATTTTTTTTCTTTTCTTTGGACATAAAAAAAAACTTTCGAATGGAAAGTGTGTCTTAAATGTCCAAAATATTTTTTCGACAAATTTTTTCTGAAATTTTCAGGGCAGAAAATTTTCTTAACCTAATTCCTCGGTCTAAATGTCCGACAGAAGAAATATTTCAGATAAAATGTAAATTAAAAAAAAAAAAAAAAAAAAAAAAAAAAAAAAAATTTGAATGAAAAGTGAGTCCTAAATGTCAGAAATATTTTGTGTGGCCAGAAAAAATATTTCGGACATTTAGCTGCAAAGCACGAAGCAAAGCAAGCACGGACAGGTAGTTTTTCATAAACTGGTAAAATGGAAAAATTCGGGAAAGTTGATGACATTTCTGGACTTTTCAATTCGAAAAATTTAAGAAAAGCGGTGAAAGTAGGAAAAGCAATGAAATTCCTGGAAAAATCCGACAAAAATTATTTTCCAATTTAATAACTTGAAAAAATTGGAAAAAGTTATGTTTTTGAAGAAATACAGAAAAATTACTTTTAAAATATAAAAATTGGAAAATGGCGGAAAAATTATTCTAGTTTAAGACAGTGCAGCACGTGTTATACTAGAGCGAAAAACGAGCTTATGCCAATTATTATTAATTCTGCAAACCAAGAAATTAGAACTTATAACAAAAATCTTAGGCAAGTAATTCCCACCCCCTCCCCCTTTCACCTTCCCTCCAAAATGAAAAAGTCGTAAACTTTTATTTCCGAAGAGTTAAAAATATTTTTCAAGAAAAAAAAAAAAAAAAAAAAAAAAACTTCAAGGAGCTTTATGATTTGAGCGATTAAATATTAAAATAGATAAATGTCTAAACATTACAACGTTCGATGTTCGATGTGTTGCATTGTTTATTTTTTAATCATTAATTTTTTTTTTTGTCTAAAAATACCGATGAAGCACGATGGCTGAAATGAGCCAACAAAAACCACTGGGACAAGAAAGCTCTTGAATTAATAGTCGCGCTTTTCGTTTTTATCTGTTTACACTTTTTTTTTCATTTTATTTTATTTTATTTTATTTTTTTATGTTAGCTGAGGAATAAGAAGTGATGTTATTTATTACTTTACTTCCGTTTCCGGTTACAGCAATCAAAAGCGAAGAAGAAGAAAAAATAAATAAATAAAAAAACTTAGCCGAAACGGAGGTTTCGAGTTAAAATATCTTCGTATTCGCATTGTACAGTTTTTATTTACTTATCTTTTTTTTTTCTAGGCCTATAATAAAATATATTTTCTTGTTCCGTTCGAAAAGTAAGAAAACATTAAACGGGGAACCAAACGAACAAAATGAAAAATCTTAGCTTGCCAATCTTTAATTAATGAACTTAAAACCGTTCCAATTTTTTTTTTTTTTACAGGTCGAAATTTATTTGGTCGTTAAACGGTGCAAACTTTTTAAAGATGTTCGCGTCATATCACGTTTTATTCAAGTTAAAAGTTCTTAAAATACTTTATTCAAAGATGCTTTGGTTGTGTGGTTCTATTTCTCATTCATGACACTCCTACCCCGGATACTAATTTGTTAATCCTGATCCTCAAAACAAATTGGGCATTTTTGAAAAATCACGCAAAGGTAAAATTTTTAAACATAGCAAGATCCTCCACGAAAAAAATTACGCAAAAAGCCCGTATAAAAAAGAGATGCATAAAATATGTAAATTTTTTGCAAAATAAATGTAAAAAATTAATATAAAAAGGGTATTAATTTGGCATGATTTACAGAAAAATTTGGACATACATAGTTTTTACAAAAATTATGCATAATGTTTTTAAGCACCAAAATTTGGAAATACATAATTTACACATAATTTATTTAAAATTTATGCATATGTTTTAAGCACAAAAATTTGAAAACGTAATTTTTTCGTTAAAAAAAAATTAAGTTCTTTATAGATAATTTATGCATTTTTTATGTATGTCCAATTTTTGGTATAATATGTATAATCTCTGTACAATTAACATACGTTTTATGCATCCCTTTTTACGTACGGGAGCGTACAAAATTTTTGCAAAATGAATGCATAAAATTTATTTTTCAAAAATAAAATGAATTTTACTGGAAATTTCAATCAACCTTTTTCAAATGTTTTTTCAAACAATTTGCCATAGTCGATAATTTTTCCGGCAAATTTTATCATTAAATTTAAATTAATAAAATATTATTAAAATTTAAATAATATTTAAAATTTTAACTTTGAAAACTTCGGAAAACTTCACTTCATTTCGCGGACGGGGCCGTTTCACTTCCCGACCGTGGATTATGGTATAATCCACAAAAAGTGTGGAAAAACACGACTAGCCAATTTTTGCCCCGTCTTCTTAGGATTCGAGGATTTTTTAAATTATTTTAAAAATAATTTAAAAATAAAATAAAATAAAAGTAATTACACGTTTTTCCACAGTTAGAAGTGGAATTTTGTCAACTGGAAAAAAATTCAAAAATTGATTTCTTCTATTTTCCTTAGCACATGATTCGATGTTTACAAGAATCATTGATCTTGAAACCGCTCCTGATAACTAGGTGAAATTAGTTATCGGAAGCGACGCGAGCGATAGAGGTGGCCGCTGAGAGGTGGCCGGAAACAAAGAAGAGTCGATGAAAATTGTCAGAGCGACGCTACAGAAGAACAAGTTAGCCATGGTGATGCTTCAATCACTATGGCCGCAAATCAGTCGCCGAGTATTCCTACGAATCAAAATCTTCCTATGATCGAAAATAATGAATCACATGTGGAGGGGAAGTAGTCAACAAAGATCAAGAAATTGAAATTCATGTTGAAAATGAGCCTAGGAGAGGTCCGGGACGACCTATAGTCCATGAGCTATCCCTCAAAATTTTGGGTTCGACCAAAATTTGGGGGGGCTAATTTTCCATGCCGGAATTTATTAATTTGGGTCATTCTGAGTATAAAAATCCATGCTTGCCATTTGAGAACGGGAGCGTTACAAAATGGCGGACGATTCAAAATGGCGTCGGGCCGATTTGCTTTTCGCCTCATAACTCTGTTCTCGTTCGTCCAATTTTAATGATTTTTTTTTTAAACGGAAGGTGACAACTTTGTCTTTCATTTTTGTTCTTACCGATTTCTTTTAACCCTTTCGGTTTTGCCGCCAAATTCGAAAATTCAAAAAAACGATTTTTCGGTACTGGTGTTTTTTGTGTACTCCGCTCATTCTAAAACTCTGATCGAGAAATTTTTCAAATAAACATTTTAGTGAATTTTTCCAGCTTTAAAATGAGACCCTCAGATTTTTGATACCTACAACAGTACCGAAGATAGCAAAACTTTTCTGTCGGCGCGCGGGAGTTTTACCATTAAGAAGCAGTTACGAAAGGATATACAACTTGTCTATTATTACTGAAAATCGACTATCGCGTTTTATTCGGCTTATTTAAATAATAAAAACTGGTATAAAATATGCATTTGCACTACTGCTGCCGCTGCTGTTGGTGCTGTCAGTGTGCAGCAGAGAGTCAAAATTTTATTTATTTATTTAACAACAATCGTATTATTTGGCTTATTCAACTAGTAAAAACAAGTAAAATTTTTGACCAGTGGTATTGTTTTGCTTCCACACCAGCAGGAGCAGCAGCAGCAGCAGCAGCAGCAGCTTAAAGCATTTTGAAAAAGTAACTTACCATTTTATCTGATATATGCAATTGGTAGATAACTAAGTAATATAAACTTTGATTTCGGTCTATAATCTAGTTGTCGTTCTCGCTGTAGCTGTAGCTGTCGTAGTCGTTGTCGCTATCGCTATCGTTTTCATAGTCGTAGTAGCTGTCACTGTCGTCCGTATTGTTGTCGTTGCTTTTTGCAAATTCATCCGATGGTGTTCCACACTGAAACTACTCGCTATCTTCAACATTGTCACAATTTTTATTTTTATAAGTCGCAGTAAACTTCAAATTATTTGTGAAACTACCGCATTTGGGGCCGTTACATTTGTTTCGGCATTGACAGCTAAGAAGATTCAAAACAGTATCAGGTGCAAGAATTCCTGTCATCCAGGAAATGTCCAGTTTCCCTTTTTGGTCTCGGTCTCGGATCCCAGCCATGGCCTTGCAAAAGGCTTTAAGATTTCAGGGTGATTCTCCAAACTTCTTCCGATAACAGCTTGATAATTCGCCCGTAAGCAGTGCTGATACAAACAGTCCTTACTTGGAGGTAGATGTTCTGAGTCAGAAGTTCCTTTTTTTAAGAAAACATGAGATATCGCAAATAATGTACACTGTCAGTTTTTTTTTCGCGTTATAAATCTTGCAGGTAATCTTTTCTAAATTTTTAAACGTATTTTGAATGCATTTGTAATTGCTGACTTTGGATCACAATGGCAACTGTCGGAAAATACGATTAACAATTCAGAAAAGATTACCTGCAAGATAGGTAGGCGCTTAAAAAGTCAACTTTTGATTTTTGGTCGTGCCACCCTCAATTTTTGTTCCAGTATATGACACATTCAACGAATTAAAATGTCAGCTTGATCGGCCAAGTTTAAGGGGTCGCTCGAGGTCCCCCTATTTCCGCCACAAAATTTACATTACATTGGGGCAAGCACCGCTAAACATGTTCATGCTCTCTTCGTTCTTGAAAATAAACCAGCATATTGTGTTTCACACATTTTGACTCGCTGAATTCAAATCTGTAATCAAAAAGTTTCCAGCTTTTACCGCTTTTGACCTATTCAATAGCCAATTTAGGCTAAAAGTGGGGTTTAGCTACATTTTAGCCACCAAATAAATGGAAAGCAGTACCGGTACAGGCTATAACAATTTTGATTCCAGATCTGAATTCAGCGGGTCAAAATATTTAAAGCATAATGTGCTGCTTTTTTTTGGAAAACGGGAAAAGCGTGATCTTGTTTAGTGGTGCTTGGCCAAATGTAAATTATATGGCGAAAATGAGGGCTAATTGAGCTACCCCTTAAGTATGATCGGTCGATCTGACATTTTAATTCGTTCAATCTGTTATATTGAATAGTGGAATAACATTCGAGGGTGGCACGACCAAAATCAAAGGTTGACTTATTAAGCGCCACCCTACCTTACAAGTAAATGCAAGATAAATGTAACGGCCCAAATGCGGTAGTTTCACAAATAATTTGAAGTTTACTGCGACTTATAAAAATAAAAATTGTGACAATGTTGAAGATAGCGAGTAGTTTCAGTGTGGAACACCATCGGATGAATTTGCACAAAGCAACGACAACAATACGGACGACAGTGACAGCTACTACGACTATGAAAACGATAGCGATAGCGACAACGACTACGACAGCTACAGCTACAGCGAGAACGACAACTAGATTATAGATAGAAATCAAAATTTATATTACTTAGTTATCTACCAATTGCATATATCAGGTAAAATGGTAAGTTACTTTTTCAAAATGCTTTAAGCTGCTGCTGCTGCTGCTGCTGCTCCTGCTGGTGTGGAAGCAAAACAATACCACTGGTCAAAAATTTTACTTGTTTTTACTAGTTGAATAAGCCAAATAATACGATTGTTGTTAAATAAATAAATAAAATTTTGACTCTCTGCTGCACACTGACAGCACCAACAGCAGCGGCAGCAGTAGTGCAAATGCATATTTTATACCAGTTTTTATTATTTAAATAAGCCAAATAAAACGCGATAGTCGATTTTCAGTAATAATAGACAAGTTGTATATCCTTTCGTAACTGCTTCTTAATGGTAAAACTCCCGCGCGCCGACAGAAAAGTTTTGCTATCTTCGGTACTGTTGTAGGTATCAAAAATCTGAGGGTCTCATTTTAAAGCTGGAAAAATTCACTAAAATGTTTATTTGAAAAATTTCTCGATCAGAGTTTTAGAATGAGCGGAGTACACAAAAAACACCAGTACCGAAAAATCGTTTTTTTGAATTTTCGAATTTGGCGGCAAAACCGAAAGGGTTAAAAGAAATCGGTAAGAACAAAAATGAAAGACAAAGTTGTCACCTTCCGTTTAAAAAAAAAATCATTAAAATTGGACGAACGAGAACAGAGTTATGAGGCGAAAAGCAAATCGGCCCGACGCCATTTTGAATCGTCCGCCATTTTGTAACGCTCCCGTTCTCAAATGGCAAGCATGGATTTTTATACTCAGAATGACCCAAATTAATAAATTCCGGCATGGAAAATTAGCCCCCCCAAATTTTTGTCTCAAAGTAGATAGCTCATGGACTACTAGGAGGACGCCAGCGGTTCCGAATGTTCAAAACGAAAGTAACGAAATTAATGTAACTATTGAAGACGTAAGACGATATTCCGGTCAACGAGGGACCACTACTTGTTCTGGAACCGTTAAGTTTTGAAAAAATAATCTCTCTAGGTGCTCCCCAGTGGCTAATGGGTCAAATAACACTGGAAGCGTTATTTGAAATGCTAATTTTGTGCTAAGGAAAATACATTTTTTGAGAAATCAATTTTTGAATTTTTTTTCCAGTTGACAAAATTCCATTTCTAACTGTGGAAAAACGCATAATTAGTTTTATTTTATTTTTAAAATATTTTTAAATTATTTTTAAAATAATTTAAAAAATCCCCGAATCCTAAGAAGACGGGGCAAATATTGGCTAGTCGTGTTTTTCCTCACTTTTTGTGGATTATACTATAATCCAGGGTCGGGAAGTGCTACAGTCTCTCGCGGACCGGCCCCATAAGACGTTTCACTTCAATTAAAGAAAAATTAACGAAAATTAAGATAATTAACAAAAAATTAACGTAAAATGAGGAAAAAATTAACTACCTATTAAGAAAAATTAACGTACAAATAAAAAAAAATTTCGAAATATTTAAAAAAAAATACGATAAATTAAAAAAATTAACAAAAAGTTAAGCAAAATTAACGTCAAATTAAGAAAAATTAAGGAGAAATATTTAAAATTTTAACTTTAAAAGCTTAGGAAAAACTTCATTACGCGGACCCACCCCATAAGAAGTTTCACTTCAAAACTTAAATAAGCATAATATTTATTTGCAAATGATTGTCGTTTATAATTTTAAAAAATTATATGCATAAATTATGCAAAAATTATGCATATCCAGATTTTTATGCTCAAAGAAATAATGCATGAATTCAATGAAAATGATACATATTTAAATGCTGCCTTAGACCATATAATACTCTAGACACGGCATCCAGTAGATGCGTGAAGCAAACATGTACTAGGGGTGATGACGTCACTTGTTGGCAGAAAGATTCCCGCTCTATACACTTTATATGGTATTTTTTTACTTTTTAATGAATTTTTTTTAGTTTTGGGATTTTCTTTTGGATTTTAATTTTAAAATTTTAATAATGGGATATTTATGAATAAAGAAAAAATTCTTATTACATATTTACAGTAGATATATTTACATAAAAAAAGAGAAAAATTAAATTATGATTATGAAGCCATTTAATGGTAACATTATTTTCTCTTGTATGTATTTTCTTCAATTCAGGTTTTTATATTATTTTTTATATTAATAATCAACTTTGAAAAATGAACTATATGATTTCCTAGGGGATTTTCATCGAAAGCATGGTTTTTTAATTTGGGAAAAATAGGCTTTGTAATTCTCTATAATATTTTTATTGTTAATTTCTAGGCGTTTAGGGTTTTAACACCTTTAACCCGTTTAACAGGTGATCAAAACTTCTAAATTCTGTTTCACCTTATATTACCTACAGAACAAAGGTGTTTTCAATAAATTTTATGATCACTATTCAACTAAAAGACTGAGTCTACAGAAGATGGTTGGTTAAATAGAAAGTTACAGTAATGAATTAGGATTAAATGATAAATAAATATACAATATATGGTCCAGAACAATTTTAAGTATGTACTAATATTTTTGATAAAGCTTTTTTTGAGGCTAATTGCTTATTCCAAAGATGCACTACAAGTGTTTCTAGTAATTTTACTTCTAATGACAGAGTCTCCGATTTCTGTTCCAATATTTTCACCTGTTATCAGCTATAACTTCCATAGATTTCTCAATGCATCTCACAGCTGGCAGTACCTTTCTTCCTTCTTGAATTTTTAAAAACCGACCTCAAAATCGAAATCGGCGTCCTCAATAACCCCCCGATTAGGTGTTTAAGTGAAAAAAAAACCGATTTTTAAAAAAATGTCCGCCATATTAGATCCGCCATCTTGAATTTTTAAAAGCGGACCTCGGAATCGAAATCAGCGACCTAAAAAACCCCCTTAACAAACTTTTCGAGACCATCTAATGGAAATTTAAAAAATTCGCCCACTTCCTAGGACCCTCAACATATTCGATTTTTTTGGGGGGGTTGCGACGATTGGAAAAAAATTCTCTTAAGGGATTCTCGTTAGTACTCTGATTTCCGACCACCTTTAAATTTTTTGCTTCCGTTTTTGAAACGGGGCGAAAATAATAAAAATTTTTGATTTTTCCATTTTTTCACGAATTTTTTCCCCAAAGAGGGGGGGGGGCGATCCCGGGGGGTGATGTGAAATAGTGCTTGGGTGAGTGGGTTAAGTGGTATACAAACAGTTCCGGCAAAAATCAAAAGCTTATGAAATGGGAAATAAAAATGGGAAACACAAAGTATTTTGGGACAGAGGGAGCTTTTGTTACAATTGAAGCATCATAACCGAGTTTAAAGCTTCCTACTTATAATATAATTTAGTTAAAACGAATAAAATGACCAAAAAAACATTTTTTTTAAATAATATAAAACCGTAAAGAATACTTTACCATTATAAAACCCCTATACACGGGGAATGTTATGCCAACAAGTGACGTCACTACCCATGATTCATGTTTGCTTCACTCGACTCTCATTTGACAATGCTTAAATGGCGTGTCTAGAGTATTATATGGTCTAAGAATGGTGCTTTAAGAAAATATGCATAAACTTTGCAAAAACCATGCATGCCCAAATTTTTGTATAAAAAAGATAAAAAAATAATACATTTTTTAAATAAATTTTTTGTAAATTAATTGTGTAAAATTTTTCCATCACTTTTTCGCACGGGCTGGTATCGTAATTAGCTGCAAATGAATAAATTTTTCAGCTTAAAACGGGACATTTTTTGAAGTATCTGTTGCCATGGTTCCTCACAAGAAAAATATTGAATAAAACATGTCAAAACCTGCTCATATGAGTACAGATATTGCCACATGATAGTCATCGCTCTGTTTCAACTCCAATTTCGGTCCTTGCTAAAGACGACTCAAGAGGCATAAAGGAATTTCTTAATATTATCTCCTGATATTTCCCAGGAAAGAAAAAAAAAAAAAGGCAATTATATATCTTATATTTCGCGAGGAATCTATATATAAAGTTAAATCGGACACCGCCGAAGCAGCGAAAAGGTTTCAGTTATCAAAGAAAAAAAAAATCCTCGTAAAAATCGGAAAAGAAAGGAAGCTTCGGTAACGAGGCAGGAGGGAAACTGCGAAAGGGTAGGAGAAGAGTGTTGCTACCTTCTCGCGGTTACCGAGAAATTTAATCACTTTGAATTCTCCGAAAAGGAAAAATATAAAACTGGAGGGGAGCGAAACACGAATGAGATAATTTTGTAAACGTTAAAAAAAAAAAAAAAATGTGTGAGGAAAATCAAATTGGGGGCGATTGTCCAGATATCGAATCGCGGTTTTTTGATAACGTCGAAAAAGACGGTCCGTGACCTTGTTTCGACGTAAAACGATTTCTCGTAAAAAATAAGAGAGAGAGACAGGCAGAAAAAAAGGGATAAAAGGGGAAGAGGAAAATGTGATTAACGGGTATAAATCAGAGAGAATGAAATGAGATGGGAACAATTCGGAGGAGATAACATTCATACTTTGAAGCCATTAACATTTTTGCTTGAGAGTTTAAAGCTGGAGAGAAAATTTCTAAAGTTAATTTGAAAATCGCTGGACAGCCCCTGATGAGTTATTCATTATGCTTTTTCAGCGCTCGGTCGAGAAAGGAGGGCGGTTCAAAAATAAAAATACAATACGACCAAGAGACTTGGAAGCAAAAATTATTTCTAAATAAAACGTATATAGAAGGGGAAAAAAACCGTTCTTTTCTTGTTTTTTCTGAATAAGCAATTAACCTCCCGGAAAAGATGATGGTAATCGCGTGGGAGATATAAAAAAATTTTTTTTTTTTTTTGAAAAATGGAAAAAATTCTCAAACTTATTTTTAAAAAATAAACAACTAACCATTCCATTTTTTCCCCCTTTTTTTTAATCTTTGAAAATTGGAGAAATTCATTCATGGAAATACAATAGAATTCTAATCAAATATTCTGAGTGCAGAAAAATTTAAGAATTAATTTTTGTCAATGAAAACGAAGATTAAAACATGAGAATATGCCTCGTTGCAATCTACTTAAGGGTAAAACGTCATAAATAGTATATTTCACTGCTAGAATCGGAAGGGAGACTTTTTTTTAGTCCGAAACCGATTTTGCCGCATCGAGCGAAACAAGGTGCGGCAAACGGTCGAGGTTTAGAAGCGTAGCTGTGAAACATCGTTTTTATTTCAAGTGCAATGATTATTTAAAACTGTTTGCATTATGATTTGTCAGCGGTCATATTGATTTTTGATGTTACTTTTAGCGCTAGACCATAAATGTGTAATTTTAGGGGTCTTTTTTACTGATGCTGCTTCTCCATTATGGTCCTAAATTAATTTTACAAAATTAATTTTATAAAATTACCGGAAATTATGCGCTTTTTCTTTCTTTTTTCATAACATATTTATTTTTTACAGATTTCTTATTCCTTTTTAAGTCATCCTCATGTTCGATTAGTAAAATAAAAGCATTATTCCCAATAATTTTATAAAATTAATTTTGTAAAATTAATTTTGAGCCATAATGGAGAAGCAGCATGACCCTGAAAACTTAAACTTTAGGAGCAGAAACGGACGTGAAAAATGCTACTTTATACACACACGGAATAACTTTAGAAACCGAGACCAGATATGTTCAGAACTTTTTCCAAGTCTAGGCCAAAAATATAGTGGTCAGTTTTCCTGCGACGAAAAGCTATAATTTAATTCGCGTGATTCGGCATTTCGTCCATATTTAGCTTATGGGCGGTAGCTTATTTTACAGAAATCGTCTAAGATGATCTCGAAAATTCCAATCAACGATAAAAAAAAAAAAAGTTTGAAATGCTCAGAATGCAATAATATTGATTTTTCAATGTTTAGCTTATGGGAATTTTTTGCGCAATGCTTAGCTTAATTGTAGTTTTTAAAAATGCAGGCTCTTGTAATTTATTTAAAAAGATGAAGCCCATAAGTTATTTCTGACATTAAATTTGAATTCATAATCCTTGAAAACCTTTTGATATTTCATCTAAATAAAAATTTTAGAAAATTTAAATTTCATTTAAAGAAAATTTCATAAAAAAAAAATATTTTTTAAAAGGAAATTTCATGAAACTTTAGATTTCATTTAAAGAAACGCGATAAAATTAAAAACATTTTAACGTTAATTTAAATAAAATTTTACTTTAAATAGGCCTAAAAAGCATAAAAATTTTATTACAATTTCAAAGGTAAATGTAATTCACCTTTCAAAAATTTTTAAATAAAATTTAATACTAAAATTTCCATTAAAATGTCTTGCTAAAACTCATGTTTCTACTTTTTAAAGATAAAATAGAGAAATATTTGAAAATAAAATTGATAATATTTGTAATACTTTCATTGAGTTTAAAATTAAAGCTAGTGTAAAGGAAAAGTTAAAAATTTCAGTTTACAAAATTTAAATTTCATTTAAAAAATTTGATAAAAAAACTCATAAAAATTATTCATTTTCCAAATAATTTTTATAAAAATTAGTTTAAAATTTTAGAGGCAAATTTTATGAAAATCTTATAAAAAACCTTATTTTAATTTAAATAATTAACCCAAAGTTAAGTTTCACTTCAGTCCTAACGCTTTAGGGCAGTCTCCACTTGATGACGTTCACGGCATTCGCGTTGTCCGTCACCGCGGTTAACATAATCGCACCGGAAGTACTTTGCAGGTTTTGCTCCCGTAAACGTTTGTGGCATAAAAAGAGTACCGTATATTTCATTAAGTATACAAAATTGGCTTACCCAGAATTTGTTTTGGAACAGATTTATTGTCTTCCCCATGCCCGAATTAAAATTTTTCTTTTTAAATCCGTAAAAACATCTTTCAAAACCGCCATTTTTAATGTTTGTAAATAGAAAAAAGCAGAAGATGATCAAAAAAATCGTGGTAAAAGATCCACAAAACTTCCGGTGCGATTACGTTCATCGAGAAGGCGGATAACGCGAATGCGGTGAACGTTATCAAGTGGAGACTGCCCTTTTATATCATAGAGAGTGTTAGATTTTTTTTTTTTTTTTTTTTTTTTGCTAGTTGGCAACCGGCAACATAAAAATGCCTAATCATTTAATCACATTAATTTGGATTGTGAAAAACTGTTCCAATAGAGTCGATAAAATCAATATGAAAACTTAAATTTTCACCGATAAAAAATTCTGTCCTGCTCTAAAGAATAAAATTTTTTTGTCAAACTCAACCGCTAATGGGCGGATATTGTATTTTAACTCGTTTCCAAGCAGAACAAGACAAGACCGAACACGCTTATCAGCCGCACAAGGCTATGTTTAATTCGATGTTAAAAGAAATAGCTATTTACGCTCAAGTTCTTGAAAGTTGTGTTTTGCAACGAGGGCGCAAAGGAGGGGGAGGAATTTTGCAAGCTGAAACAGGCTCAAGCATAGTAAAAAAAAAAAAATCTGAAATGAAGGTCAGTCTGCTATTAAATGCAGTAGGTCCGGTACCAACTCCAACTCATGCCCCCCCATTGCAAAGAATTATTTACCACATGCCATTTCTTGGAAAATTTGTCCCAGGTTCTCAAAAAATTTTTCATTGTTCAATCCTAACTGAAAACCAAATTGCAACACCAAAAATGTTTAAAACGTTCGCTTAGGTCTTTCCCCCGTTTGTGCAAGAATTTTCTTCTGTAGTCATTGAATTTAAAATTAATTACTCAAGCATCTTAACCTTTCTGTTTGACAAAAGAAACACACTATTTATTTAACTTTAAATTATTTTTCGCAAAAAGATACAAAAATACTTGAAATAATTTTTTTTTTTTTTTCATAAGCTTTTATACATTTAAGCTGTTGATCACCAAAGTGAAAAGCCAAACTTCCATTTAAAAAGGAATTCCTTTTAACTTTTATTTAGAATTATTATTTTTCTTTTATTCTTTTATTATTATTTTTCTTCGCTTTAATCATTTATTTCCGCGCGCTCTTTCGAGATAAAATTCATAAGAACGAAAAAAGAATATTGTTTATTTCCGGTATTTTCTTCTTCCTTTTATAACTTTTTTTTTTTTCGGGGGGATCTTAACGCTACTTTAGCTTCCAGGGACTTTGAAAACCATTGTTCCTGAAATTGCATTAAAAAAAAAAAAAAAAAAAAAAAAAAAGTCTTTCATTAGACGATAAAGATTTAGAAGGTTTGAATCCTATCATCAAAGTTAAAATCTAGGGGCCCCAAAAGTAATTTTTTGAAACATTTGAAGTAAAATCCGAAAAGCAAATGTAGAAAGTGGTGTCTTTCAACCAAAAATGAACCGTTAGATAGTTACCCCTGCCCAGGTGTGTTTACCTTAAATCTTGACATTTTATTTTCTGTGTATCGAGTAATCAGAGATTAAGGGATAAATATAATATTTAAAACACAACACTTATGGTTTTCTCTTCTTTTGGTTTGGTTGTGTCACTAAACTAAATCCATAAAAATGTAATCGACCAATTTATAAAGAAGAATCCCCCTACCCTACTCCTCACCCTACTCCTCAAAACCATTACGACAGACATTATTTAATAATTATTTTTTAATTGATTGGATCAAATTAAATTAAGTTAAATTAAAATACAATATTAACTTTAGTAATTCCATGAGCATTTGGACATTAAGCTTAATTCAGGTTAAATCATTTGTAATAAAAATTTTTTCCCACCGTATAATAAACCCAGCTCATAGACAGCATGAAGATATTATAATCAGAAAAAAATATTCATTTGCTTTTTATCTTTCGTAAGTCACAAATGAAGACAAGAATAAAAGACAGAAAAAATTCAAACAAAACACTGAACTGGTGATTCAAATGAAAACAAAATTTACTTACATTCTGCTGCCTCTATCTTTGATTTTAAATAATTTGTATAAGCAAGAATAGGACAGTCCAATTCAAAACAAAAAAAAAACACCAACTTGTCCCACTGCTGTTGATTACTACAAAAAAGCAAATGTCGAGTACTGGGTACTTCACACATTGTT
The DNA here is from genome assembly GCA_037577465.1 of Liposcelis bostrychophila. Classification (NCBI taxonomy): domain Eukaryota; kingdom Metazoa; phylum Arthropoda; class Insecta; order Psocodea; family Liposcelididae; genus Liposcelis; species Liposcelis bostrychophila. The sequence continues at coordinate 38,209,986 of CM075213.1, read as the reverse complement.
TAACCAGTAATTTCAAACTTATACGCTTTATATTTTCTATTTTTTTCTAATGTTCCAAATGGAATATCCTTTCCCTGCCAACAAAGGTTCTCTAACACATCCATGTCTTAAAATGTTTCAAATATTCACATTTCATCTGACAAAAATTACCATTACAAACCAAAGACAACCAAATACGACAGAACAATACCAATTAATTATAACAAAAGCAATTAGCAACAAAAATGAAAACTCTGTTGGGCCCCACGATCTTGCATTCCGGCTTCTCTATCAATCAACCATTCATTAAAAAATTGAACAGAAAATGGATAATTATACACGTCCCTAGACCCAATTTGAGCAAAACTTAAGCTTATAATACCAAGATCCTCATAAAAATCGAGTTTCGATCAAAAAAAATTAAAAAACCTAACCTTACCTTGACGCAACATGCAGAGTGACAGCAAACAAAAACGACATTTTCACGTTATTAAAACGCGTTTTCCCATTTAATTAACCCTCCAAAGTAGGAATAAGTAAATAATAACCCGAAAGAATGACTTAAATAAAGAAAAACTAGAATATTTATCATTTTTAACCGAGAAAAGAGAAAATACCGATCGGCCCGAACACGTTCTCGCGATATTCCTTTAAAACTGAAACAGGTGCAGGTCGAACAAAAGCGAACAAAGCCGAACAAAACCGAACAAGTGTGAATGCACTCGAAGCACAGGGAAGTGCCTGCGCGGTCTGACGGATTTTTGCGTTACTGTTCTTTTCATTTACTTATTTATTTTTTGTTTTTAAGCGAATTGTTCTTGGTTCAAGCGTAATTATGTGAATTAAGAAAAAAATCAATTTTTGTATTAATCGTCGCCGATGCAATTCAATTACCATAATAAAATTTTTTGGCGGTACCAGGTTTCGAAGGTTAAAAAGAAATTTCAGAAGCTTCCAAACAATTACATCGGCTTTAGTTCCGGTGAAGGCAACTTATTTAACTTATTCCTACATTTTTTTAAGAGGCCCTAAAATCCTAACGGCTGCAGCAGCGCATTTTTTAAAATCCGGTTTTTACTCTAGAAATTAATATACAGCTAATTTTTTGTATAGCCATTCTATACTTTTACCTAGGTCAAAGAATGGCTCCGAGGAAAAAAAAAAAGCTCATTCAGAAAAAACAAAAATAATAAAACAGTCTAGTTTGCGGAGCCAAAATCTAATTTTTTGTTGTCACCTCTAAAAGTATATTACAGGGGGGAAAAAGCCTTTAAATTATTTTTTATTAAAGGGGAACTTTTCGCTTTTTACCGGTTTTAAAAAGCTGTAATTAAGTTTGCATTTTATTAAAAATTTAAAATGTCCATAAAGAAAAAACCGAAAATTCGCGGGTGACTTTTTTTTTTATAAAATCGAAATTGTAACGTTAAATTCTAAATAAAAAAAAATCAGCGGATCGAAAAAGAGAATTTTAAAAAAGAAAAACATCACCGAGGGGGGAAAAAAAAAGCTCATCCAAAAAAAAAGAAAGCATGAAAAATTTATTTAAAATCGCACTGGAAAAGTTGAAAAGTGAAAATTAGTTTTGATATATTGTTGAACTGTTTTTGACGATTCAAGAAAAAATAAAAAAGAGAAGCATCCCATCTTCATTTCCTTTAATTCGAGTTTTAGTATTTTTATTAAATCTCGCGTGAAAAACAGGAAATATAATAAGGAGAAGGGAAAACTTTTCACTTAATTCCTTTTTATAAGCGATGGGAAAGTGAGGGAGGGAGGGAGGGAGTTTTTATAGGAAATATCCCAAGCGTTTTTGGACATCGTCTAGACGTCCTTTGTGTAAAATGGCGATCACATAAAATTCATTTCCCAAGATTTTTCTTTTGCCCCCCCTTTTTTTTTTGCCCTTCGGGTAATAAGTATATCGAACGGAAATTCTAAATGATTACGTCATTCAAATCTTTTCTCATGATGTTATATTTGCATATTTCCGGCATATCCGACATTTCCTTTATCTGGGAAAATGTTCCCATTTTGGTTTTCTATTGATATTCAAAATAGGCCCTTATCCTGTCAACGCCCGAGTTTTTGAGGTTAAAACGTAATAAACACTCCATCTCGATTTTATTATACGAAAGGCTCTAAAGTCTGACTTCCATCAAAAAAAAAAAAAAAAAAAAAATCGAGGTGAAAAAAAAACTCTCGTCGATACCTGGAAAATTTTCGCTCGCGGAAGTTTTGTTTTTGTTTCCTCAAACAGAAAGCGATTTATAAGAAGGAAAAGTTGTTGAACGGGAAAAAAGGAGGAAGCTTTTACCTTTAAATTCCAGTTTAACGAACGTACTACGTTGCAAGAGTAAAAGCAAAAAAAAAAAAAAATGAGAGAAAGAGAGAAAAGAGCTCTTTTCTTTTCTTTTTTTTCTTTTAAGTACAATACACGTCCTGTCGATTGGTTTTTCAATTTTAAAAAAAATTACACTTCACCAAATTGCTGTCCAAGTTTCAATCAAGGTACGTAAGGTAATCATTGGATTTATTTGATCTTGATCAAGGAAGTAATTAAAGTGGAAATCGTGTTTAGTCCTTTACAAAAATCACTTAAAAAGGTGCAAATATTTTAGGAACGCAAAAAATAGAAGAAAAAGAAATCCACTACCGGTAACAAGTTTCTACTTGCGTTTTAAAAGAAATGAATGAGCAGTGGGTTTTTGACCTGAATCAAGAAAAAAAGCCCACCTTGAGCATTTTGAGAAACTCAAAAAATATCTCAGAGATATTTTAAACTTCAAAATTAAACGGCGTAATAATGGCAGTGCACCCTTGAAAAACGAAGAATTAAAAATTTTAATAATTTTATCATGATTTTATCCATCGACCCGTACGAAAAAGAGATGCATAAATTAAAATCCATATTATAAATTATACAAAAAATTGGACATACGTGGAAAAGGCATAAATTATGTATATATAATTTAACTTTTAATTTTTATTAAAAAATATTCTTTTCGCTCTCCAGTAGTTATGCATAAATTATGAATAAAATAGAAAAAAAACTTGAATAATTTATTTGCAAATTTTCTTGCTTTATGATTTTAAAAAATTATATGAATTATTGGTATACTGTATGTCTTATTGATAAATAATTTTAATAAAAATTATAAGTATTTTTTAATGAAAATGGTAAACAATTTTAATGGAAATGATGAGCATTTTTAATGAAAATGGTAAGCAATATGGTAACCATTGCCGCTTCTCCATTATGGCTCAAAATTAATTTTCTAGAATTAATTTTCAAAATTTCCGGAAGTACTGTGCTTTAGTTAGTCTATGAATTTTCGACTATGGATTAAAAGTAGAAAAACGCAATGTAGTAAAAATGGCCGACTCCATTTTTAAATCTTGGGTTAGAAATCCATAGAATAATTAAAGCACAGTACTTCCGGAAATTTTGAAAATTAATTCTGGAAAATTAATTTTGAGCCATAATGGAGAAGCGGCACATCTTTAATAAGATTGGTAAACAATTTTAATGAAAATGGTCAGCATTTTTAATGAAAACGGTAAGAATTTTTAATGAAAATAGTAAACAATATAAATAAAAATGGTAAGAATTTTTAACCCCTTCCTGTCTAATGCATCCATATGGATGCACCAGCAAAATCAAGGAAAATGATAATAAAACTTAATCAGATATTGACGAAATTTCGTAAGTGGGAGTATTTAAGGGGGCTCTTCTCGAATTTGAAGTCAGAATTTACCGATTTTTAGAAACAAAATGGCGGCAGACCTTTTAATGGCAGAACCTAATAACTCATAAGTTATATTTTTTTATTTTTGACAAGTTAACTCTTAAAAAAAATAATTAGTTGTCCTTGATAACTGCCCGTAGTGAGTATTACTCGGAAAAAACAGATAGATGAAACGGATATTGCTCCTATTATTAGCTTATGGCTATTAGTATAATGGTTTAGAGCTATTAAAAAAATAACTTTTTCTGAACTTTTTCGTAAAAATATCTTTGTAAGGAGCCTTCTCGGGCTCCTACGTCGAAATAGACTCAAAATTCGAAATCTCTGACCTCGAAAACAGTTAGGGCATAGTTTAAAATCTCTAAAAAATGAAAAATTGAGATTAAGGCGGTACATTTAACTCCTATGCACGGATTGCCTAACACTGAGTTGCAAGGCGCCCTACTTACTAGGGATGAGTTTAGGACCTCTCTGATATCCAGAAAAAACATTTGCATCAGCCTCATAAATTCAGTCAGGGAAAGTCCAATCTTAAAAAGAAACCTAGACAGGAAAGGGTTAATGAAAATGGTGAGCAATTTTTATGAAAACGGTAAGCAATATAAATAAATACGGTAAGCATTTTTAATGGAAATGGTGAGCAATTTTTAGGAAAACGGTAAGGATTTTTAATGAAAATGGTGAGCATTTTTAAGGAAAACAGTAAGAATTTTTAATGAAAATGGTAAGCAATTTTAATTAAAATGGTAAGCAATATAAATAAAAATGGTAAGAATTTTTAATGAAAATGGTGAGCAATTTTATTGAAATTAGTAATCAATTTTGATGGAAATTGTAAATATTTTTCATGAAAATGCTGAGAAATTTTAATACCAATGGTAAACAATTTTAATGGAATTTGTGACCATTTTTAATGAAAATGGTAAGCAATTTTAAACGCTAAGAACCCCCAAAACCTATTTCCAGTCGCCCTGCAGCCCTATCCGACCGATTTTGACGACCTTTTTATTGAATGAAAGCTCTTCACGTGTAGATTTGCCCAATTGGTCGGACAGCTAGTTTTAATTAAAATGGTAAGCAATTTTTGATAAAGCCCCCTTTCTTTGAGCAGCAAGGGGGAGCGAAGCGGCCTCGGAGCGGCTCGTTTTCATTAAAATAGCTCACATTTTAATTAAAATTGTTTACGAGTTTCATTAAAATTGCTTACCATTATCATTAAAAATTCTTATCATTTTCATTTTTAATGAAAATGGTAAGCAATTTTAATTAAAATGGTAAGCAATATAAATAAAAATGGTAAGAATTTTTAATGAAAATGGTGAGCAATTTTATTGAAATTAGTAATCAATTTTGATGGAAATTGTAAATATTTTTCATGAAAATGCTGAGAAATTTTAATACCAATGGTAAACAATTTTAATGGAATTTGTGACCATTTTTAATGAAAATGGTAAGCAATTTTAAACGCTAAGAACCCCCAAAACCTATTTCCAGTCGCCCTGCAGCCCTATCCGACCGATTTTGACGACCTTTTTATTGAATGAAAGCTCTTCACGTGTAGATTTGCCCAATTGGTCGGACAGCTAGTTTTAATTAAAATGGTAAGCAATTTTTGATAAAGCCCCCTTTCTTGAGCAGCAAGGGGGAGCGAAGCGGCCTCGGAGCGGCTCGTTTTCATTAAAATAGCTCACAATTTTAATTAAAATTGTTTACGAGTTTCATTAAAATTGCTTACCATTATCATTAAAAATTCTTATCATTTTCATTTTTAATGAAAATGGTAAGCAATTTTAATTAAAATGGTAAGCAATATAAATAAAAATGGTAAGAATTTTTAATGAAAATGGTGAGCAATTTTATTGAAATTAGTAATCAATTTTGATGGAAATTGTAAATATTTTTCATGAAAATGCTGAGAAATTTTAATACCAATGGTAAACAATTTTAATGGAATTTGTGACCATTTTTAATGAAAATGGTAAGCAATTTTAAACGCTAAGAACCCCCAAAACCTATTTCCAGTCGCCCTGCAGCCCTATCCGACCGATTTTGACGACCTTTTTATTGAATGAAAGCTCTTCACGTGTAGATTTGCCCAATTGGTCGGACAGCTAGTTTTAATTAAAATGGTAAGCAATTTTTGATAAAGCCCCCTTTCTTTGAGCAGCAAGGGGGAGCGAAGCGGCCTCGGAGCGGCTCGTTTTCATTAAAATAGCTCACAATTTTAATTAAAATTGTTTACGAGTTTCATTAAAATTGCTTACCATTATCATTAAAAATTCTTATCATTTTCATTTTTAATGAAAATGGTAAGCAATTTTAACTAAAAGAGTAAGCTATTTTAATGAAAATGCCAAGTATCTGGTTTGAAAAAATATGCAAGTACTATAATATCACAATACAACATTGGAATACAATTGCAATACCGGTATCAATATTGAAAATTTACGCTCTGTATAAGTTCAAAGAGTTGAGCAAGCAAAATTTAAGCAATGCGTAAATTATGTAAAAAGAACTTAATATCTTTTACCGGAATTTTTTTTTTTCATTCTCCAATATAATTATGCATAAATACATATTCGTAAAATTGCAAAAAAAGTTGAAAAAGCCCCATGTTTCTTTGAAAATTTTCCCGCTTTATAATTTTAAAAAATTACATGAAAAAATTATGCATATTCAAATTTATTTTCCAAAAATTTTTTTACACTTTTTTTCATCACGTTTTCTGACGGGTTACCAATGCTTAAAACTTTTGGTTTCGAAATTCCCCGAAAAAGAAATTCGAGGAAGCTCTGTAAAAGCTGAAAGATTTGAGCAATCAAACGAATGAGGAAAAAGACGGGTTCTCATGAAAATTTGAAGGTAGAACTCGAACTCTAAAAAATACACAATCAGCCAGGAAAAAAAAAAAAAAAAAAAAAATCCGATTGTTTAGGTTAAAAATAAAAAAAAATCCCAAAAATTCGGAAACAAGACTGTCCTCCAGCAAAAAAAAATTGTATGATTACTAAGACGGTTAAATTCGAGAAAAGACGAGATTTCCAAGAAAAAAAAAAAAAAAAAAAAAAAAAAACTTGCGAAAAAAGGAAGGTAGAGGGAACCGCAACTTTTAAAACAAAGTACTTAATCGGTTAATTTTATAATCTTGCTTCCTTTTTTTTTTCTTTCCCTCCATTTTTTTTTCTTTTTCCTGCAATTCCTTCTCTTAAAGTTTTCAGTGGAAAATCAAAGGAAAACATTTTACCTGTGAAATATCTTAATTTATATTCCGGAAAAAGTTTTTTGTCATTAATTTATTTAAAATTTGTTATTTTCTCTCTTGTGCGCATAGAACGTAAAAAAATTTTTGCGCTTTATTTCCTCCCATTTCACCTTTTCTTTTTATTCTTTTTTTTTGTAAAACAAGCTTTTACCATTATGCACGGATTGATAATTTATACAACTTCCACTGTTCTTTCCCTCATCCCCTCTTGAATTTTCTGGAGTTTCTTTAATTACATAACTAAAGATTGTTTCAAGGCGACAAGACACATCGAAAAGGAGTCTTTCGCGCATGAATGAACACAAATCCTTTTTAATCGTAGATTTACGTTGTAATCATTTCGTTATGATTGTTGGATAGCAAGTTTTCAGGCCTGTTACAACAAGATTTCAAAAGCTTGGAAATTTTCCCCACCCTATTTTTAGAAACTAAATTTTTCCGCTACCTACTTCTTTATATTAGGAAAAAATAAAAAGGAAAACAGCGGAATCAAACTTATATTTTTTGCAATGCATAAAAAACAATTTTCTCCTTTGATTTTTCCCATCAGGCCCGAGGCTAAATTTTCGGTTAAGCTGCACATCTTGTGGTATTTTCTACATATAATTTACATATAATTCAAATACAATTCATGTACGATTCGTATACAATTCAGATATGATTCATATACAATTCATATACGATTCATATACAATTCAGATATGATTCATATAAGATTCATATACGATTCATATACAATTCAGATATAATTCATATGCGATTTAGATATAATTCATATATAATTTATAATTTATATACGATTCATATACAATTCAGATATAAATCATATATAATTTATATACGATTCATATACAATTCATATACGATTCCTATACAATTCAGATATGATTCATATGTAATTCATATACAATTCAGATCCGATTCGTATACAATTCATATACAACTCAGATATAATTCATATACGATTCATATACAATTCATATATAATTCATATGCAATTTTGATATAATTCATATATAATTTATATATAATTATATACGATTCGTATATGAACCGTATACAATTCATATACGATTCATATACAATTCAGATATAATTCATATATAATTTATATACGATTCATATACAATTCATATATGATTCCTATACAATTCAGATATGATTCATGTGTAATTCATATACAATTCAGATCCGATTCGTATACAATTCATATACAACTCAGATATAATTCATATACGATTCATATACAATTCATATATAATTTATATACAATTCAGATACGATTCATATACAATTCATATACAATTCATATACAATTCAGATATAATTGATATATAATCTATATATATAAAATACCACAAGATGTACAGCTTAACCAAATTTTCAGTCCCGATTCCCGGGATTCAAATTTTTATAAATTTCTCCCGCCGGTTTTTGATTCCTCAGAAAATTCCCGAGGACTCACGGGAAATCCCGGACGTTATTCGGGAATTTTAATTTCCAGAATCCCGGAAAACTATCTTTCCTAAAAAAAATGGAAATCCCGGATTCAAAAATTTTCCGGGAAATCAGAATCTCTACGTGCTACCAATCTTCAGATTCAAACTGTTCCGCATAACGTGCTTTCTCCCTTCAACAGCAGGTTCGAACTTGTTCATAACGAACGACTTGATAAGGAGTTCCCTCTAACAAGGCATCAGAAAAGATTATTCACCCCTATAATTTCCATGGAAAACCCACCCGGCTAATTCGAATCGATCGGGTGGAAAACCAATAACAGGAAGTAACGTCCCAGATACCGTCAAAACTGCAGGATGACAAAAGAAAATAACAAGATGAGAAAGAGGAAAAAATGGGGACACCCCGTCCAAATGTTTTTCGGTGACAAATTCGGATTTGGCAGACGGTAAAGCAATAAGAAAAACTACTCTTAATATCGTTGTAGTTGATTACGTTAGAATGCAGACCTCTTTGAATGTAACAGGTCATGGTCTGTTATTGTCGCCATGCCAAAACATCCGATTTAACCCAGTAACAGCTTCATAAATCCTATCAATTTTTTTAAAATAATTGATTCTTTTTATTTTTTTCAAAAAAAGAAAAAAAAATCTAGTCAAAATAACTATAACGTCAATTTGTTGTTTCGACTCGTCTCGTGCTAATTTATTTATAGCCATTTCAATTTTTATTTTTTCATAAATCGAATCCTGCTTACACTTCTAAACATCTCGCATAAACTTGCTTAAGTATTAATTCAAGGTCCTTTTTTTTTTTTTCAAGAACAGAAAGCAGATGCACAGATGCACCCTATAATGACTTTAATGCTGAGGGTTAAGTTTCTAACAACAAAAAAACAGGTGGGAAAATCAGCAGAAAAGGTTGGTAAAAATTTAAGATATTAACTCAAAATTCCACCGCTAAGATCGCTGCTTGTCCTGTATAAGCTAAGCATTGGAAACGGTTGTTTGATTTTTAGGCAGAATCTTCCAATCTGATTTCAAAATTATTTTTCGCTACATTTTTCCAGAAAATTTCTTGTTCATAAAATTTTTTGGGAAAACCGAGTTTGGACCTGAATTGGGGGTTTTAACGAAAATAGTGAAATTAAGGTTCAGCACAATCTACAAAATTTTTATTTCAGTCATTTCCTGTAGCTTAAATGCTGTTGTAGAAAAAACAAGTTAAAAATTTGGACTCGACTAATTTTTGGAGAACTTAAAAAATATATTTTTATTGAATGGCATTAAAGTACTCTTTGAGACTGAAGCACCTAAGGTTTTTTGCTTATTTTGAATGCTCTACTTGTAGACAAAAAAAAAAATAAATAAATAAATACATAAATAAATAAAAAAAATCAAAGCACAGGGACTTTTGCTAGTTTTTACATGCTTTTCGATTACTCAGTTCAAATACCCTAATGCCCATGATTCATTTTTCCTCAGTGAAACCAGCTTCAAACTGCTTCCGTTTAACAATGTATTCATAAAAAAAAGTTGTTTCCTAGTCTGTGACCCAATTTTAAAAAACTTGGTTTTAAGCTTTTTCTGCCAAAAATAAAATAAAAAAAAATTTTTTAAAAACTCAATTTATATTCTTTTTTTTCCTTTAGCCCTAAAACAAACTTCAAATCGGCGTTTATGAACCCAAGTTTCTCATGAGGACTTATACAGATCAGCACCGAAAAAAAAAGTTACAAAAAATCCTAATTTTTGGCATATATACAGCTTATGATACCAATTTACGGTATGGCAACCTGAATACCTTCACCTCTCATAGCCTTTGAGTAGTTCGAAAATATTACATGTAATAATTAATAAAATTTAAAATATTTAATTTCAGGCAAAATGCAATGTTAAGACAACTCACAAAATAATATTTTTTTAAAAATTATTTTACGCTTTGGTATAAACGGTTTCAAACAACAACTCTTGAACTTACATTTTACAAAATCAGAAAAAAAAAAAAGCCCTAAAAAAATTTTTTTCAATGACAAGTTATAGACTAACTACTTCTGGATTTAAAAACTTTATTATATACACCTCTCATGGTTGCCTGATTTCATTGACAAATTTCCAGATTTTGATTTGTTTTTTTTTTTACGTTAATAAGAAAGAGCAAACTTTCAAAGCTAAAAAAAAAAACAAGCTTTTACAGGCAAACTTTAATAAGACAAATTACAATATCATGAAAGTTGATTTTTTAAAAAAGATCCCTTGGAATGCATAATTAGGGACATCAAAAATTGTGTAATAATCTCATATCAATTTATTTATAGCCACCTTTTATTTTTAATAACAGAATCTTCATTCCTCCCCGATACACCCACCTGAATATCTTGCATGAAATTACTGTTAGCTTAACGATGCTCTTAATTACCAAAAAATAGTTATTTCAATTTATAAAGCTTAAATAAATTTTCGTGGTCTATTTATAGAAATTCAACATCATAACCTGTAATTAAAATTATCATATCAGCTTCTATTTTTGCCTGAGCTTTTGCAGCTTCATGTTAACCTATATATCTAAACCTGGAATTTTTGTCAAGTTGAAACCAAAACGATGAGAAAAAAAAAAAAAAAAAAAAAAAAAAAAAAATTCATTTAGAAAAATATTTAAAAAAAAAAAAAAGGAAACATGAAATATTAAGGAGTAGTCTTTGCTGGTTACTATTTTGATTCCTTATCATGATATCAGTTAAAAACATTTGAAGTACATGTGTATTATGATTGAAATGCTCAATTTGATTTTCTAAAACAAGTCAAATGATGATCTGACTTGAAAATTTACATGACCTCAGTCTTGCCCATTCAAAAAAAATGTTTTGAATTCATGACCAGGAATCAAAGTCAAATCCATTCAGGATTTTTTTTTTTTTTTCGTTTTCTTCTTTTTTTTTTTTCTTGTTTAACCAAAAGACGACCCCTTTCGACTATGAGTTATTTGATCTTACCACCTTGTTTGCGAACGGGCATCCTAATTGTTTTCAGAAGACCCAGAACGTCTTCTCTCAAGCAGGGGTGAATGCTTGGGGGTGTAGTCACGGTCCCCAGTCTGATGATGTTGATTCACGATCACTAAAATTCACTAAAATTCACTAACACAAAATCGATTAACAATAATATATAAATACGCAGGTTAACCCCGAAAAACCGCGAAAATCCAACCGAATATTCACATTTTACGTCCTGCCTAAAATGGCTTCTCGAGACTTGTGTCTACTATCTGACGATTTCGAAAAGAAAACGACTCCTTTGCTCTGATTGGCCGAAAATTGACTTGTGACATCACACGGGATTCACGTGATTGGTTCTTTTCTGATTATCGAACGGAAAAAACATGGCAGACTTTAGCAGACGGTTTTTTGAACGAAGTGAGGTTATATTTACATCTCAATGCAGATTATTTATATACGTATGGATGGACGAACGAATCTGAAATAAATTAAAGTATGTCTTTAAAAAGAGCACAAGTGGTCGATCGGCCTCAAGGAGCTGTTCGATTATCGAAAGAAGAAGCCATCAGTTTTCAAACTAATCGAGTGGAAAGTTGGAAAAATCAGTCGGAAGTGTAAGTTCTTTTTTTTTCTCTTTAACTTGAAGCCGGTTTAACATTTTTTTCTTTATTTTATAGATGGTTTTTAAACAACGGAGGGGGTGTGTTAGCTGCAGCTACGGGAATTTCGTCATTTGCCATTTTAAATTTTTTTCGATATAAGCTGAGACTAGGTGGTACTGCTAGATTCTCTACTTATTTACCTACAGTGATCATACCTGCAACGGGATCATTCTTGGTTCATGAATTTGTTAGTACTCTGCACATGGAAAATTTAGCTTATAAATTGTAATGATTTAATTTTTTTTTTTCTTTTCAGAGTATTAAGAATAAAATTCTCATACAAGAAATCTGCCCGGTTTGTGTAGAAATACGGTCCATATTATCTCAGCTTGGATTCGGAGTGCTTCAACCTACAGTTATGTCAATGTTAATGACATTTGGCTTGGCACAGCAATCATACACCTACCCTGTTCCTGAGTTTAAACCATCAAATCCAACTAAATTTTACAAATTCACTGGGAAATTATTTCGTGACGGTAGAACTTATTTTGTAGGTGCTATCCTCTTGCATCTATTTACAGCCTCTTTGGTGGTTTATAAACAGTATAGTGAAATGGAAAGAGTGAACAAATATGACGCAGAAGAAGAGTTCAGTGAATTTAGCTAAAACAAGTGTTTAAAATTAAAATTTAGAGATTTTTATAGGAATATTTTAATTGTTGCAAATGAAAAAAGTTGATCGATATGTAATACAAAAAATTTTTTTTCTTTTTATTTTAAATTTTTTCTTCTCTTTTTTTCCCTTTTTAAATATCTTTTTTTTTCTTTTTTTTTTTCTTGTTTAACCAAAAGACGACCCCTTTCGACTATGAGTTATTTGATCTTACCACCTTGTTTGCGAACGGGCATCCTAATTGTTTTCAGAAGACCCAGAACGTCTTCTCTCAAGCAGGGGTGAATGCTTGGGGGTGTAGTCACGGTCCCCAGTCTGATGATGTTGATTCACGATCACTAAAATTCACTAAAATTCACTAACACAAAATCGATTAACAATAATATATAAATACGCAGGTTAACCCCGAAAAACCGCGAAAATCCAACCGAATATTCACATTTTACGTCCTGCCTAAAATGGCTTCTCGAGACTTGTGTCTACTATCTGACGATTTCGAAAAGAAAACGACTCCTTTGCTCTGATTGGCCGAAAATTGACTTGTGACATCACACGGGATTCACGTGATTGGTTCTTTTCTGATTATCGAACGGAAAAAACATGGCAGACTTTAGCAGACGGTTTTTTGAACGAAGTGAGGTTATATTTACATCTCAATGCAGATTATTTATATACGTATGGATGGATGAACGAATCTGAAATAAATTAAAGTATGTCTTTAAAAAGAGCACAAGTGGTCGATCGGCCTCAAGGAGCTGTTCGATTATCGAAAGAAGAAGCCATCAGTTTTCAAACTAATCGAGTGGAAAGTTGGAAAAATCAGTCGGAAGTGTAAGTTCTTTTTTTTCTCTTTAACTTGAAGCCGGTTAACATTTTTTTCTTTATTTTATAGATGGTTTTTAAACAACGGAGGGGGTGTGTTAGCTGCAGCTACGGGAATTTCGTCATTTGCCATTTTAAATTTTTTTCGATATAAGCTGAGACTAGGTGGTACTGCTAGATTCTCTACTTATTTACCTACGGTGATCATACCTGCAACGGGATCATTCTTGGTTCATGAATTTGTTAGTACTCTGCACATGGAAAATTTAGCTTATAAATTGTAATGATTTAATTTTTTTTTTTCTTTTCAGAGTATTAAGAATAAAATTCTCATACAAGAAATCTGCCCGGTTTGTGTAGAAATACGGTCCATATTATCTCAACTTGGATTCGGAGTGCTTCAACCTACAGTTATGTCAATGTTAATGACATTTGGCTTGGCACAGCAATCATACACCTACCCTGTTCCTGAGTTTAAACCATCAAATCCAACTAAATTTTACAAATTCACTGGGAAATTATTTCGTGACGGTAGAACTTATTTTGTAGGTGCTATCCTCTTGCATCTATTTACAGCCTCTTTGGTGGTTTATAAACAGTATAGTGAAATGGAAAGAGTGAACAAATATGACGCAGAAGAAGAGTTCAGTGAATTTAGCTAAAACAAGTGTTTAAAATTAAAATTTAGAGATTTTTATAGGAATATTTTAATTGTTGCAAATGAAAAAAGTTGATCGATATGTAATACAAAAAATTTTTTTTCTTTTTTATTTTAAATTTTTTCTTCTCTTTTTTTCCCTTTTTAAATATCTTTTTTTTTTCTTTTAATAGACACTATTTTTTTTAATCTTTTCTTTTTTAAAAGAAAACTTAATCGAAATACAAAGAAGCAGATAAATGTTTTTAATTTTTTTTTTTTCAAGTTTTAAACGGACACCTTAAAAACTAATTTCATATAACATTTTTTTTCTTGATTATTATTTTTAAATTCACAATAAAAAGTTATTTCTAATGAGGAATGCCAAGTTCTATTTATTGAATTCAATTCAATTGTTTTTATAATTGTTATTTTATTCTGAAAACATGTAAACGATTAATTAAAAATCAATAAATGGTTTGGCAGTTCCTGAATTAGAAAAAGGGAGGGGTTGGTTTTGACCATGTAATGAGATATGCATTACTGACTTACGGTATTCGATCAAAACTTTTTTTTTTTTAAACGTTGTAAGCCGAAGTGAAAGCCGGCTGAATTTTTTTTCCTTTCGCGGGTAAAAAAAAAAAAAGAATGAATTTATTTTTTATTTTTTTACGGTGAAGATAATTTGGGGGAAATTTCTGAATTTCGAAATAAATGCGGATTATGATTTTATAGCTGAATTTTATTTTATCTTTTTAAGTTTCAGCATGAGTCTCTCAAACCGTTGGGGAAGCTGAATTTTTTAACGGTGACCTTAACACCGTTAAGGACATTCAGCGCCCCTGGCGGAAAAATTTTGCGGTAGGTATCATGATTTAAATTTCAGATTTTTTATAAAATCTGCTGGTATATGCCATACCCAACCGCGGCAATTTATAATAGTTCTAAAGCATTAAAAACGAGGATAAAATCATAAACCGGACGTAATATTTATTTTCCTTTCCCCAAAATTTATCGTCATACCGCACAATCAGTCCGAATTTTTAATCGTCCATTCAACAAAATCAGGACGGATTAATAGACAGCATAGTCAATATACATCTCAAACGGCCAGTTTTGACTTATTCCTTTTAAATTGTTCTGATTTTTTTTTTTTTTTTTCGTACAATATTTGGCTTGAGCTAGATTTTTTTCTACCTTAATTTATAAGTTCGCCGGATCGAAAAAAAAAAATTTACATCGAGATATTAAGGCTATTTGTTTTTAAATACACTACATCACAAGCTCCAGCCCGTTTTCGATCGCATTTACTCCGTTCAAGCAAGCGTTTTTTTTTTTTTTTAATATTATTATAATTTTTAAAAAAAACGGTCATGCGCCGATCTGATTTGGACAAAAAGAAAGAAAACCTTTCAGCATTCATCTTATTTACAACTTCAGTAATTTACATTTTAAGTTGTTTTACAACCCATTAGCCTCCTTTTTCCATAAAAAAAAAATTGTAAGAATAGTAATAATAATATAATAGTGAATCGCAGTTCGCGTGTTTAATATGAATGAGAATATCATTTTAAGAATATATATCTACTTCATTTACTTAAAGGAAAATAAAATAATAAGAACTCATTAGCATATTACTCAACGAACTACGTTGCAAAAAATTTTTTTAAAAGAAAACTAATTATTATCAACGACAAATCGATTTTTGGATAAATTGATTATTTTTATTTTTTCGCTTAATTAATTAATTACTTTCATATATAAAAAAAATGTATACGTTTGAATGAATTCAGTCACATCGGAGACAAAACGTCGGAATTCGAAAAAAATCAAGATGGCGTCGATTTTGAAAAAATCAAGATGGCTGCCATTTGTTTATTAACCGTATCAACCGTACAAAAAGGGTCACGTGACTTTCGAATTTGACGTTTTGACTTTGATGCACAAAATTCAGAAACTTGAAAAACAAAAACAAAAAAAAACCAAGAGGTAAGATCGAAAAAAAAAAAAAAAAAAAAAAAACTACACCAAAAGCTAGGCGAATACACAACTGAAACGTGTATATGGTAAATATTATCATCGTCATCGAATTTTTTTAATAATAATATAATTTATTTATAATATAACGTTTTTTTTTTAGTTTAAATAGTATTTTTTTTTTTTAACTACATTGAAAACTTTTTAATACTAAATTCTATGTTTACATCGGTTTCCTTTTCGAAATGACTACGTTCAATGTTCGAAAACTTCGAAAGTTTGGCAAAATAATTTTTTTAAAGAGAAGCTGGCAGATTTTTCTTTTAAAATTAAAGGCTGGAACGATCGTTGTTGTTAAGATTTTTTTTTGTTTTCCCCCCGCAGACAGTGATTAATACATTCCTGCACTTTCCGTTTAATTTTTTTAACGTCTTTTTTTTTTTTTAAATATAATTTTAAATATATACGATAGATCCTGAGTATGATCCTATATTAACGTCTATATAAATATTAAACTTGTTTAAAATTAAAATCACAATTATAAATATTAATTAATATATTTTGTACTTATAAAATAGAGAATGTCACAGTCTGAGATAAAGAAAGGATCGCTTACAAAATTTAGTGGTAATAAGGAAAATAAAAAAAAAAAAATTTTTTTTCTTTTCAGTTGTGGGGCTAATGACTTACAAGCTGATGCAGCTGCATGTTCTTTTCAGGGAGCCCAAGAAAACATGGGAGGACTACGATTGCCAGCTGCCATTTGGAGCTCCCATTATTTTTTTGCTCCCCCGACAATGACAAACAGGCGACAGACTAGCAAGACCTTTTCCTCATTATCACTAAATTTGGCAGCAATTATTCTTTCTCTTTTCATCCAAGTTCTAGGAATTAACCATTGACAATGTATAAAACAGATTTCGCCGCCTCCTCGATTTTTTAAAAATTAAATGACGATTAATGTCGTCGGGCCTTAAACATCCTTTATTTTTTTAAAAATTAAAATCCCTGCGTTATAAACGCAGACATGGCTCCGGTTTCCCGTTTGACCTATAAACTTAGACTCGGTTCGGTCTCGTTTTTTTTTTTCCAAAATACCGGTGCAGGAACCGGTTTCGGGTTCATTTTTTTTCACCAATTCGTTAAAGAACCAGGTTACGGTACAGTTCGGTTCTTAATTCATTTCTTTTAAAACCGATTTAGGTTCGGTTCGGCTCCACATTTCACACAAAAATCCGAATTTTTCATAAAAAAAATAGCAACATGTTTCGTTTTTTGAATTTTTCTTCGTTTGTTTTTCTTGCAAAAAAAAAAACCGGGTTCCTTATAGTTTGGTTTCTGGGTCCGGTCCTGTTGTTCCTGTAATATTTGAGGTTGGTTTTCGGTTCGGTTCAACTATAGGTCGAGGGTGGGGTTCGGTTAGGTTCAACTACGGATCGAGGGTAGGGTAAGGTACGGTTAGGTTCAACTAAACGTCGAGGGTAGGGTAGGGTACGGTTCGGTTTAACTACAGATCGAGGGTAGGGTACGGTTAGGTTCAACTAAAGGTCGGGGGTAGGATACGGTTCGGTTCAACTACAGGTCAAGGGTAGGTACAGTTCGGTTTAACTACAGGTCGAGGGTAGGGTCGGTTCGGTTCAACTTAAGGTCGAGAATAGGGTAGGGTACGGTTAGATTCAACTAAAGGTGGAGAGTAGGGTACGGTTCGGTTCAACTACAAGTCGAGGGTAGGGTAGGGTACGATTCGGTTCCACTTCACGTCGAGGGTAGGGTAAGGTACGTTTCGGTTCAACCGCAGGTCAAGGATAGGGTACGGTTCGGTTCAACTACAGGTCGAGGGTAGGGTCGGTTCGGTTTAACTACAGGTCGGCTAAAGCCGGTTCGGCTTGGAACAGGACACGGTTTTTTTTCTGTTAGCTTGTCCATGCAATGAAGTCAGGTTTAGTTCCAAAACTTGAAAAATCAGGATTTGGTCCAGTTTTATCGGTTCGGTTTGCCAATTTTCCGATGCAATAAAATCCAAGTTATTTAAAAATCATTTTAACACCTTGTAAGGCAGTTGCTACTCATGGCAAAAAGAGCCAGTCAAACGACTGATTATCAGTGCTCAATTTGCAGTCAGTGGACTGACGACAATCGACAGACTTTCAAAATCGATCAAATGACTGAATTTCACACGTTAGCCATTCAACTGACTTTTTGTCATGCTTTCAGGTGAGTGTAACAAAGACAATCGTCCAATCAAAATGAATACGGATATCCTAACTCAAAAAAAAAAAAAAATGTTTACTAGTAGCCAGTCAAAAACAGCGTATATTCTGCGTCTAGTGAAAAATTGACTAGTGGACAAAAAAAAAATTTACTAATGACTAGTCAAATTTTACGAGCTACTAATCAAAAGTATTTTATCAAAATTTGATTGCGCGCAATTTTTTAATAATTTTAATAAAGTTTTATACATTGTCAAGGTCTTGCATTCCCCGAGATTTCATCGAAATCCGAATTAAGTACAATTTTTACTTCGCATTTAAACCCTCAGTTAAAATTTCATTTGAATCGAATCACTGTTTTTAATTAAACGGTTTTTTTCAATTTTAATTCTTGCCAAAATCATTTCATTAAGTTTTCTCTTCAACATTATGTATATATAAAAAAAAAAAACAACACTGAAAAACTAGAGTTAGTTTCGGAAACACATTCAAAGTTCTAAAATATTTTTTATCTATATGAAAACATTCCACTGACAAAACCTTCGTTTCGTAGAATAAATAAAAGTAAACGCCTTTTTATAAATTTCTGACAAAAAAATCTCGATTTCGGTCGACTCTTTTTTTTTATTCCACCAACGAATCCTTAACGGAAAAGCTAACACGTAATTAATCAACACATTGAACGCATTCATCAAAATTTCCTTTCGAATTTATTTTTTTTAAAAGTAATTAAAAAGCACGTGGTTGTAAAAACGATTTTCTTTTCTCTAATTGGGTTAGCCAAAGTCTTTTTTTAATTTAAATATCGACAATTAAAAACAAAATCTAACGGCTAGATTAATTTTTTTTTTTTTTTTTAATTAATGGCAGTGTTTATACCAAATTGTTTTTTTTTTTTTTTTAAACAATATCCGGCCTTTTTCTTTTTAATTTTTTTTTTAAAACGAGCCACTGACTCCGTCTACCAGTGAGCAATATTTGGAATTTTTTTTTTAAAAATCTGGCTAATAGAAAGCCAGTTTTTTTTTATCTAAAAATTTTTTCGTTTCGGCAAAAAATAATCCGTGACAAAATGTATTGTCAGATACGTTCTAATGAGGGTTTCCCTCATTTTTTTTCTCCTTTCATTTTTCCAAAAAAGAAAAAAAAAATTAAAAGAACATAATAAAAAACTTAAAAATTAAAAATCCTAGTTAATAAAAAAAAAAATTAACGAAAATTTCCTCCCTCCGCATTTCAAAAAAAAAAAATTTGAAAAACTACTGGATGACAAGAAAAGGAAGTCTTAAGGCCAAAATTTTTTTTCCTTTTTTTATTTGCGTTTCCGGAGATGATTATCTGGCGAATGATTAGAATGGCCTGTTCCTGAGTAATGATGGTTAACGCGAGATGGCCCAGGTTGATTTTCCCACCAGGGCGGCATGGAAGGTGGATAACGAAGCATTGGCGCGGGAGGAGGTTGTGGCCGTCCGACAACGAACATCGCTGGGACGACAGGCACCTGATATAGACGAGGCATTATCGGCGGTTGGGGCGGGGGCCCACAGGGGATCCACGAGGGGCCCGCAGAGCCCCAAAGTATTTGCTAGCATGATTTGTTCTTCCATTGGTTCATGTAGTCTTGATAGCTCACGGTTATTTTTTCGGATTGATATCGAGTTAATTTGATGTTACGGCGGATCTCAGGCGTTACCGAGCCTTTGAAACCTCCTTTACGAAGTAACGAATCGATCGTTTGTACCTGGTCCCAACCTGGAAATTATAAATTTAAAAAATTAATAAAATCGGTATTAAGTCGTTCGACGTTATGGAATGCATAAGGTTACCTTGCTCAGGTGCAACTTCAGGTAAATAGGTAGCTGTCCGTTTGTTGCCTTTTTCGTTATGAAACTCGATGCGAATACCGTGGACACCAACTTCCCAGTCTAAGTAATCGGCTCCATCTTCGAAATGTCGCAGAATCGAGACGGAAACATACAACTTTGGGAACTCATCTCTGGTGATCGGGCTGAAGCGGGAGTCCTTTAAAGCACTTTTTCAACAGTAGTTTTCTATTAATTTTTTACTCATCTTCAATTTCTTTCGTAATTATAAAAAAAGGAAACAATTACAATGGAGATTTCAAAAAAAAAAAAAAAAGGCGAAAAAATAAATAAAATAAAATAAATAATAAGAGAAAGGAACCAGGGTTCAGTAAAAACTTTTATTAAGTTGTTTAAAAAAACGGGTATAAATTTTTCAACATGCAATTAAAATTCGTATGTCAATGATACAGTAAAACCTCTTTAAACCGCTTTTCAAGGGTCCAGACTTAAGAGGTTGAAACACAATGGATTTTGCTTCAAAGGATCATACACTTTGAGTGTATAAAGGTGGAAATCATGTTAAGCTGCGGCTTAGTAAGAGGTTTCACTGCATTTTAGACGTTACTGACGGAATCATTTTTGATACCCTGCAGAGATTTCTAGAAGGTACATACCTACTAAATCCTTGCTTGAAAATTAAAAATTAAAATATTGTTGAACCACCAACATGTAAGCTTTTCGGAAGAAAAATATTGAGATAAACCAGCCCAGGAAAGAGAAGGTAAAAAATTGAAGGTATAATGTTCGAGGAAAATGCCTAAGCATGGAACTGATTAATAGGCTTTGATCGTTTTATTTTTTCCTTAAAACAGGACATGTCCCAACATTTTTTTTTCACCGATTTCATTAATTTTAAATAAAAAAACTTTGTTTGGTTGTGATAAAGCGTTCTTCCCCCAATAGTGTCCTTAAATCCTCCTATACACCCCCCATATTTTTTTTAAGCATTCATACACCAAGGCCTTCTTGCCTGGCCCCTAAATATTCAATCTCCAAAACCAAAAGAATCTCTGCGTCTGCTCAACATCGTTCTTACATGTATTGGCAGTAAAACAATATTACCATAAAAAAACTCCCAGAAAAGAGTTTCGTAATAAAATCACACAATTCTCAAATGAATCATTCATTGTAAAAAGAAATATCGCTCCAATCCAAACATTTAAAAAAAATTTATTTTTTCAACGTTGAATCATTTTGAAATATTTTATAACTCAAATATAAAATATAATTTTTTAACAAGATCTTTTTACGTTAAACAATTCAAATACGTCATTTTCAAATACAAAAGAGGTTCTTTTAAATTTCTTTCATATGCTTACATTCAACAATAATTCAATTCCTCTCTTTACCATAAAAAATTGAAAGAAATATTGAAAAAACTCTCATTCATTTATACATTCAATTATAATTATACCCTGATTCCGTACATCAGCAACATCTATCGTAAGACAACCCAGCTACTTACTATTTTATCAAAAGGAAATCGATTTTGTCTTCACCAGCTGGTGATCAAAGGTTTCATACTTGTTTTAGCATGATACCTCCAAACATCAACCTGACACATTATAACAGAAAACAAAATCAATTTCATAAATTTGGATTTGAATTTATCTTTTTGCTATTTCCTTCAAATCCAATTTTTTTTTTCTGTTCTGAAATGTTTATATTGACTACTCCCATCTAGCTTACTGAAAAACCAAAATATCAATCACAAGGCAGCGTGGAACACTTTTAATACTATTACCCCTCCACCAAGATTAAATTAACTGTCATGTTAAAGTAGCATATGGCAGATTAGGAATAAGTAGACTTCTCACCTTGTAACAGCATATTCGCGTAATCCACAATGGAGGTTCATAGCGTTAAAAGTGCCTATGCAGCCTCGTAATCGTCTATCTTTTCCGATTTTCCACGTCACGAACAGTGGGCTGAAAAGAGACAAGAACAAAAAAAAAGAATTTTTCAAAAAAAAAAAAAAAAAGTTTTGCTGAGTAATTTCTACGGTCATTGTTTCCAAAATTCTTCATAATTGACCTTGAAAAATGGCTGACCCAGTTTAAACATTTAACAATTTTTTTTCGGGGGTGTAATTAATTAATGACGAAAAGCAAGGTTTTTTTATTCCAGAAAAAAATACGATAAAAAAAAATTAAATGGACAAGACATTCAAAAATTCAAAATGATTAACAAAGAAAATTGTACTCACTATGGGTCATTGCAGAAGTTTGGTGTTTTTGGTGGTTCCAGACTGTTGAGGTGCGAGTAAAGCACGTCGAAGCAGAAATAGCACATTTCAGGATGAGCGACCATTCCATTTTTGACGCCGTTCGGTATCACTGAATTCCCGTTGCAAGTCAAACTAGTTGCATTATTTAATTTTTGCTTTTTCGTCCCACAACAACCAGAAGCCATCTTTTCAGTGTCACTTTACACCACTCCATAGAATGTCATAACGTTCAGGCCTACTTCAATGGAAAAGAGCGATGGAGTGCGGCCAGCGCCTCTAGCGTTCAAATCGGTCACTAAATGCAGAACTGAAAAATCATTATTAACGTTGATTTTAAATTATTTTTCACTTACATTCAGCGATCAAAATTAAATGAAAAATAAAAATTTCCGACGAATGAATGATTTTTTTTAGGATTTCAGTGAAAGTGAAACCGTGTGTTAAAGTTATCACAGCGCGCTCTATCGCTTTTGATCGAAATTAATTTATTAAAGATTTCGCTACTGCAGCTAAAAATTCGTTATCTGATTGGTCGATACAGACAATGAGCAGGAAATCCGAGATCAAAAAAGTACCAAATCAGATCCTTAAACAATGTTTAAATAATTAATAATTAAATCTTTATGATCTTAAAAAGCCTTCGCTTTTTGAATAAATCAAAGAATCTTTGAATTCACGAAAAAAAAAAACAATGTTCAGATCCTTTTCAAAACAATTTTGCAATGTTGGAACTGGCAACGTTGAATTTTTGAAGTGGCACTAAAAATTAGAAGAATTTGTTTTGTCATTCTCATTCATTGGGGTTTGTTTCAATAAAATCAAATATTTGAACTTTTAAAAAATGCCTGATTATTTAGGCAAAGATCAGAGAAAGACGAAGGACGGAGAAGAAAAGGAGGAAAAAGAAATTAAAGGTAAATCATTTTTAAAAGGCTTTTTAAAGCAATTAGTGTAACCTAACCTAACAAGTTGCTTGGTTTACTCTCTTCCAGCTCTGGATGAAGCAGATATTGCTTTGCTGAAAAGCTATGGACAGGGACATTATACTAAAGCTATTAAGCAAGTGGAGGAGGATATTCAAAGTATAATTAAAAGAGTTAACGAGCTCACTGGTATTAAAGAATCTGATACAGGGTTAGCTCCACCTGCATTATGGGATTTGGCAGCTGACAAGCAAACATTGCAGAATGAGCAACCATTACAAGTTGCCAGATGTACCAAAATTATCAATGCAGATTCTGATGATCCTAAGTATATCATAAATGTTAAACAATTTGCAAAATTTGTGGTGGATTTGGCTGAATCTGTTGCACCGACTGATATCGAAGAAGGCATGAGGGTTGGGTAAGTGTTTTAGCACATACCTTTGTATTCAAAAAGATCTAATCATTTTTTTTTTTTCAGAGTTGATAGAAACAAATATCAAATCCACATCCCATTACCACCGAAAATTGATCCGACTGTTACAATGATGCAAGTGGAAGAAAAACCAGATGTCACATATAGTGATGTTGGTGGTTGCAAAGAGCAAATAGAAAAACTTAGGGAAGTTGTCGAAACTCCACTTCTCCACCCTGAAAAATTTATCAATTTAGGAATTGAGCCACCTAAAGGAGTATTACTTTTTGGACCGCCAGGGACTGGGAAAACCCTTTGTGCTCGAGCTGTTGCTAATAGAACAGATGCCTGCTTTATAAGAGTAATAGGATCTGAGCTTGTTCAAAAGTATGTCGGTGAAGGGGCTAGAATGGTTAGAGAATTGTTTGAAATGGCTCGAAGCAAGAAAGCTTGCCTGATATTTTTCGATGAAATCGATGCTATCGGCGGAGCCCGTTTTGATGATGGAGCTGGAGGGGACAACGAAGTGCAAAGAACGATGTTGGAATTAATTAATCAGCTGGATGGGTTTGATCCAAGAGGAAATATTAAGGTACATCAAAACAGGAAGAAATAATGAAATTTATAAGTTAAATAATTTTTTTGTAAATTTTATTTTAAGGTTTTGATGGCAACAAATCGACCAGATACTTTAGATCCTGCTTTAATGAGACCTGGACGTCTCGATCGAAAAGTTGAATTCGGTCTTCCGGATCTCGAGGGAAGGACTCACATTTTTAAAATTCATGCGAGGTCGATGAGCGTGGAACGGGATATTCGGTTTGAACTCTTAGCAAGATTATGCCCCAATAGCACAGGTATGTTGAAAATATTCAGAAGATTTGTTTTTAGGACTAAAACAAATTTGGCTACTTGCTCGTTAAGAATGAAATCCTTCCAAAACCCAAGCTGAATGTTGGAAGCCTAAAAATAATTTTTTCGGTTTTTAATTTCAGGTGCCGAGATCCGATCTGTGTGCACTGAAGCAGGAATGTTTGCGATCCGAGCCAGGAGAAAAGTAGCTACTGAAAAAGATTTCTTGGAGGCTGTTAATAAAGTCATCAAATCCTACGCGAAATTCTCAGCGACTCCGAGATACATGACTTACAATTAAAATTAATTTAAAGATATGTAAAAGGATTTTTTTTAACATTAATAAGTTTATTCGTAAATTAATTTTTTTTTTGGTATTTTTGTAAAACAATCTCTCAAAATCTTTTCCTGAAATATTTTTCTCCCAAAATCTTGCCAATACAATTTTTTTCCTGGAACATTCTGAGGATTCCGCAAAAGAATACATCATTAGAAGTCTCTGAGAAAAAATTGCTTACGAAATTTTTTTTTTTTTACCCAAAAAATTTTTGATGATATTTGGACCCTCTCTTATAAAAATTCATACTTCAATACGATTCTTTTCCGGATTTAGCTTAGAACGCCAGCAGAATTAAGGAGAACTGCAAAAGAGGAAAACCAATGAAAAATTAGGCCTACCTTATGCGGGTGAAGGAGTTGAGATGATTGAAGTGGGTAGCTCTAAGCGGCTTGTTTGATTTCTTCAATAAAATCGACGCCACGGGTGAAGCAAGTTTCGAATTCAGAGCCGGAGGAGACGACAAAGCGTGAAGAACAACATGGATGAATTACAGAAGGTAGCTTTCATCCATTTACTTGAAAAAAAAAAAAAAAATAATAATAAATAAAAATATTTTAGGTAATAAAAATTACTAGGCCAGTTTTTGTGTATAGTAAATTATACTCAGTGATATCCTAGGGTTGTGTTACCAAAAGAAAAAGTGACGTTTTACATGTCCAGTCCAGATCTAGGTCAAAAAAAAATTTTTATGATTTATTTCATTGCTTAATTTTTTTTTTTTTGAGGTAAAACTACGTCTTAGAGCTCGGTCCTGGGGAAAATTTGACTGTCTGTGTGTCGGCCTGTTCGCACCAAAAATTAATATTTAATTCTGTACTAAGGCAGGTCAACTGAGCTATGTCTATCACAATCGTGCATGGAAATATTCTCTTTTGAACCGTTGCAGCTCAAAAGCGGTTCAGGCAGCGGTTCAAAAGAGTATATCTCCATGCACGATTGTGATGGACATAGCTCAGTTGACCTGCCTAGTACAGAATTATTTTAATATTAAAATTTTAAATAATATTTTCAATTTTTTTTTAAACTTTTGGCCTTTTCTAATAGATGTTATTCAGCGGCCTATTTCTGACGTCACAAAAACACTTCAATTCCGCAACGTGATATATCCGCCGCCATGTTTCCTACCACCTTAGCATGTAGTTCTTATGGAGAGACCCTTGTAAAAATTAATTTTATGTAGAAAGTCATTGAAAAAAGAGTTGAAACTCTTACAATTCGATCGTTTAATTATTTACTTTTATATAAAAAAATACCCGGATATTAGGAAGATTGTGAAGAATAAAAAAAAATATTTTTGTGAATCTTCCATAAGAGTTACATTGGAAGGGGGTAGGAAAGATGGCTGCCGTACATAGTACGCGACGTTAGAACCAAAGGGTGCTATCTAAAAAAATGTTTCTATGTTTAGCTTACGAAAAATCAAAAAGTGATAGCACTCTTTGGTTCTAAGGTCGCGAGCAGGTAATAGAACTGCACTTTCCCCCACCATTCTTTGGGTAACATCTGTAGTAAAATTAGACGACATGAACGAAAGCAAGGACTTAAAAATTTTAAATAAAATGTTCACTCCAGTTTTTAATTTTTTCCATTCTACTTTAGCCAAGAATATAAGCTAAAGCAATGTTTTAATATTGAAATTTTAACTAATTTTTTTCAACTTGGGACCTTCTCTATAAAAAGTTTAATTTTTTTTTCTGACACGAAAAAATTCGAATTTTTTGACCAAAAACGAGCAAAAAAAAAAAAAAAAAAAATGCCTTAAAATTTTTAAATTTAGCAATATTAGGACAGTACCCCAAAGACGTAATCTTACGTAGGGATATGCCCCCATATCCCAGTCTGATTTTTTTTACAGAAAAATTTAATGCGAAAACTTATATAAACTTTTTTTAAAACCACAGACTTCTTTCTGAAATCAGTTTAAAAAGTCAAGAAGACGGGCTTGCTGCTTGAGCCAATTACTCGTCATCAATACCAAAAAATAAGCTTTACCCAGATTTTGTCTAGACTTGTATCCAGCAGCTGGGAGAGGGGAGGTGCGGTGAAAATTTTTAAGAGCTCTAAATAACCTCTTTTAACTTTGAATATGGGAAAATATATCGATAAAAACAAAGCTCACAAAAGGCTCAAATCTCCCCCTCCAGAGATTCTGCCCGGGAATTCGCGGGAGTCCCGAGAAAATTTTCGTTCTCGATTCCCGGGATTTAAATTTTTCGAAATTTTTGCCGTCGTTTTTAATTCCCGGGAAAATTTCCGAGAATCCACAAGGAATCCCGAGATCCCGACGAATTTTAATTTCCCGAAACTCGGAAAATTATTTTTTCCCAGAAACGGGAATCCCGAAATCCCGGGAATCCCCTGAATCCCGGATTCGCAAATTTCCCGGGAACAGAATCTCCAGGACTCCCCTCTCGGCCGCAGGCTTGATTAAATAAAAAATTACATTATTGATTCGAAATAAATTAAATTGATAAATTGAAATCACAAAGAACACCATCCAAATTTATTTTAGGATTTGCATTTTTAAGGTTTTAATTAATTTTGATTGCTGAATAATAATCGTCATTTTTTTTTTTTTTATTAAATCTTTTCAAATTAGATATTCTTTTGTCGAGTAAAATCTTAAAATAACTTAAAAAATTTTATAAATTGACATTTTAAATATTACAAAAAAATTATAAACTCGTATAAAAGTGAAAAAAAAAATTCTTAAGGCTAAACAGCAAGTTAGGTATGTAACATTCAAAGTAAAAAAAAAAAACATTAAATACCATCTATACGTATTTCCACGCCTTGATACGGTTGTTTAATGGAATGAATGTTATGCACATATTTAATTTTTTTAAAAAAATATGAACACGCCTGCCTAAACGGCTATAAAATCCTGCATCGAAAGTAAAAAGAAGACGGGAGGAAAAATTTTTAAACTCCTTCAAAATGGCCCAGAAAAAAATCTCGTCAATATTTTTCCGTATTTTTAAAATTTTTATGCATAAAACCAAAATATTTCATGAAATAATGGGAATAAATGGGGTAAAAATAATGAACTTCATTTATTTTACCATCTCATTGGGTTCCATTCGTTAATGGAAAACACGACTGTTGATTTATCCCGAGGTCCGTCAATAGTTCGAAGATAACAACTCAAATCAATTACAACTTACGGACATTTCCGGAGTTTCGACGTTAACATATTCCGGCAAACGCAAATCAATTTTGCTCTCGTCTTCATCGTCACCGGTAATAACGATGCACCTGGCAGTGACTTGACCGTTTACGTTTGATAAATTGGTATATTCTAAAAAAGTTTCGTCAGTCTTAGATTCGATCCCCTCGTTGACGGTTTTCAAATAACTTTTGCTCCCCGTTTTAATTAATCTATTATGCAAAGTGGATTCGTTCGGTATTAAATTTTCCCTATTTGGTATGTTATAATAATAGTCCTCTTTCGATTGCGAATCGCATGTGCACAACACCACGGACGGAGGCGGAGTGTTAAATTGGAGGCCGGAGAAAAATTCGTTAGTGACGGGGCTCGGCGGAATGTCGTAATTTTCATTTGACAATTTCTGCCTTTCGCTTAGGAGTGAAACGGGGCTCGGAGGGACGTCGTAATTTTCCAACATATCTTTGTTCCTCCGATTGTTGAATGAACAGCAGTCGTTCGAGGCCGAGCGGAATTTTCTTTCGGATTCGGCGTCGGAGTGGGTTCCGCTGTCACCGAAGCTGGTACCGCTACAATGGCTTCCGGTGCTTAATCGACCCGAAGAGGAACCTAAATTTAAAAAAAAAAAATTGAACATTAGAAAAAAATGGGTAAAAATAAAATTTATGAAAAAAGTTGCTATTTTTACTTCCCGCGTACGAAACGGACATGCGTGAAAAATATTAAAATCATTATAAATTATGCAAAAAATTTCTAAATTATGCGTCAATAACTATGCATAAAATGGGAAAAAATAAAGAGCAAAAAATTTGCAAATTCTCGTGGCTTAAGATTCAAAAAAAAAAATTTTTTTGCACATTCAGATTTTCACGCGTAAAAAAATGTGCAAAAATTTGGTAAAAAATTTATTTTCAAATTATCTGTATCTCAGACCGAACTTCGCTTCGGTGAACAATTTTACACTACATAGAATATATTATTTCCTGTAAAATTTATTTCCCATTAGATTGAATTCCCTTTTTTGGAAAGATTTTGGATTTTCGTCCCCCCCTTCCCTTGAAAAGAATTCCAGGATCAGCCAGTGGCATGCCCGAATTTTTGTACAAATTATACGAAATTAATACATTTTTTATATAAAGTTTTTGCATTTATTTTGAAAAAACTTTATACATTTTTTGCATCTTTTTTAAAGTAGGACTACGTCTTAGGGCTCGGTCCTGGGAAAATCTGTCTGTGGGTCTGTCGGTCTGTTCGCATCAAAAATTAATACCGGGCCACTTCACGGCCCACCACATCTTTTCCGACGTGAACTGCGACCTAACCTAATATCGATCGATATCGATCGATATATTGATTTATTCATCGATTTATCGATTCATCTTGCGTGGAGAGACACTTTCACTTCCACCAAACCTAATATTGATCGATTCATCGATTTAACCATCGATTGATAAATCGATAAATCGATAACAAATCAAATTATCAATTTATCGATCGATTTATCAATTTATTAATCGATTTATTTATTAATCAATTTATCAATTTATCGATCAATTTACCTTTTATTCGATTTATCGCACACACTCTACTAGAGTGTATCCTGCCTAGGCAGAAAACACTCTAGTAGAGGGTGTGGTGCCTAGGCAGGATACACTCTAGAGTGTATCCTGCCTAGGCACCACACACTCTAGAGTGTCTCCTGCCTAGGCACCACACACTCTAGAGTGTTTCCTGCCTAGGCACCACACCCTCTACTAGAGTGTTTTCTGCCTAGGCACCACACGCTCTACTAGAGTGTATCCTGCCTAGGCACCGCACCCTCTAGAGTGTTTGCTGCCTAGGCACCACACACTCTACTAGAGTGTATCCTGCCTAGGCACCACACACTCTACTAGAGTGTATCCTGCCTAGGCACCACACACTCTACTAGAGTGTATCCTGCCTAGGCACCACACACTCCAGATTGTATCCTGCCTAGGCACCACACACTCTAGAGTGTTTCCTGCCTAGGCACCACACACTCTAGAGTGTGTCCTGCCTAGGCACCACACATTCTACTAGAGTGTATCCTGCCTAGGCACCACACACTCTAGAGTGTTTCCTGCCTAGGCACCACACACTCTAGAGTGTGTCCTGCCTAGGCACCACACACTCTACTAGAGTGTATCCTGCCTAGGCACCACACACTCTAGAGTGTGTCCTGCCTAGGCACCACACACTCTACTAGAGTGTGTCCTGCCTAGGCACCACACACTCTACTAGAGTGTATCCTGCCTAGGCACCACACACTCTACTAGAGTGTATCCTGCCTAGGCACCACACACTCTACTAGAGTGTATCCTGCCTAGGCACCACACACTCTACTAGAGTGTATCCTGCCTAGGCACCACACACTCTACTAGAGTGTTTCCTGCCTAGGCACCACACACTCTAGAGTGCTTCCTGCCTAGGCACCACACACTCTAGGGTGTGTCCTGCCTAGGCACCACACACTCTAGAGTGTTTCCTGCCTAGGCACCACACACTCTACTAGAGTGTATCCTGCCTAGGCACCACACACTCTACTAGAGTGTATCTGCCTAGGCACCACACACTCTACTAGAGTGTATCCTGCCTAGGCACCACACACTCTACTAGAGTGTATCCTGCCTAGGCACCACACACTCTACTAGAGTGTATCCTGCCTAGGCACCACACACTCTACTAGAGTGTATCCTGCCTAGGCACCACACACTCTACTAGAGTGTATCCTGCCTAGGCACCACACACTCTACTAGAGTGTATCCTGCCTAGGCACCACACACTCTACTAGAGTGTATCCTGCCTAGGCACCACACACTTACTAGAGTGTATCCTGCCTAGGCACACACACTCTACTAGAGTGTATCCTGCCTAGGCACCACACACTCTACTAGAGTGTATCCTGCCTAGGCACCACACACTCTACTAGAGTGTATCCTGCCTAGGCACCACACACTCTACTAGAGTGTATCCTGCCTAGGCACCACACACTCTACTAGAGTGTATCCTGCCTAGGCACCACACACTCTACTAGAGTGTATCCTGCCTAGGCACCACACACTCTACTAGAGTGTATCCTGCCTAGGCACCACACACTCTACTAGAGTGTATCCTGCCTAGGCACCACACACTCTACTAGAGTGTATCCTGCCTAGGCACCACACCCTCTAGAGTGTTTCCTGCCTAGGCACCACACCCTCTACTAGAGTGTTTTCTGCCTAGGCACCACACGCTCTACTAGAGTGTATCCTGCCTAGGCACCGCACACTCTAGAGTGTTTGCTGCCTAGGCACCACACACTCTACTAGAGTGTATCCTGCCTAGGCACCACACACTCTACTAGAGTGTATCCTGCCTAGGCACCACACACTCTACTAGAGTGTATCCTGCCTAGGCACCACACTCTAGAGTGTGTCCTGCCTAGGCACCACACACTCTACTGGAGTGTATCCTGCCTAGGCACCACACACTCTACTAGAGTGTATCCTACCTAGGCACCACACACTCTAGAGGGTATCCTGCTTAGGCACCACACATTTTGACTAATTTTTTTCAACTTCTGACCTTTTTTATCAAAGCTTTTTAAGTTTTTTTTCGTCCAGGAAAAAAAATTATATTTTTATTAAAAAATTCAAATTTTGACCAAAAACGAGAAAAAAAATTGCCGTAAAATTTCAAAATCGTTTCATTGTTTAAATTTAGCAATATTAGGCCAGTCTCCAAAAGACGTAGTTTTAAGTAGGGATAAGCCCCCATATCCCAGTCTGATTTCATTTTTAAAAAAGGAAATACATACTGCTTGAACTTTGAATGCTTAAACTACTGGCAGGTCGATTGTCGTGCGCTTTCTTCCCAGAACTCTTAGGCTCCTTCGTTTTCCCCCTAAAGAAATTCTTGATTCTTTCCATTGGCGACAACCTCCCCACCTCCTTCATTCCTTCCCTTAGCTGCTGCTGTACCCTATCGTATTCCTCCCGCATTTTAGCTAACTGCTCCTGCGGGGGAAAAAAAAAAAAAATTACTCATTCTTACACTTGCAGAAAAAAATAAAACCATTACCTGTTTTTCTCTAAACGATTGCTGAACGTCATTTCGGTTTTTCCAATCCTCTACGATTTTTTCAACTTCAGAAATCGTTAAAATATTATTTTTAAAGTCGTTGATTATTTCTATTAATTCTTCTTGAATTCCGTTTCCTAAGTTTTCCTTGGATTTTTTCAAAGATTGCAAAAGCTCCGACGAGTTTTCCTCGCGCCTCGCGCTCTCAATACTTTTCCGGCTTTTTAATTTCGCGTTTGAAGATTTTAAACTCGTTAAACTTCTCTCTGTAAAAAAAAAAAAAAAAAATTAACAAATAAATTTTTTATCAGAAGCGAACGCTTTTTCTTTTGCGTATTTATAAAAGTTTTTGATCGTTCTCGGGAAATGTCGGGAAAACTTTTGGAAAATCTTACCTTCTTCTTGAATGTCGGTTAATGATTTATTTCTGCTCCGAGCTGGAGAGTGCATTTGCATGTATCCTATAGGGGGTTGAATGCAGGCTTGAGCCAACGGACGAGGACTCGGAGGCACCTGATAAGTTTCACTCAGCGGCCTGGGATTTAAATAATCGTCGCTCGTTTCTGGAACAATTTCATCAAAATAAATTTTCAAAATAATTAAAACCCCTCTTCACAAGACGTTAAATCTTTTATTACCGTTTTTATCATCGCTCATCGTTTTCAAAAGCGTGTAAAAGCTTGTTAACTCAGTCATTTGCTAAAAAAAAAAATATAAAATGTGGAAAAATTAAAGTCGATATTTTCTCGATTTAAAAAAATCCCAAAAGCAAACACTAACCGTATAACCATGCAACGAATTAGCTAATTTTGTGTGTCCAGCACTTTCAGCTAGTTCAGCGGGAGTCAATTCGCAAACATTTTGTATTTCGCAAGCTATATCCCCTCCGGGGACTTCTAACAACGTCCAACATAATTTCTCTAATCCAAATTTAGCCGCGAAATGCAATAGAGTCGGGAATTCTTCTTTGCCTGCAAAAATAAAACAAGTTTTAGAGACGGTAAAATTCATTAAGTAAAAAATTTGTATTTTTATGTTTTCAAATTTTTTTAAAACTTTTATTTCAACTTCTGATAGTAATAACTTTTAACAAAAAATTTTTTTGGCCGATTTCGGTCAATAAGGCTCCCAAAAAGATTCAAAATTTAAAAATATACCAAATTGATATACATATACAATATATTTACGCACATGTCTATAGAAGTAAATATACTGTATATTTAAAATAAATATACTGCATATTTATAATAAATATACTGTGTTATTTATAATAAATATGTTGCATATTTAGATATTTTCGGCCGATTTGGTCGATTTGGCTCCCCAAATAAAGAGATTCAAAATTTAAAATTATACCAAATTGTTGTATGTATGTATACAATATATTTACGCACATATTTGCACTGAAAAACACTTTTTGGTTGACCCAACAAAATGTTAGTAAGGCAATTATCACCCCAAAAATTTTGGTTACGCGAACCAATTTTTTGGTTCAGCCAACCAGATTTGGTTACCTGAACCAAAAATTTGTTGCCCTAACCAAAATTTTAGAGATAGTAATTGCTTAACTAACATTTTAGTTGGGTCAACTAAATAGTTTTTCACTGTATACAAGTAAATATACTGTATATTTAAAATAAATATACTGCATATTTATAATAAGTATACCGCATATTTAGATATTTTTGGCCGATTTTGCTCAATTTGGCCCCTCAAATAAAAAGATTCAAAATTTAAAAACATACCAAATTGGTATATATATATACAATATATGTACGAACATATCTATACAAGCAAATAAACGGTATATTTAAAATAAATATGCTGTATTATTTAAAATAAACATACTGTATAATTTATAATAGATACATTGCATATTTATAATAAATATACTGTAAATTTAAAATAAATATACGGTATATTTTCTCAAGTTTATAAGCAAGTGTGGGGAGGTGGGGAGGGGGCTCAATGAAAACATGTTAATGTTATACTCATTTTCTTCTACCAAAGGAAAAAAGGGGGAGGGGGGGTAAGGGTCAAAAATTTTCAAACCAATGCATTTCTAATGTATCTAGATAGAAACCAGGAGAAAGGTAAAAAAGAATTTTCGAGAATAATGAACAACTCTTATCCATGAAGGACCTGAACCTCTGCCTTCCTGGGGTATCCTACCCTCTAAACTAACGATCTGAGGTGCAATTATCTCAAAAGAATAACCTTTCTCTTGTTTCTCTCAGCCTATCACTTCTGTTTCTGCTTTTCCTATACTTTTTGCTGAAAGAGGAAAAGGCCTTTTCTTCCATTGGAACAAATGAGCTTTCATTTAGGTTAACAGCAAATATCAAACATTTTTTTATTAAAGACAAAAAAAAAAAAAAATCTCGAAAATGAGAAAAATTTTAATTCTGGGAAGCAGGATTCCAAAAAATTGAAAAAAAAGGTTCCTGGGAAATTATTTTGAGGAAAAATTGATTCCCCGGAACAATCTCTACTGACTTCTTTAGAAGATACTTTTAGCTCAGAAGCTCATTGAATTTAGGTACTTTCAGTTCAGAAGCTCATTGACAGGTACTTTTAGCTCAGAAGCTCATTGCCTTGATACTTTTAGCTCAGAAGCTCGTTAACTCTGGTACTTTTAGCTCAAAAGATCATTGATGGGTACTTTTAGGTCAAAAGATCATTGATTGGTACTTTTAGTTCAGAAGCTTATTGACTGGTACTTTTAGCTCAGAAGCTCATTGAATTGGGTACTTTTAGCTCAGAAGCTCAGTAGAGCTTCAGAATTGTGGCCCGTGGAAAAATGTTGCACCTCCACAACGAAAATCATTTTCAGGCCTTAACCAGCCAAGAGATCCTAAATTAAAGATGCTACAAGATGTGCAAGTTGTCCAACACAGAAAACACAATG
This sequence comes from Liposcelis bostrychophila, assembly GCA_037577465.1. NCBI lineage: Eukaryota > Metazoa > Arthropoda > Insecta > Psocodea > Liposcelididae > Liposcelis > Liposcelis bostrychophila. The sequence continues at coordinate 38,174,846 of CM075213.1, read as the reverse complement.
TGAGTTAAAGCAAATTTAAAATTAAGGCTCAAATCTATTTTTAGGAGGGCTGGCCCTTTCTGCCTAATCATAGACCTAAATTTTTCCTTTCTTTTTAAAATAAAACCTATTCCTTTTTTTTTTGCACTTACTAATAACTCCTCGATGAAGGTGCCCCAAACCGGAAGTTTGAAGAAGATTAAAATTAGATGGGATGTTCCTTCGAAAACAAGCATCAAGGAAATCGTCTAATTTATCTTTGTCGAAAGGAACGATATTAAGCGCCTGCAAAAGATAAATAAAAAGCATCGCATAAGCATTAAACCGGAAAATTTATTCATTGGTTGCATTTTAGCAATTAACAATAAAAACGCCTTCTTTTTTCCTTTATTTACCTGGCACATGAATTCGATGGGATTGTCGCAGGATCTTAAGATCTGATCCATTGCGTAAAGTTGATTTTCGCATTTCAGCGTTTTCGAATCCAAGATGATTCCGTTTTTCTTAACGCAAACCGAAACGAGCATCGACACCGTGAGGAACTTCTCAGGAATACGAAATATCAAAGTGTACGGATTCTTTTTCTTCACCGACGGAATTTCGAAGGACTCCTCGTTCCTGATGATGGTAACAGCCATTTGATCTTCGAAAGTATATGGTTCGTCCAATAAAATAACAACTTTGTTTTGGTTCTGAAAAAAAAAGTTTCGTGTGTTCAAAAAAAAAAAAAAAAAAAAAAAAAAAAGTAGGTTAGTAAATGAATTAATTCACGAGCTAAAATTTTGAGCACGAAAAAAAAAAAAAAAAAAAAAAAAAATTGTTGAGTTTTCGATTTGATATTATATATATTTTTTTAATGATTTTAATTGATTAGACCTTAAGAAATTATTAAAGCGGAGAAAATAAAAAGCGTTACATAAAAAATTTTAGGCCTAGCCAAAGATATTTTAAATATTATTTTTAAACCTTCAACATTTTACGCTTCAATAAGTCAGGTAAAAAGTCGATATAAAACGATTTTCCGATTTTTAAAAGAAATATTTTGCATCTAAAAAAATTGATTTTGATTTATATGAAGGAAAAATATACCTCCATTGCTTCAAAACGCTATTTTAAAAATTAAAAGTTAAGGTTTCCATGGTAAAAAAGTACTAAAAATCCCATTAAAAATTTTCAAATATTTTCTTTTGTAAATCGCACACACTCAGAAAGAAGAAACCAAGTTGAAAAAAGCTAAATTATTTTTAAATAAGTTTTACTAAAATTCAGTCGAAAAAAATGAAATCAATTGACTCCCTATGGTCGTTTCGATTAGAGCTCGGTTATTTGTTTAAAACCAGACAGACGACTCCGGTTCGTTTATTAAAAAAAATTTTGTCATCTCATTAAATATTACACTAAAATTTCAAAGAATTTCCAGGAAAAATAATTTTGCTGGAATATACTCTCTACAGTAAATTCGATTCATCATTCGGTTTATCGTTTATTTCCCTTTCCGTTCTGTTAAATAAATAATCGCTCTCCTGCCATAGCGCCAATTCTCCGAAAGTCGGAGCAAAATTCCCTGCGTTCTCGATTTTATTTTTTCAATTTTTGCAATGACATGATGGCTTTCTCCCGTTCCTTTGCCGTGGGACAAATCTTCCATCAATTTCAGGAAAGTGAGCTGCTTTACCTTGTGTCTTCGCAATTTCGGGTCGCATATTGCTGCTGCTGTTACTGTTGATCTTGTTGTTATTTTTAATAAAAAAGTTAATTATTTTAAATGAATTATTTTTACTTTCGCACAAAAAAGCTAGAAAATTTGACGCTGGCGTTCTCCATTTTGTGGCAAAATCATAACATAAGCAAAATCATAAAATTAATTTTTAATTAGTTTAATTAGCTGCAAAAACTTTTTTAAAAATTACAAAAGAGAAGAAAAAGCACATACTCCGCATCCGAAAAGGCGATTACTATTTAAAATTGGTACTGTACTTGATATGCTAAGCAAGAGTTACGTTTTAGCTTAAGAAAGCAAGATACTTTTAAAATAAAAGACGTTTTGTTAGTAAAGCGCTCTTTTCCATCCTCTGCAATCTGAGATCCCAGTAGATGCATCTAACTTTGTCAAAAACCGTCAAAAAACTGCACAGCTTTTTATTTGAATCGAGGCTGTAGCGTTCAATTCCATTTTCCATCTGGCTTTATATGTGTCCAGCGTTAGCTCTAATCTGACGGAATCACCAATAAATATCTGATTTTTATTTACCTGCGTCTATGACAAGAGAGCGCATGGGCAGAACTGGCCATTACGGCATTACATGACTTTAGGGTGTCCCTTATTTTGGCAATTTCCGAATTTCAAGTCGCTTACACCCGAAAATGGTTCTCCTTGGTGTACTGATAACCCCGAATTTTTGTTTTAAATTTTTTACTCGACGGGAAAGCGTGGCGATTTGAGTTTAAAGTTCAAAAAATTGATGTAAGAAAAAAAAAAAAAAAAAAAAAAACAGACTATTTTTTTTTGCGAAAAAATGTGGCTCTTTATTGGAAATTTTCCGTAGATCACGAATCTGAAGTCCGTTTTTTTATATCTGGTCCAGTTTATGAGCTAAAAACCAAAATACGAGTGAAGCTGAGGACTTGGTATGTTTTGTCACTTTACCACATCTTTTTTTTTTGCCTATTTTGGCTTTTAGCTTAAAAGCCGGAGCAGATATAAAAAAACGGACTTCAGATTCGTGATTTACGGAAAATTCCCAACAAAAAACCAAATTTTTTCAAAAAAAAAAAAAAAAAATTGTCGATTTTTTTTTTAAAATGGTAATTTTTGGAAGTTTATGCTCAAGTCGCCACGCTTTCCCGTCGAGCAAAAATTTAAAAAAAAAAATTAAATACGCTCTATGTACATATAGCGTAAAAAAGACGTGAAACTTCTTATGGGGTTAAATATGTTATATTGGTCGTTATTTTATGGTGTTTAACCACTTCAAATTCTAAAAACCCAACAAAATTAAAAAATTTTCTTGAAATTTTCTTCTTCCAATTTACTTTCACGGAAACCGACGAAAATTTCAAATTTTTTTTCAAATTATTTGGCTTAGCCAAAAATTTTACCGGAAATTTTAACCTTTTTCAAATTTTTGTTCAAACAATTTGCCATAGTCGATAATTTTTCCGCAAAATTTTATCATGAAAATTTAAATTAATAAATTAATATAATTTTTTTCTAAAAATTATTAAAATTTTAATAATATTTAAAATTTTAACTTTGAAAACTTCTGAAAACTTCACTTCATTACGCGGACCCGCCCCATAAGAAGTTTCACTTCAAAAAATTCGGGTTTATCACTACACCAAGGAAAACCATTTTTGGGGGTAAGCGATTTGAAATTTCAAAAATTATAAGCATAAGGGCCCATTATACATTTTTTAAAAACAAAAGTAAAAAGAGCACAAGAATCATGTAAATAAAAAATATGAACCGTATGGAATTCTGGATTTAAAAATGAGAAAAAAATTTTTTGGATGTTAAAAGAAAATTAAAAGTTGAAATTTTTTTTTTTTTTAATTATGGAGTTATGCCGCTTCTCCATTATGGCTCAAAATTAATTTTCTAGAATTAATTTTCAAAATTTCCGGAAGTACTGTGCTTTTGTTATTCTATGGATTTCTAACCCAAGATTTACCCGCACAGCACAGGACCTTGCCGGCAAGGTCGGCATTGTGGTAATGTTGCAGCAATGCCGAAATGTAACGGCCTGGCCCTTGCGGAAATGTTGAGGCAAGAAACACATTGCATCCATGTGGGTGCAATATGAACCTTGCCTCCATATTGAGGCAGGGCCCAGGCCGTTACATTTCGGCATTGCTGCAATATTGCTACAATGCCGACATTGCGGAAATGTTGCGGCAAGTTCTGGTGCTGTGCGGGTAAAAAATGGAGTCGGCCATTTTTACTACATTGCATTTTTTGTATTCTTAATCCATGATCGAAAATTCATAGAATAACTAAAGCACAGTATTTCCGGAAATTTTGAAAATTAATTCCAGAAAATTAATTTTGAGCGATAATGGAGAAGCAGCATTAGAATTTAGCTGTCTGCGATTAGAAAGAAAATAACGAAATGCGATTTTCCAACTTAAAAAACTTTGACATTAAACGGTTTAACTATAGAAAAAAAAGTATGTTTTCATAAATCGTCGAAATTCTGAGGGGGGAGCTGTTCTTTTAGCTAGCCCACCCCAGCTCCCCCCGCAAGTTTCGCCAACGGTTGCCAGCAAATTTATCCTCTAATCGCGTTTTTGCAGAACTCTGGAAGACCTTTCAATAAAAATTCTACCATTTCAGCACAGCACTGATCTCTCATCTTTTCCTTATGCATTATCACCCTATACCACATCTAATTGAAAAATCATCCTTTAATGCCCAAACCGCATATAAAAATTTAAAAAAAAATGGAAATTTTCTTAATACAGTTGTCCTTGAAAATTTTATGTCGTCTAATTTCAGTAAAATCATCTTGGCATTTTCTAGTATAAAAAAACAGGTCGTTTAACCCGTAAACGCTTTTAAAAAATCGAACCGATATGACTTCCCTAATCTAATATTTACAAAAGAATTACCGCATAACGGACATTTATAATTATCATCTAACAAAACGGATTGTTCCAATTTCGAAAATTAGAAAAAACAAATTCCAAGGTCGAAAATCTTCGTTTCGCTTTTAAAACGAAGTGTTTGAAAATGTTACTTAAAAGATTTTAAAATATTTTTTAATGCCAAAAAGTACTTTTTAGCAAGGATGGCATGCTGATTCCGATTCCGATTCCAGTGATTCTCGATGATTTTTCAAGCTCGATTTCGATTCCGATTCCGATTCCAGTGATGCTGGATGATTTTTCAAACTCGATTTCGATTCCGATTCCAGTGATTCTCGATGATTTTTCAAACTCGATCCCGATTCCGATTCCAGTGATGCTCGATGATTTTTCAAACTCGATTTCGATTCCGATTCCAGTGATTCTCGATGATTTTTCAAACTCGATTTCGATTCCGATTCCAGTGATGCTTGATGATTTTAAAAACTCGATTCCGATTCCAAACTACGGGAAAAATTGTCGCGATTCCGATTCCGATTAGTTTCCATCGATCGATTCTGATTCCGATTCCGATTAAAATCTAACCACATACCATCCCTGCTTTTTAATGTTCCCGCATTTTTTTTAATTTAATAAAATATTCTGTATTATATTCTCCCCGTTGTAATTTACTCTAGAAATATATATATCACAAGTGCTTTAATACCATGTCGATTTTCATCAATAATTTACTAACCTTATTGACTTTCTTCGGAGCCAACATAAAGCTTCCTTTATCCGATTTCGGTTGTTGACTAAGACTTTTACTTATAATCTTCATGGCAGCTCCCATAAATTCTCCGACGAAGTTGGTATCCCTATCTTTGACCGCTTCCATCCGCCTCCATTGAGAATAATTTGTTAAAGCTAAAAAAAAAAAATAAAAAAATATCAACGATTTAGCAAGTTTTAGAAACCGGCAATTTACTTTTCGGGAATGCGTGGGAGGAGGGAGGAGAAGTTGGGAGTTTTCGGAGTTTAAACTCATCAAGAAGCAATGTCATTCTTGACGGATTACATTTTCCAACTCCTCTCCCGACATTCAAGTTAAATACATGAAATTGATCTCCCAGACGATAATGCTGATGATGTGCAGTATCCCCCGGCCTGACAACTAAATGGATGCGATTTAATCGCACCGCACTATCCCGCGACATCATTTAACTTTTCAAATAACGAACCTGATTTGAGATCATCACTGACGGAAGATTCCTCGACCCCCAGAAGCATCGTTAATACCCTTGTGGGTTTTATGAATTTACATAGGATGTCTCCGTATTCAGGATTTTTCAGGACAAATTTTTTGAATTCCGGGCAGAGGATGACAATCCCAAGCTTGCAGTTCTTACTGAATTTGGTTTGCAGCGATTGTAAATCCGGTTTATTTAAATCTTCTATTGCAACACTAAGTATCCTAAAAAAAAAAAAAAAAAAAAATATATAAAATCAAGCAAAATAAAATATAAAATAAATAAATAAAATAAAAACGAATTAAGGGCGCTGAGAAACGTTGATCAGTTTTGAACCAGGGCAAAATTAATCTACGTAATACCCCCATTCAGAAAAAGGAAATGTTTTGAACAAGTTTCGTCTTGCAACAAAATTGGAATGTTTCATGGCTGTTTGCCGTATAGACAGCTACTTGTCCGCGAGGCGCTTTTTGATTGGTCGTTGAGATTTCTAAACAACAATGGCGGCGACTTTCTCTTGCAATTTTTGTGATTTTTTTTTTTTTTTTTTTTTTTTTGTGAAAATGTAATAAAAAAAAATACCAAATGAAATTTATTAGGTACCGGGGCATTATTAAGCTTTTTCGTAAACGGGTAAAAAACCGTAAAAGTAAGTTAGTAACGAACAAATGAATATGTCCGACACGAGAGTCCCAGTGGGAGTCTCAACTTACACGACCAGACATGTTAAGTCTCTCAAGATCGCAGCGCCATCAATGGCCCGTTTTAGAACTAAAATGTGCGCAGTTAAGCGGGACATGAACAGCATGGGAAGTTTCCGGACCTGTCTATACGGTCGTGATATCGATTAAAAAAAATTAATTTTGCTTTCGAAAATTCGGTTTTTTACAAATTAAAATGAGATGGAACGCACCGAAACCGTGCCAAAGGTTTTCTTATGTTCCAGAGGCAAAGATTCAGTATTTAAAATGTATAAAAAAAAGGCTTTATGGTTCTAAATTTGATAACTTTTTTAAAGTGTTTTCGCAATCAAGAAAATAAAAACGCCATTGTTTATTTTTTGTTGTTGAAATAGTTGCCAATTTCAACGCTAGAGCGCTGCACTAGTCTCTGGGAAAGGAACATTTTTATTTTTTATTGCGAATACAATTAAAAATGATGAAGTATAAGAACAATTAAGTCTTGTTCATGCATTTAAAATCATGGATCTGTATCTCTGAACATAAGAAAAAGTTTTGGCACGGTTTCGGTGCGGTTAGACCCCGTTTTCATTTATAAAATATTAGATTAAAAACTTTTTTTTTTAACTTTTTTTTTACACAATTTTTTAACATATTTTTCAATTTTTTTTTTTTTTGTGTTAAAATGTCTCCATTGACGGGATAACCAGCCGGTGATATAAACGAACTTATACCTTCACACATTGGCCAATTTAAATTAAAAAAAAAAAAAAATAGTAAGACTGTGAATGGGAAGTATAATAACATTAATCAGTCATTTATTGAAAAAAAAAAAAAAAACCCTAGATCTTGATCTGGTAAAATACAGTCCAACTCGGTTAGAACGAAATTGAAGGAACCGGAAAAAATTTCTCATTACATCAGGTCTCGTTATATTCGAGCTCAATTTTTCTCCTTAAATCCCCAAAAACTAAATTAAAATAAAAGCACATACCTTAGAATAAAAAAATTTGGTAAACTCTACTTGTACTAAACACAATGTAAAATAACGTAAAATGAATAAAAATGACTGAGTTTCAGGCTAAACACACGAGTCAAACTAAGCAAACCTTAAGAGTACGCATCAGTCACCGTGTCTACTGCCACGATTAAATTTTTTCGCTTATGCTTAACTTATGAATTTCGTTCTATGCTTAACTTATGAATCGATGAATTTTAGTGATGCGTACTCTTAAATAAAGTCAATATTCGAGCAAATTTTAACGTGCAAGATTTATTGTCAACAGGAATCAAGTCATGCCATTGACCTTTTGCTCGCGAATTTACAGAACGGAAAACATTTTTCATTCAGAGACGATTTTAGTCAATTTTTTTTTCCTTCCGATATTTTCCAATTTATTTTCACGAATTAATTTCTCTGGCCCCTACGATTTCGTTATCACCGCAGTCAAATTTATTTCGAAAACTTTTGTTTCTCTTACCTAAGAGGTGGTTTATGTTCTTCCTTTAAAATATTGTCGACGCATTCCTTTAAATATTTATCCCATAAATCAGCAGCCTCACTTATTTTACTGGACACTATCAATATGTCTTCCATTCCATGGGGTTTCATATCTATAAAAGAAATGAAAAAAAAATTAAAACAAATGAAGAAATAAAACAAAAGTACAGTATTTAAATGCAAAAAAAAAAAAAAAAAAAAAAAAAAAATCATAAGCCATGAATTTGACTTTTCCCCTTTTTTCCCTCAAAATTTATGTCTTGCCTCCATTAGATAATTAATTGCACTATGCAGCCAATTACACCAAAGAAAGGGCTGTTCTAAATTTTTAATTCGATAGCAGATTTTTTAAAAAAAATTTCAAGAATTAAAACTCAAAATAGAGGCATTCATTTTGTTTTAATAAACCCCAACGGGAAAATTCATTTTCCTCCCTAGGTTAACAATATACTATTAAATCATTGCAGCGATGTAAATTGCTGTCCGGGGTGATTTTTATGCACGAAAGGCAAACAATCAAACATTTTGGGAATGTCCCAAGGCAATCAAAGGACATAATTAAAATAAAAAATTAAACTAAATGAATCGATGAAACAGTATATAAATTATTTGCGGCTTTAAAATGAAGAAAAATCGAAAAGTAAAACTATAAAATTTAGGACTTTCCCACTCGTGAAATCCTGTGTTTTGTGTGTCTATTGTTGCGGTTTAGTTCTGCTAGCACAGCAGATTAACGGTGTTCCGGATTTTTTTTTTCCTTTTTTTTTTTACGGTCAAAAATGAATTGTTACTTGCGGTTATTAGGACATGTACGATGACAAATATGAAATCGATTATGCTACGTTATGATTATACGGCCTCCGCGACTTGCGTTTAGCATATAAATTTTTTGAAGAGCTTAAAATAATTAGAGTCTAAGACCTTGTAATTTTTTTCCCCCTGAAATTAAAACCTTTAAATTAATCTACCGCTCGAGCCTTATCCAAGTTCGAAAATTATAATAACTCGGTTCTTTTTCAAAACCTGCCCTTTCCCATTTTCGGGAAAATTTAATAAGTCATATCACTATTGAAGCAATAATTAATTTTTTTTCTTTTTCGTGGTATTGCGAGGGCATGCAACCCTACTCCTCATCCGAATTAATACTTATTTGCAGATAATTCTTGCCTGTAGCGATTTTGGGTGCGTGGTAGTACACCAAGAGCCCCATCGTCCTTCCCGATGAAAAGCTTTTGGTAAAAATGGGATTTCTGCGACGGCTGTTATTTTTAGAATCATTTTTTAAAAACTCAAGAGAGCCCCTTCTCAAAATGAGTCTGCAAGCCTCAATACTATGAGGTTTTGCCGAAACACTGCTCTCCAGCCACCTTTCTCCGGACCAACAACCCCATCAAATCTTAAAACAAACAAAACTATGTACGTCACTCAATGACGTCATAGATGTTCTCATATAAGGAAGCATTTGGTCAAAAACCAAAATATTCGAATGGAATCATCAGCAGAATATCAAAGACCTATGCACTGCTCTCCATCCGATATCGCAGTATCATCCTCAATAAAAATAATTCTCACATTCAAGAATTCTTGGAATTAATTTGAAAAATAGTCAAGTTGACCTTAATTTGAAATATTTCGGTATAGTGTGAAACACTTGAGCGAAATCCAAATAAATAAAAATGAAAAATGATAAAAAAAATAATATAATCCAGTAAACGGACGACTACATATAATTGTGTCAAGTGTCTGAAATCCACGCATATGTTCTTAAGGAAATCAAAAAAATGTCATAAAACAACTTATAATAATTCTGTTACCCTATCCACGGCCAGATGACACTGGATGACACATTTGGCAATAACACAATTTTTTATTCCTTTTACAAGGATATCCCATTTCAAATTAAATATTCACGACAATAAAAGCTTGAAATAAGATTTTTAAAAAACGGAGAAAGGATAAAAAGTTATGTCCTAAAAATTTTATACAATAACGAAAAAAATCTCTAAGGGTCGCTAGGGTGCTAACGATGAAAAATGACTAAATCTTGATGTTTTGAATCAATGCCATCCAGACGCTGAAGATTAGCAGTGGGAATCAGAATCGGAATCGGAATCAGAATCAGAATCGGAATCTTGTTTAAAACTGTTTTGGACGCTTCAGAATCGGATTCGGATGGACTTCAAAAGCGGGAATGTAACGTTATTACAGTTAATCAATTTAAACAGCTTCGGTTTACATCAAAATCAGAATCGAAATCGGTAGAGTTAAAATATTTATTGGAATCTGAATCAGCACACTCAAAGAGAAAAAAAGAAAAAAAAGTTCTAATACGAAAGCAAAAATCAGGCCTGCAATTCCGATTGATTTATATTGGGAATCGGAATCGGAATCGGAATCTGCTATTTCAAAAGTAATTGGAATCAAAATCGGAATCCGTCCTTTTATTGAAGAAATAGGAATAGGAATCAGAATCGGAATTCCGTCTAAAACAGTTCGGAATCTTCGGAATCAAAATCGGAATCGGAATCGGAATCGGAATCGGAATCGGCATCGGCATCGGCATCAGCATCCAAAAAAATATTTTTGATTCAGATTGACTTAAAAAGCACGAAAATACCGTTACTACAGTTAATCAATTTTTGTTTAAATCGGAATCAGAATCGGAATCGGAATCGGCACCGCTAAAATATTTGTTATCTGAATACTGCTAAAATATTGGTATCTGAAATTTTTTTACACCTTTCGAAATCGGAATCAGAATCGGAATCGGAATCAGAATCGGAATCGGAATCGGAATCGGAATCGCAGCCCTGGCAAAAATTCTTTGTGACAACATTTTTTTTAAAATCATGCGAGATCAAAAAAAAAATCTTGTCAAGAAGCAAAATTTCCGTTGTCACGAAGAATTTTTGCTTTGCTACGAAACATTCCTAGGGGTGGACGATTTTTTAAAAAAAATCGAAAATTCGATTAATAGCAAAATATTGAAAAAGCCGATTTTTTGTCGAAAAATCAAAAATTTTTAAATTAAAAAAAATCGATTTTGAATCGATTTTTTAAATTTGATACTTTTGGTCAGTTTCTATTGTTTTTTTTTAGGAAGAATTGATGCCCAGTCAATCAAATTTGTAAATAAAATTGGAATTTTAACTTTTGTGAGGCTGGAATTAATTAAATTTTTAAGCAATTGAGGAGAAATTTAAATAAAATTCCCACTTTTAAAATATTCGATTTTTTAAAAAATTTCGATTTGATGAATCAAATTTTAATTTTTATAAAAAAATCGAAAAAAAATCGATTTTCCACCCTCCGATTAATCGAATCGAATCGCCCACTCCTGACATTCCGCTTTTATTAGCAAGGCAGAACTTGGTCAAAACATTTCCTTTTTCTGAGTCCAGAACCTTCTGCGGAAACTCAACCAAAATCGGAATGGTAGCCCTGTGGTCATCAACAACAGGCTTTCAAATCGAAACCAAAAACCAAAATAAAATTTGAAATCCAAATAAAATATCTGGAATCAAATCAAAATCAGCCGGAGATTAATTTACAATCTGCCAATCTTAATTTTTTTTCAAAACAAAAAAAGTCATGAATTGTAGGGGTAATCGATTCGATTCGATTAATCGATTTCTCGATTTTTCGATTGATCGGAGGGTAAAAAATCGATTTTTTCGATCTTTTATAAAAATTAAAAATCGATATTTAAAAAGTGGGAATTTTATTTAAATTTCTCCTCAATTGCTTAAAAATTTAATTAATTCTAATATCTATGGTCGATCCAAAACACAAAAGTTAAAATCCCACTTTTATTTACAAATTTGATTGGATTAGTTCTTCCTAAAAGAACTTATTTTAGGAATGTGTGTGTGCATTGTTCATAAAAACCAATAGAAATCGACCAAAAAAAATTAAATTTAAAAAATCGATTTTTTCAATTTTTAGCGATTAATCGATTTTAAAAAATCGACAAATAACAAAAGTCGATTAATCGATTTTTCGATTTTTTTAAAATATCTCCCACCCCTATAATAATAAGTGATATCAACAACAAGCAATAGAGCTACCGATTTCTAAAGAAACATTGACATTTCCATTATCGAACTGGACTTCCAAAAATTTTCGTAAAAAAAAAGAAAAAGAATCGTAACCTGATTCCACAGCCATAATCCTCAGAAAAATCCTTCGTAAATAAATCACAGATATTTAACACATATAACGGCACATCTCTAAAAAAAATGACAATCTACTCCGATCTCATACAAGCCCACAGCGGAAGAAAAAAACAAAAAACAAAACACTAACAAGAGACATGAAACATTCGTAGTAAAATGCGCGGCATGAGAATCGAGACTGATAGACCTTCACAGCAGACCCGGTGCATGCTAAACCCATATACCAAATGACTCATTATCATACAGATCTGCTAGTCATAAAAAAATCCGGTCACTTATCCCCTTTTAACATTTACGAAAATTTCTTTTCTTCAAAATATCAAAACATGCCACTTTCCCTTTCTATAGCATGTGCATTTATATATTTATATTTATCGCGTTTCGTTACATAAAAATAAAAAAAAATAATAATAATCAGGTATGACCAGCGCAAAAAAGGCGTGTTCGCCACCGATCAACTTCCTGTTTAGTCAATTAATTAGGATTAATTAATCCAACGATTGTTCGACAGTTTTTTATACAAAATGGAGGAGGAGGAAGAGGGCTTTATTTGGGTATAGCCAATGATACTTGTCGATGCGTGCCAAGAATTCAACTTAGCACGTAAAGGTTTAAGTACTTTCAATATAAAAAAATAAATAAATAAACAAGTGGGAGGGATACAAAAAAAAAAAAAAAAAAAAATGATCTGCTTCTGTTTCTTCTTTTATATAAAAGAAATTTGTAAACAAAAAAATTCTTCCAAGATTGTTTACATTTTTTTGCTAGGAGAGCGCGGGATGGAAATGAGAAGGAAATAATGATGTCATATCATTTCGAGGAGTTTAAGAGCGTCGCGCACCTTCCTTTTTACGGGTTTTAAAGATGATTATCTTTTAGAAAGATGAAAGGTCCTTCGTCTTCACCAAGGATCATCATTTACGGCAGATTTATTATTCATTGTTAATGAGTCATGTCGGATCGTTCGCCATTGTTTTACAAAAATACTATTATTTTTTTTTTTCTTCTTTGTTTTTTTGTTTTTTTCCTTTTCTTTCTGTTTAACTTCGATAATCGACGATAGGAAGAAAAAAGAAAAGAAAAGAAAACAAATTAATTTTATTTATGTTACGGTTAATCTCCGAAGTCGGTCAATTTTAGAAATGACTGATCGGCCTGTCAATTCTCAATTGATTGACATATAAAAAGTAAATTTATTTCGGGAACTGACCAAACGTTGGAAAATTGTAGACTTCGTCGAGTTTGGATCGATAGCTCAGTGGTAGAGCATCCGCCCGGCAAGCGGAAGGCGTGGGTTCGATTCTCACTCGGCTCATGCACTCGAGCAAAAAAATTTTTTCTCATCAATGATGCTGTTATTTCCATAAAAAATAAAGAATTCAGATTTTTCGGCTTTTATAACACTATAAAAAGGCGATAAATTTTTCCTTATAATTCTAGAACTGACTGAAAATATTTGGTGAATTCTAGAGCTGACCGGCCAATTGAACCGGAAATAGTAGTGCAAACCCTCTGTTTTGTTCACTTTGTTTTTACATAAGGTAAACATCAGAGATCAGTGCCAACATGACAAGGAATTACGCCACCATTTCCGTTAAGCTTCATATATCGATAATATTAAATAGATCGATATATCGATAAAAATTAACTCTTCTGCTGTCACTTGTGTATAATAATAAACGCAAATTAGGAAGATGATAATATCGTTAATTTATACAATAAAATCCCATTAACACTTTGCCCTTATGGGGGTCGTCCATAAAACACGTGAGCATTATTTTGGCCATTTTCGACCCCCTCCCCCCCTTGCTAGCAAAGGTTAGCATTTCAGGACCCCCCCCCCTAAAATTACGTTAGATTTCCGTTACCCCCCCCCCTCTTAATTTTTTTTTTTTTAAAATTAATATTAAACATTTTAAAAATCTGAAATTTTTCGGAACTTAAATTTAGCAAAAAACAGTTTTTTTTTTAACTTAGAGCAAATGCACCGGTATAATTGAAATTTTTTTTTAAAGTGAGTTAGGTTACATAGTGTAAGAAAATTAAATTATTTTCATTTTGGCACGTTTATTACATGAGATAAATGCTCACGTTAAATTTGTAAAACCCCTCCCCCCCCCTAACGTGCTCACGTGTTTTATGGACGACCCCATGGACCCAAATATGAACCATGGGTTTTAATGCAAAGACGCCCATGGGTCTATATATGGACCCATCAGTTTTGCAACCCTCCAAAGCTTTCATTTTATTAAAAAATTCTAAAACCATGTAACTAGGAGTCTTTTGACCTGCTAAAACCGAATACGAAGTTAAAATTTTAAAAAAATAAATAAATAAAATTCAAGATGGCGGATGGTTAGTGAAATATTATTTAAAATATTACATATTTTTTTAATAAGATTCCAATTTTGTAAACGCTTTATTTATTGCTCTTTTTATTCTCATGAACTTAAAAATGCAAGTAAATAACCGATGGACAGTCATTTATCCAATATTTAGCAAGAATGTTTCACCTATGTTTAGCTTATAGGAAAAACAGCTTTTTCTGTAGAGGCCTTTTATAAGTTTGGGGTCGTACATAAATTACGTAAGCACATTTAGGAGGGGGAGGGGGTCCAAATTTGACATCTTACTCATAAGCTAAGCATAGGCGAAATGGGATAAAGCGTGCAAAAAGGGCCTAACCCATGCTTACGTAATTTATGCCCGACCCCTTTAAAAATAATAAAAACTAAATATTTTGGGGGGTTTTCTGAACTGCTAATTCTGAATTTTAAGTCCAAATTTTGAAAAAATTAAAATTAAAGATGGTGGACTATTAAATTTTAAAATTTTCAGTTTTCTTAATTATTATTACACGAAAAGTAATCGGTTTTTGAAAAATAAAGACAAGTTAATTTTCCAGGAGGGGGTCGTCCATGTATTACTTAACGCCTGGAGGGAAGGGGGGTGGGGGTCGAAGGATGTGTTACGGATTGTTACAGGCGGGTGGGGGGGAGCTGGGCTGTGTTTGGTAATTTTGATATTAAAATTATTTCAATTTTATTTTACTCTTTTTAAAAACTTTTTCCCAGTTATTCTTCAAAATAAAAAAATAAAAAATTTTTTTAAATCGTAAAATCTGATTGTAATCAGATCTAGAAACTGAAAATTCTTTTGACTTCTGAAAACGAAATTTAAATATGTTTTTAAAGGGCGGGGGCGGGGGGGGGGATTAGAACTCGTGTTACGTAATAACGAAGGGGGTGTTACAGGTTGCGTTACGGGTGTGTTACAAGAGGGGAGGGGGAGTCAAAAAGTGGCCTATTTTGCGTTACGTAATACATGGACGAACCCGAGGCAGTTAATCTAAGACAAGTTGATTTTCTGGAAGGCCGGATGTGCCCCCTAGGTACAATCCGATGTTAGATTTAAAATCAGGGTGCCGAAAAACATATAAATCGGTACCCATATGTTATTTTTCCGATCATTTAAAAAAAATTGATTTCTGGGAGCCACCAGTGCACCCCCAAGTAAAAACTAATTTCAGATTCGGAGTCAGCGACCCCTAAAATCCCGTAATTCATACAAATAATATTAAAAAATTTTCTGGAAAAGGGTTAAACAAAAAAAAAATAAAAATAAGTTTGCATCACGGGTTGCATAACTAGCAATACTTTTTTAAATGCCCCTTACTGCATTGCTTTTTTTTAAATGTCCCTTTGGTCCAGTGCTTTACTATTGTAGATATAATACAGAAAAATAATATTCGGAAGGAAGGGATACTTACGAATTTCGAAATATGGCCGGCAAAGAGTTAATGACTCATTTTAAACTTTCGCTCCTTCCGGAAAAAATCCTGGATCCGCTCACTCGTAAAAATTAAGTTAAACCAGGATTTATTCCAGGGAATTTTTCCGGTAAATAATCAAAGTCAGGAAAAACAAGCTTCAAAATTTTAATTCTTTTTTTAACGATCGCTTGGACAAAAGATAAACATAAGAGCGAAACGTAAACAAAAACAATCTTCAATTTCTATTTAAAACACACGTTTAAATGCTTTTTTAAGGGGGGGGGGGATTTCAAAATTTTTAACACTATTAAAAATCAGAAAAATCACAAATAATGACGTCCCTAAGGATAAGCCCGTTTTCCGTTGGTCGGAACGATTAGCCTTTCTTAAATAGCACATGCGTCCTCATTTTGTTAAATAATTTCTCTCGTTATCTTCATTCATGCTTTTATCACTCGAATAATAAAAAAAAAGAGTATAAACCTTCAGGGATTTAATTGGTGCTACTACTACTAACGAGTATAACGATAATCATACGACGAATATTCATCATTTCTCCCAGTAAGACACTTAAATCGTATTATTAGTCTTGCAAAATTTGCTCGTTTCAAGAAAAAAAAAAAAGTAAGAGTGAGAGAGTTTAATAAGAGAAAAAGCAGAGAAAACGATGACCGGGCATCGTAGCAGAAAATATTTGGCACAAAAAAAATAAGGGGGGGGGGGAGGAATACAACGAACCGAATTTCGCTTAACAAGCGAATGTTACGCTGATCTCGCAGGAAAAATAAAACCGAATTCAAAATAATGTAACGAAATAAAAATAAATAAATAAATAAAAGAGAAAAAAAAAAATTATTAGATTGGACTGCTGATCAAAGAGAAAAATCATTTTCCTTTCTCTTTTTTTTTCCAAGGATTTGTCAGGCAAAGAAAGAGGGGAAAAAGGTACTTTGCGATTTTGCTTTTTCGTTTTTGTTTCCCTGGGAGGAAAAAAAAAAAAAAGATCAGGAAGAATAGTTTTCTGACAATGGAAGTTGACAATACGTTACTTTTTTTTGTGCTTTTTTTTTTTTTTTTTGCTTTTCGACGCATAACCACTGCGAAAGCAAAATCGAATTTCGTCACGAAACGCGCATTTAAGAATAAAAAAAATAAAAATAAAAATAAAAAATCTGAAACGACCGCTCGTGGCCATTCAGTTCTTTCTATTGTTTTTAAATTAAAAAGAAGAGAGGGAAAAAAAATAAAATAATCATTCCAAAATAAATCCGACTCTTCGAACGTAAAAGGAAACGGAAACCTATGGTCATCAAGGAAATCAAATTTATTTTCAATGTATTAAAAAAAAAAAAAAAAAAAAAAAAAATCAGTGATAACAGAGAGGAAGTGATGACCTTTTAATTGGAAACAGCTGCCCATTTTTCCTTATTAATCAATCGAAGGCCGGTGCGATAATAATACAAAAAAAAAAAAGCCCCCACGACTATCAGTTTTTTTTTTCTTTATACAAACATAGGATTTAGGTTTTCCGAATAAATTAACATGTAAAGCCGTTAATAATCTTGAGTGTGCGTACGATTACGACATTTCTTTAATCACAAACTTGCATCGGCATTTGCTAATGTTTGTTAATGAGTCATAACATGTACGGACCATCCTTAATTCCTGTTATATCATTTTTCTTTCTCTTTACAAAAAAAAAAAAAAAAAAAAAGCGCATCTTCGAAAAATATGGCGCCTGAATTCAAGGCTGGTGACGTAACTCCTGGTTACGAGCCTGTGTATGACTTTCGCACGTGTTTCCCCACTTTTTTTTTTTTTTTTTTTTTTTTTTTTTTTTAACAGCGAACGTTGACATTTTTTATTTTTATTTTTAAAGCGGTTGATGGTTTCCCGACTGTAGTAATAAAAAAAAAAGACGCCGTAAAAATCAGCAGATACGCTTTAAATCACAGCGGATTTTTTTTTTCTTTCTTTCCTTCGGGGGCTGACGTGTATGGGGAGATTAAACGAGCACCTGGCATCTGGATTAAATTCTCTTGTTTATTTTGTGTCGTACGCGCGAAAGTAGAAAAAAAAAATGGTTACTCAGTATTACGGAGGGCTGCTGGGGTATATGGAACCTTTGCACGTGAAGCGATAAGCTTTTCCATACGCTGGACAAACGCAGGGAAAGCCCTGGTCTGAAGCGTTTCCCATTCATTTGGATCTATAGAATCAATAGAGTTTTATTAAATTGCATTTTTAACTAATCGCAAATTAATTTTTTTTTTTTCAATAATAATTTTTTGGCTCGAAATTTCAAAAAAATTGTGTTCCTCTCTTCATACTGATTAAAATCATATAAAAAAAATAATACGGTTCTTTGAAAAGGAAAACGGCCGATAACGCGAGTTTTGGGCCTCGGTATGAAATTCTATTACACGATTCTTGTGATTCTTAGAGATTTTATATGAAAAGAGACTGGCGAATTCATTGAAAAATCTGATTGGTTTGGCCATATTGGAAATTGAATGAAAATTTGAAGATTTCTCAGTTTTCCCAATATCATGAAATTTAAATCTTTTAACTCAGATTTTTATTCGATTTTCTTTCGTTTGGGAAAAGGAGGTTTAAAAGAAATAGTGCAAAACTTGTTAATATAATAACGAAATTGCATTTTAAAACTTGCTTTCCGTTTTCTGGATTCCCGAACTTTTCGCGGATTTTGAAGATTAAAGTTAGGGTACAAATTCACTATGGAATGTTGGACCAACATGATTGTTCAACAAGTTGGACAAACATGTAGTACTAACCTTTTATTCCAAAATGTTTGACAGACGAACGAATCTACTATTGCAGAGTTTACTCCTAGGGTGCAAATTCACTCTGTAACGTTGGATCGACATGTTGGTACAGCAAGTTGAACCAACATGTTATATCAACTTGTTGTACCAACGTGTTTGACAAACGAACGAATCGACTATTGCAGAATTTACTCCTACGCCGAGATTAGTGTGGAATGTTGATCCAACAAGTTGGTACAACACGTTGATCCAACTTCTTGTACCAACATGTTGATCCAACAGTGGCACAACATTTACATTACATACCAACCAAGTTGGTCCAACAAGGTGGTGTAATATGTTGGTCCAACAAGTTCGTAAAACAAGTTGGTACAACAAGGTGATGTAATATGTTGGTCCAACAATTCGTACAACAAGTTGGTACAACATGTTGATCCAACATTCCATAATGAATTTGTACCCTTATTTTTTTAATAATTGTAAGGTTGCAAATTCACTATGGAATATTGGACCAACATGTTGGTGCCACAAGTTGGACAAACATGCTGTACCAACTTGTTGTACCAACAATAAGTTTGACAAACGAACGAATCGACTATTGCAGAATTTACTCACACACACACATCAGGCTTTTACAGGACCTGGAGCCCTATCGCCGCATTATAGACCTTTTTCCAATCAGGCCTCTCCTGGCAGGCGTCTCGCCAGTCAGGCACTCCCAACCTTCTCGCATCGGCCGCGACATTATCTTCCCATCTGATCCGGGGTCTACCCTGAGGTCTTGGACTCGTCGGTCTGCCCTCCAGGACCTGTCGGATATATCTTGACGGAGGTGCGCGAGCGACATGTCCCGCCCACTTGAGCCTTCGGGATTTAATCACACTAGTGATTAATAGTTGCCCAGTGAGCCTCCGGATCTCGTCATTTGAACGCATGCGCACCCTGCCAGTAATTGGATCCCTTCTAGGCCCTAGAATTCGGCGTAAAACCTTATTTTCGAATACCAACAACCTTTCTTGAGCACGGATGGTCAGGCTCCAAGTGTCACACAGCCGTACGTGACTACAGGACGGATTATGGTATTATAAATGCGGAGTTTCGCTCGTCTAGACAGAACTCTACTACGCAGGAGATGGCCTAGCGAAAAAAGGCAACGATTGCCACTCTGAATCCTCGCCGCGACCTCAAAATTAATGTCATTGTCGCTGGTGACATAAGACCCTAGATACCGAAATTCGGTTACGTTCTTAAATCTAAGGTTCCTACCTCCAGAGGTTCATTGTGCCGCCCCTGCCTGTCTTTCTCACTGACCATAACAAGATACTCAGTTTTCTCCTCATTTGCTTCGAGCCCAACCCTACGAGCAGTAATTAGCAACTCTCCACATAGCTTCTGACATCGTCCCGGGTTTCCCCTAATAGATCGATGTCGTCGGCATAATCAAGGTCCTTAATAAGTCCGCCTACGTTCACACCCCCAGGAACGTCTCCAGGCACCGTACGACTCTCCAGGACTAGGTTGAAAAGGACGGGCGAGAGCCCATCGCCTTGCCTAAGTCCGGTGTTAACATCGAAGGCATCACTCAAAACCCCTTTCGAAACGACCCTAGACCTCACCCCGCTCAAACACACCGCCGTCATCCGTATTAGCTTCCTCGAAAACCCAAATTCGGCCATGATGTTAAAGAGGCCGTCCCTGTGTATACTATCGTAGGCTTTCTTGAAGTCGGCGAAAAAATTATGGACCTCGCTGTCATGCTCGCGCTTCTTTTCCAAAATTGCCGTAGCGTGAATATTTGGTCGATGGTACTGCGGTTCGGTCTAAAGCCACACTGATGCTCCCCAATGACTTCTTCTGCCAACGGTTAAATGCGATGCAGTAGAATACTCGAGAACACCTTGTATGCTGTGCAGAGCAACGAGATGCCTCGGTAGTTCGCACACTCTTTTCGATCCCCTTTTTTATGAAGAGGGATGATCAGAGAGCCTCTTTCATTGGTCGGGCAGTTCTTCGGCCTCCCATATTTTCGAAACGAGTTTGTGTGCACTTCGCAGCTCGCCTCCCCTCCATGCTTCCACAGTTCTCCGGGAATTTCATCCGCTCCACTTGCCTTCCTCTGCTTCAGCTTCTCTACAGCGTCCTTTACTTCCTGCAGGGAAATGGGAGGATCGTCAGCTGGGCCGTCTATTGGCTGTACAGGAGGCAAAGGGTAGCAGGCAGAGGGACGTTCAGCAGATCTTCGAAATACTCCTTCCAACGCTCAAGTATTCGATGCGGGTCGGTAAGTAGTTTGCCGTCCGAGGATCGTATGACCCCCGTGCTGGGCTGGAACCCTCTCCTGAAGTTCTTTACTCGCTGAAAAAACTTTCGGCTGTTTTTTGCCGTACTTTCGGCCTCAAGTTCCTCCACCAGGCCCCTTTCATACTGCTTTTTCTTCGCCTTAAGCAGATTTCGGGTAACTCGTTGCTGAATCTCGTACCCTAGCTGCTGAATCCAACAATCGGCGTTCTGAAGGGCTAGTAGCCTCGCTTTACCGCGTTTATCTACTGCCCTTTCGCAGTCCTCATCGAACCATGGCTTAGCTCGACGCGGTTTCTGGTATCCGAGTACTTCTGCTGCTGTGCTCTTTGTGGCATCCCTTACTTTCTCCCAGCATATGTTGGTATCCCTCGCATCTAGGTCCAGGGCGTCAAAACGATTCCTTAGTTCGAGCTGGAATCTGGTGACAACTTCCTCTTTTTCAAGCTTCTGCGCGTCAAAACGCCGAATTCCTTTACGCCGCCTCTCCACCTTACTCGAGATACGCATTGCCATATTGCATGACACCAACATATGGTCCGAGTCCGTATCAGCACCCCTCCACGACCGCACATCCTGCACCATGCTCCCATGTCGACGGTCTATCAATACGTGATCAATCTGATTGATAGTTTTACCGTCCGGTGATCTCCAGGTCCCTTTGTGAATATCACGGTGGGGGAACATGGTAGATTTTACCGACATGTTTCTCGACGCGGCAAAATTTGCTATTCGTAGGCCGTTGTCGTTGGATTCCTGATGCAAGCTGTGACAACCTATGAAAGGGAACAACCCCTCCTCTCGACCTATCTTGGCATTACAATCCCCAAGAACGATTTTTACGTCATCGGGTGGGCAGCGATCATAGATCGTGTCTAGTGACTCATAAAACTCGTCCTTCACAGCGTCACTCTTCTCTTCAGTTGGTGCATGGATGTTAATGAAACTAAGGTTGAACCATCGCCCCTTGACGCGTAACACGCACATCCGTTCGTTAACGGCTTGGAAGTCGATCACATTCCGCAGCAAATCATCCGCCACAGCAAAACCGACTCCAAAGGTGTGTCTGGTGGCATGACAGCTCCAAAAGAACGTGAAACCGCCAGATGACAGATGGTCCGCCCCTACCAATCGCGTCTCTTGTAATGCCGCGATCTGGATGCAGTAGCTCTTCAGCACGGATATGAGGTTAGCCAGGCCCCCCGGCTTATACAGGCTCCGTGTGTTAAGAGTTCCAATTTTCAGTTGACCATTTCTTTGCCTAAGTCGTCTTAGTTGAGTCCGTCCGGTTTTATTTCTATAATGTAACGTAACAACTGGTAATTTCGGGCTGTGTCGGTTGTTAGCCCACAGCAGCCCTAGCTGGACGGGGGGGCTGCCCCCTTACGGCTCTCCTAGCTAGCCCACCTCCCTGATAGCCCTCTTCCGTTGGCTACACAACGCATACCCATTATGCGCCGTGTATTTCCGGGGACCACGACGTGGACGTGGAAGTAGGGATTGTCGGTAGCGACTCATACAAATGGCGGGATGAAAGGCAAAACCTCTCAACCCGATGCCGAACCAACCTTTGACCCCCGCAGAATTTACTCCTACGCCGAAATTAGTGTGGAATGTTGGTCCAACAAGTTGGTACATCATGTCCCAACATGTTGGTCCAACATTCTGTAGTGACTTTGCACCCTAGAAGTGAATTCTGCAATAGCCAATTTGTTCGTTTGTCAAACATGTTTGCCCAACCATGTTTGTCCAACTTGTTGTACCAACATGTTGGTCTAACATTCCATAGTGGATTTGCACCCTAAAAAAATAAAAATAAAAATAAAAATAAAAAAATCCCCGATTTCTTCGAGATTTTGAAAATTGCCATTATTCATTATTCATAATTTCGCTTCATTTTTAAAATCACGGAATCTAAATCAATTTAAAATTATTTAATTAAAAAAAAAAAAAAAAAAAAAAAAAAAAAAAAAAAACAGCCAAAATCCTAACGTTGCCGTTTCAAAACCCCAATCAGAGTTTTGAAACGTTAAGGTTTTGCCAGGTTCAGGCACGGACTGGGGCACCGAGCTACCGGGGAAATCCCGGTGCGCCTTCCTGGATGTGGCACCCTGGCGCCCTTTATTCTGTTCCGTTCCAGACCATTTTTGGTCTAAAAAAATGAATTCTTAATCCGTTTTTCCTAGAAATTTTGGTTCCTAAATTTTTTCCTAACCATTTTTTTTCCTGATTTTCAGATTTTCCTAATTTTTGGATTTCTGAAATAAAATTTCCTAAAATGAATATTTTTCCTAAAATTTTCTAAAATGAAAATATTTTTTAAAGCCCTAAGGGGATTTTAAGAAATTTTATTTTAGGAATCAAAAAATTTTAGGAAAATTAATGCTGCTTCTCCATTATGGTCCTAAATTAATTTTACAAAATTAATTTTATAAAATTACCGGAAATTATGCGCTTTTTCTTTCTTTTTTCATAACATATTAATTTTTTACAGATTTCTTATTCTTTTTTGAGTCATCCTCATGTTCGATTAGTAAAATGAAAGCATTATTCCCAATAATTTTATAAAATTAATTTTGTAAAATTAATTTTGAGCCATAATGGAGAAGGAGCATAAAAATTAGAAAAAAAAAAAATAGTTAGGAAAACAATTTTAGGAACCAAAATTCTTAGTAAAATAAATTAGGAATTCATTTTTTTAGGAATAATGGATTAGGAATTTATTTTTTTAGGAAAAATTGATTAGGAATTAAAATTTTTTTTAGGAAAAATGGATTAGAAATTTATTTTTTTAGGAAAAATGGAGGAGCTGATATTCCCGCTGTTCCTGGTCCTGGAGGAGCTGATATTTAGTTTAGTTTTTTAGTGAAGAATTTAGTTTTTTTAGGAAAAATGGTAGGGAATCATCTGTTCGATCAGCTTGTTCAGGATTTAAATTTTTGAAAAATTTGGCGCTCGTTCCAGTCCGTAGCTCGCGCCCTAAAAAATTCCCAGTCCGTGTCTGGCAGGTTCCCTGTTAAATTTTCCAAGGAAATACCCGGCGCCTTTGAAGAGCTACAAATATTCCACACCTTCTCATTCATTCTCTAATTCCCTCAATTTCAGAACGATTACAACCCTTTCCCATTTTCTAAACAGGCTCAAAAGTAAAATTGTTCGTTTTTACAACAATGAACATGCTGCCATCCGAAAGAGGGTTAACAACCGTTTTTTTTTTCACATTAAAGAAACACTTAAAATAACAAAAAAAAACACCATATACCATAAAATGGCTACAAATTTGTTTACAAATCACGAGACAACAAAAAAGGATAACATTTTTCCCATAATTTCATTTCCATTTTATGTCCGCGGCCAACGGACGCCATCTCCAATTTGTTTCATTCTTGTAAATTAACCCAAGGGGCGGATACCGCCCTCATAAAAAATTATACACGTACAAAAGAGCGACCACCGCAATATAACAAATAACTGTATACACCACTGTGACAAATCCCCCGACCCCGAGAAAAAAAAAAAAAAGTATTCAATAATAGCAAAGTGAAGGGTCTAAAAGCAGCAATAAAATCAATAAAATCGTTTTATCGGCCTTTTCCATTTTCGATCGGAGGTAACGTTGCGTTGCTGGAATGAATGAAAGGCACCCCCGTTTTTCTTTCGATAAAACGAAAAAAAAAAATTAATTTTCGGAGTTATTTTTCATAGTTTTTTAATTTGATATTTCAAAAAAAAAAAAAATTATCATTAAAAAGGAAAAGAAGCGACGCTTGGAAGTTTTCAATTGAAAAGTAATTTGTCGGAAAGGGAAAACGAGAGATTTGCATAACTCGATTTTGCAGGATTTTCAGCTTTGTTTAAAGCATATAATCAAATATTTCCACAGCATAGTTGAAAAAAAGGGCAAAAAAAAAAATGTGAAAAATTTTTTTAGTTTTGTTTGTTTTAAAAAATAAATATATAAATCTTTTTACATTTTTTTTTCCTCTTGAATTTTAAAAAAATAAGTAAAATCTCCCTTCGAAACATCTGTCAGCAAAAAAAGTCGATATCGCAATCTCATTATTAACGAAAGGAATGTTACAGATTTTTTTTTTCTTCTTTCATTTCCTGAAAAGAAAATCGGAAAGGAGAAGAGAAAGAAATAAGAAGAAAAAAAAAATTAAAGTGAAATGAAATGAAAACGAAATGGAAATCAATGGGAAGAATTCAAAATATTCCTGAAGGTATCGTATAATATAACTGTCAGCGATCTAATTATAACATTTGAGAATTCCACCTATTTGTTTTCGAGAAATATCGATCATGGAACACAACAAGAGAAAGCTATTAATTTTCCTTTACACTCTGTGTATATGTCAATGGTGAACTTTTTTTTTTTTTTCTTTTCACTCCTTTCATTCATTTTCGACATCATGAACGAAAAGTTTATTTTTAAAATTACAAGTATCGATGTTAGTATATGTATAAAAAAAAAAAAAAAATCTGACGGGCTGCCAGGAAAAGATAGATAAATAAAAAACACTTGTTAAGCGTTTTTTTGGATTTTTTTTTCGAGTTTTCAATTTTCGCTTATTCTGCTTTGTACTTCGATTTTAATGGAGGAAAAGTGGAAGCTCGCTTTTCGCTGGTATTTTGCACTTAAAGCACGTGCATATTTCAAAATTTATGAATATGCCCGTTATCGAAAACAGTTACAGCTTCGCATTTAAAATTGTTTTTTCCACCAAAGAGCGGATACATTTATGTTAATCCTTTTATTAGACGCAGAAACTACATAAAGCCATTATTTTTTCGCATAAGTTTGAAATGCTAATAAAATATTTCTAAGCTATTAGAACTTTTCATATTTAACATAAGGCCGAAATTTCAGACTGAAACATGTTGCGGTTACATGCTATTTTGTTGTTCAACATGTTGCAGTATAGAAACGCTCAACAAATTTTAAATTTGTCATTTTTCAGTGATATTCATACATGTTTTAACGCTTCAACATGTTGAGTAACAAGTTGGCAACATGTTTCTAATGCTGCAACAAGTTGAGCAACATATTTTAGCGTGGAAATTTTGGCCTAAGGACGCAAAACCTATCCGACCTCCCTCTCTGTACTTCAGCAAATCCTATGGAAACTTAATCCTTTTTTGCCCAACAAAATGCATAATGATATATAATATAATGATTATAGCCACTTGGGATTAATCTAGAGAGCCTAAAAGGAGAGAGTCGACAACTAATGGACAATCTCAGTAACTCACGTGTAGTCTTCCACCAATCACACAATCAAAAAAATCGGATCAACGAACCAAATTGATCAAAATTGATCTTCAGCCAATCACAAACCATCAATTAAGTTGTCGACTCTGCTTCTAGGCTCTTTAGATTAATCCGATGGTCGGATTAATAGATAGGATTAATATGACTACAGTCTTGTCTCCACTTAAGATTAATCCGATCGGAAATCGGATCAACGAACCAAATTGATCAAAATTGATCTTCAGCCAATCACAAACCATCAATTAAGTTGTCGACTCTGCTTCTAGGCTCTTTAGATTAATCCGATGGTCGGATTAATAGATAGGATTAATATGACTACAGTCTTGTCTCCACTTAAGATTAATCCGATCGGATTGATCTACGGATTAATGAATCGGATTAATATAACTATAGTCTTGTCTCCGCCTGGGATCAATCCGACGATCGGATTGATCTATTGGATTAACGGATTAATACTGTATAATGAGTATGACTACAGCCTTGTCTCCACTAGAGATTAATCTGATGATCGGATTAATGGATGGGATTAATATAATGACTATAGCCTTGTTTTCACCTGGGATTAATCCCATGATCGGATTATAATAATGACTATAGCCTTGACTCCACCTGGGATTAATCCCATGATCGGATTAATCGTATCCCATTCTGATTAAGGATCGGATTCTGATTAATCGTTTGGATTAATGAAGCGGATTAATATAATGACAGCAGTCTTGTCTCCCCTTAAGATTAATCCGATCGGATTGATCTACGGATTAATGAATCGGATTAATGTAATAACTACAGCCTTGTCTCCGCTTGGGATTAATCCGATGATCGGATTAATGGATGAAATTAATATAATGACTACAGCCTTGTCTCCACTAGAGATTAATCAGATGATCGGATTAATGGATGGGATTAATATAATGACTATAGCCTTGTCTCCACCTGGGATTAATCCCATGATCGGATTAATCGTATCCCATTCTGATTAATTATCGGATTCTGATTAATCGTTTGGATTAATGAATCGGATTAATATAATGACTGCAGTCTTGTCTCCACTTAAGATTAATCCGATCGGATTGATTTAATGGATTAATGAATCGGATTAATATAACTATAGTCTTGTCTCCGCCTGGGATCAATCCGATGATCGGATTGATCTAATGGATTAACGGATCAATACTGTATAATGACTACAGCCTTGTCTCTACTAGAGATTAATCTGATGATCGGATTCATGGATGAAATTAATATAATGACTAAAGCCTTGTCTCCACTTGAGATTATTTCGATGATCGGATTAATGGATGGGATTAATATAATGACTATAGCCATGTCTCCACCTGGGACTAATCCGATGATCGGATTAATCGTATCCCGTGTTTTCTCCGACCACCGGAAATAAAGCCTGTCAAACACTTTCCGCGTTTTCCATAAAGACATTAAAATTTTAGTTACCTGGACACTGACGTTCGTAAAATTTAAAACCACTCTAATATTGATCTGATGTCCCATTAACGTAGGCACAATATTAGGATGAAATCATATTTAATTGGCAGCAGAATGATACGTGTCAGAATTTGGTCTAATGTAATAAGAATAATATGTGTCTGATAGTATAATTATACTTAACAATATAAATTTCAGATAGCATTAAACTGATAATGCACTGACAGACGTGTCATATGACGACAGTGTTATCACTATGATATGAGAATTTCCCTAATCAAAATGAATTCAAGAAAAAAATAGGGTAGAATTAGAATTATGTTGACTCTCCCAGAAAAAAGTAATTTTGTATGGTCATATGTGCTCATATTTAAAATTTGAGTAAATATAATCATTTAATATTGCGCTTATATCTAGCTTATGCAAGACTCACCATAAATGTTCATTATCAATTTGTTTCGTAAATGTTGATATATGAGTAACGCTCATGAATAAACATTTATGGTGAGTCTTGCATAAGCTAAATATAGGCGCAATATTAAATGATCATATGTACTCAATTTTTTAATATGAGCATACATGACCATAAAAAATTACTTTTTCCCGGGCTAAGTGAGTCGGGTAATAATAATAAAATTTAACGACAATAATGCAAGGAAAACCTCGTATTGCAGGATATGAACCGAAGTCATATTGTACATTTTTCTACATATGATTTGTCTACACTTTTACTCCGATGGAGTAAAAATGTAGCCTATTACGAGCGGCAAACCGCCATTTTTTTAACGCGACAAAGGAAAAGTTCTTACCAACTGAAACTAACTAATCTGTCGTCTTTTAGAAAAGAGATACACGTTTTTATATTCAAGCAATAATATATCCTTAGTTATTGAATTTAAGCGGTATTTTTAATAGTA
The DNA here is from genome assembly GCA_037577465.1 of Liposcelis bostrychophila. Lineage (NCBI taxonomy): Eukaryota > Metazoa > Arthropoda > Insecta > Psocodea > Liposcelididae > Liposcelis > Liposcelis bostrychophila. The sequence goes on along the minus strand of CM075213.1, from coordinate 38,146,213 downwards.
ACATGGGCGAAGATAATAATCCTTCGTCCGAATCAAAACATAGCCGGTACACCGTAGTGGTTAGCTACCTGGGCTTCAACCCCAAAGGTACCTTGTTCCAAACTGTATTGCAAGGTTTTTTTCCTGATACTAGGCGACGCAGGAGTGATTCATTTTTTTGAACACCATATACCTCGAAATATGCTAATATTATCCTTTTGGGGTTAGATGTCGAAATTCCGCTTCCGAGCAACAATTCTTATCAATCTTAGGCACCGTAATGAAAAATTCCATACCTGACCATACAGTACTTTTTTGGGAAACCTTGATCCGGGATAAATTCCCGGAAATTTATAGTAGTTTAAGGTTTTTTTAAAAAAATACTGTATGGTCAGCAGTACCTTTGGTCTTAATGTCAACCGTCACGCTGTCATGGCCGCTTTGATGTTTTCGTCCTTTTACATTTTGTTATATTTTTTCATCGATTTTATTGGAAATGAACGTTTTCATGTTGTTTTAATCTTTTAAAATTTAATGTCTTGCCACTGATGATGAGCCTAACAATCTCGAAATGTGCATATTTGACATTTAAATAAAAAATTCGTTATGATCAGTTAAGGAAAGGTGTTTTTTATTCACTGTATGGTCAGGTATGGAATTGTTTATGAATGTACCTAAAATTGATAAAAATTGTTGCTCGGAAGCGGGATTTAGATATCCGTTAATATTAACATTTTTCGAAGTATAGGGTGTTCAAAAAAAATGAATCACTCCTGCGTCAAAGGTTACTAAATTAACAGATTTTAGTAGCAAAAACAAAAAAACTTGGGTGAATTTTTTGATTATTTTTTTTATTCCTTTTGTTATGAGGAACACTAAGTATTGTGGCTCAACACTATTGGATGGTTGAACGCTACTTTGCTGACAGGAGACATCATCAGCTAAGGTGTTTTCTCTAAAGATGAGTCAGGCTCATACAGATTGTATGGTAAAAGGTAAGGATAGATGAAGAGGTTCCACTCAGCCTTGAAGAGTGCACTAAAGGAGTCTTGGGTGATTTCTGAATTAATAGTACTTTCAGAATCCATGCATATATTAATATGGTTTTCCATCCCTGCCGCCATGTTGGGCTTTTATTTAATCAAAATTCTGACTTGATATCTAAAATCAGAGTGTGCAAAATTTTAAACAGTTCTAGAAAAAAAAGACCAAATTTTGACGTTTTGAGTTAATGGCATCCCCGGCATGCCACCCCGGAGACTAAAGATTAAAAGTCGCGTCTTATCTAGGATCAACGAAAAAAAAAAAAAATAAAAATAAAAAAAGTAGCATCCCTTAAATGGATTCACGACACAAACATCTGCTTGCTCTGGAAACTGTCGAAAGGGTGCTTTCATTATATTTATAGAATCGCCGCATTTAAAAAGCTGGCATACGTAATCGTCGTTAAAAAAAACAACAATCGATGCATTATACGAATACTCCTCCGGGGGTAAAAGGGGAGAGATTCCAAACCTAAAATTAACCTTTTGCCGCACCTGAGCCCTTACACTTGTTAAAATTCAACAAACATTTCGAGCATTTTGATTGTTAAAAAAAAAAAAAAAAAAAAAAAAAAAATATTATTTTTTATAAAACGACTTCGTAATATTCAAAATATTGATGCTCTCCCATGAATATTAAATCCTCGGGAGATGGGTTTCTGTTTCCTTTAACTTGAGTTTTCAATAAAGGGTTTGTTCACCTTCATGTTCCCTTCTTCAATTTCGAGAATGACCTATTCATCTTTGCGTCAAAGGCTCTTTGCGAAAATTTACACGGGATTCACTCTTAGGTGGATAATGCATTTCCCCGTAAAATCAATATTATCCGTTTACGCGGTTCACTGATCTCTCTTTAAATGTGTAATTATCGAAAAAGGAGGAGGTTGCGCACTTTGGCGGATAAATTCGGTATCGCACAAAAGACTTCTAATTGACACCGAGGAAATAATAACATTCTCAAAGCCGAGAAAAAGGGGGGTGGCTGATTATTTCAAATAAAACAACCAGTCAATTAAGAAACGTAAAAAAAAGAAAAGCAAATAATCTTTCGGGATGTGAAACGAAAAAGTCGGCCGACACCTAACCCCCCTTCCCCCCCCCCCCCCCAACCTCCCCTTTTTAAAACTTCGTGTCAAGGAAAAGGAAACTTTGGGGGGGAGCTCTTTCGAATTGATGACGTCACAGGATGTTACGTTTACGTTTCACTGATATGATATTCAACTTGTCAGCATCTTTTTGAACTTTGAGTCGAGCCGTTTCCGGCGATTCATACTTTATAATTTAAAAAAAAAAAAAAAATTAATACATCACCCTGTGCATGCATGGATGGGAATAAAGAGGGATTCCGCCCCATTGGTTAGTCTCAGTTTCCAAATAAAACAAAAAATAGTAATAATCCTTAAAAAAATACGTAAATTTCCGGCGTGTCAGTTTGGATGGAATACAAACTTCCGGCTGTTATAATATCGTAAAAGGGAGTTAAAAATATTCCCCGAAACTCGGACAAACCGAAAAAAAAAATCTTACAATCGCATTCGTTTTTTTTCCGAGAAAGCGACCTGGTGCGTTAAAAAGATGAGAAAAAAAAAAAAAAAGACCGAATATCATTCACGAAGCCAGATGTCAACCTTTTCGTGGTCCGTGATGTAATCTTGTCATCGGAAGTAATTTGTAACATCCTTCAACTTTGACACGTTATTTAAAACAAAAAACTTATATTGAGATTTTTTTATTTCGAGTTGCCAATAATTAAATATTTCAAATGAATGAGTTTTTAAATGGGAGCAGTTTGAGTTTTTTATCCGCTTTTGATAAGGATTTGTCTGATCGTTGGCTCTGTCGTTGCTTAATTTTTGCCTGTGTCTGTGCCCTTTGGTCAAACGCCATTTTTTACGTTGGCTGATTCATTGGAAAATCGCAGAGCCGATTCAAAAAATAGTTATGCAAATCGCCATACTCTCAAGTTTTGCTTTAAGAGTGGAGCTTCGAATTATTTTAAAAAACGGGTATTGGAAACTTTTAAGGGTCCGCCGGTAAAAATTTAATTTTACTTTTTTTTTTTTTAAGATCTTATTGGAATCGGACGATTAATGTAAGTTAGGTTTTTCAAGTTTCATACAACAGCTTTGAGGATTTCAGACCCCCTGGATATAGACTGTCGTCTAGTTCCTAAGATAGTCCGTGTGCATACTACTGCACACGGACGGCCAACGCCGAATTGAGATAATTTTGAGAAATTTTCCCGGAAAATCAAAGAAAATTTCCCAACGTTTTTTTTTTTCCTCATTATTTCCCACTCACAATTAACCTACAACACATTAGGAACCCGCACTGTGCGTTAAAACTCATACTAAACGTCTACCGATTTTCAGTTAATGCAACCCGCAACACATATGCAATACAAAATGTCGCGCAAAATTTGTTTACTTCCGTAAAATGATGGGGAAAATGACTTTCTATACGTTTTCCATGTCCCTGATTTCGAACCTGACGTCAGAATGATCTAATCAAAAAACTGTGAATAAAGGGATTCCATGGATTACGAAAGGTATTTTAAAATCAAGGGAAACCTTAAAGCTGTTAGGGGAACTATCGAAATGCAGCGGTAATGATAATTATAAAACTAGGTTCACGAAATATAGGACAATCTACCGACAAACTCTTCTCGCAGCAAAATCCTTGCACATAAAAAAATCCATTGAAAAGGCGAATAATAAACAGAAGGCATCCTGGTCAGCGGTAAACTCAATCAGGGGAAAAGTTAAATCAAAAAGTTCCAAAAAAATTAAGTTAAGCAGTCAGGATCGTACAATGGAAAAGCCGCAGGAGATGGCCGAAACTTTTAATGACTACTTTTTGAAGATAGCGGAAACCCTCACCAGGGACTAGGAGGCCAAATACCCCACCTCTATTCCTAGAGCGGAATCGACAATGTTTCTAAACCATGTAACAGTAGAAGAAGTCGTCCAGCTAATTTCTAATCTTAAGAATAAAACTAGTTATGGGCCCGATGGGATATCGCCCTATTTGATTAAGAGGGTAAGAAACTACATTGCTGCACCACTGGCGGCAATTGTAAATCAGTCTTTCGATGATGGGATGTTTCCTAACTGTCTAAAAACGGCCAGGGTTGTACCTTTGTATAAAAAGGGGTCAAAAGAGGAGTGTAATAGCTACCGCCCAGTGTCCCTTTTATCCACTATCTCAAAAGTGGTGGAAAAGGCGACATATACTAGATTGTGTAATTTCTTGGAGAAGAACAAATTGTTATCTAACCAACAATTTGGCTTTAGAAACGACCGTTCCACCGTCATGGCAATCCATCACTTTACTCAACAAATATTAAAGGGATGGGAGGATGGGGAGATCGCAGTGGGAGTCTTCCTGGATCTCACTAAGGCGTTCGACTGTGTAAATCATAAATTGTCATTGTACAAACTGGAGAGGTATGGAATAAGAGGCAATGCTTTGGACTGGCTTAAATCATACCTCTCACAGCGAAAGCAGTTTGTGGAGATCCAGGGAGAAAAATCGTCAATGGGATTTATAGGGCGGGGGGTCCCTCAAGGTTCCATCCTCGGCCCTCTCCTATTTATTATATACATAAACGACCTACCCGATCGTCTGGTAAATGACATCTGTCTTTATGCAGACGACTCTAATGTTATTGCAAAAGAGAGGGAGGTTCGTGAGTTACAAAACAAGCTTGATACAGATCTTATAAACCTGGAGCAATGGTTCCGAGATAACCAACTGGTTATAAACGATAAGTCGGTTCACATGGTGTTTAGCTTGGGTTCGAGAAGGGCTGTGGATGGACCTGAGGTGGCAATTGGGGAAAAAAATATTATACGGGTTTCTAGCACATCATTTTTAGGGGTCAAATTGATGATAGGCTGCAGTGGACAGATCATGTGAATACACTATGTGCCAAATTAAGCTCCACAGTTTTTCTTCTGAGAACATTGTCCCGAGTTTGCGATGGGCACACACAAAGATCGGTCTACTTCAGCCTCTTCGAATCAGTGATGCGGTATGGAATTATTTTTGGGGGGGGGGGGGGGTCAGGGGTCGAAAAAAAGGGGAGAATATTTGTATTGCAAAAAAACGCAATCCGGTGCATAACGGGGAATAAAAAATGGGAAAGGGTTGGGGACCACTACCAACCTGTTTCTTGCCGACCCATTTTTAAAGAACATATGATCCTAACTGCACCGGCTTGCTACATCTATGAAGCAATCCGATTTTTTGAGAAAAATGGGGGTGGGATAACTGTAGGGGAAGCTTCAGCATATAATACCCGCAACGCGAAGGACCTTCGACAACCCAAAGTTCGACTAGAAAAATCCAGGCAAGACGTGTTGTATGCTGGAGCTTTATTTTTTAACAAACTGCCGGGGCAAATAAAAGATTTAAGGGGAAAAAAAGAATTTGGTGCTAGGGTGAAGAAATGGTTGGTAAATAACGTGATATACTCGGTGGCAGAATATTTGCAGAAACCATCAGAGGCGTGTTAATGTCTTCATTGTATTTAACTATTATTGTAATTTTTTTTTTTTTTTTCCTTTCTCAATTTATAATTAAGGACGAAGCCGATAACTGTTGTTGTTTTTGTGGTTTAATATATTTACATTACATTACATAATTCCACTCGGAAAACTCAATATGGCGCAAAAAAAAAGTTATTAAAAATAAAACGGATCCACCATACTGGATTTAGTTTTTTTTTTCCAAAATGTTGACTTCAGATAGAGCCTAGAAACATGTCTTCCATAAACTTTTTACTGAAATGGAACTTTATCAGGCAAAAAATAGCCAACGGCTCGTATGTAAGCCGCCGTTCGGGAAAGGCTTTAAAAAAATTATGCATTAATTTTGTAAAAATTGTGCATATTCGAATTTTGGCGTTTAAAAAAATAAGCTTAAACTTTTGCAAAAATGATTGCTAAAACATTTGAAATTATTGCTATTAAACTTTTGCACGTCCAAATTTTTGTATAAATGATGCAAAAATCGTACGGTTTTCAATATAAATTTTGCGCATTGATTTTTCAAAAAGTGTATACACTTTTTGCATCACTTTTTCGTACGGGTTCAAAGTTCAAAAAAAAGAAAAAAATTAGACTGGAATATGGGGGCATATCCCTACGTAAGACTACGTGTTTGGGAGACTGTTCTAATATTGCTAAATTTAAACAATGAAACGATTTTAAAATTTTAAGGGAATTTTTTTTTCTTGTTTTCGGTCAAAAAATTCCAATTTTTTGATAGAAATATAATTTTTTTTTTCTGGAACAAAAAAATCTTCAAATTTTTGATAAAAAAGGTCAAAAGTTAAAAAAAAATTAGTCAAAATTCTAATAAAAGTTTTCGATGTTGAAATTTTAATATTAAAGCATTGCTTTAGCTCATATTCTTGTTAATTTAATTTTAAGCTCATTTCTTGTAAATCTAATTAAAAAATATAATAAACCATTTTTTTAAAAATTTTTAAGTTCTTGTTTTTGTTCATGAAGTCTAATTTTAATATTTTAAAAAAGATATTTTTAAAAAAACGGCGAAAATTTAAAAAAAAAGTTAAATAAAATTTCAAGAAATTTTTAAGTCCTTGCTTTAGCAACTTTAGGTTTCTTGTAAAAGTTTAGTTTCTTGAAAATTTACAAAACGTTTTCCAAGTCCTTGCTTTCGTTCATGTCGTCTAATTTTACTATTCAAAAAGGCCAAACGTTTAAAAACAATGGTCAAAATATTATTCAAAATTTTCAAAGTTAAAATTTTAATATTAAAAAAATTAAATATTAATTTTCAATTTTTGGTGCGAACAGACCGACACCCGGACAGACAGATTTCCCAGTACAAAACCCCAAGACGTAGTCCTAAGTCAAAAAACACTGCTTTATGAGAAGTTCCACAGTAAAAAAAAAAAAAAGAAAGAAAAATAATAAAATAAATCTGTGACAAAAGCCTCCTTTAAATCCCGTTCATCCTAAAAATTGCAACTTAACATCAAAACAATTTTAAAATCATTACTTTCTGGCATTTCGATGAATGGAATAAGAAGAAAATCCATTGATTCAGTTTATTTATTTTATCAATGAACCAACAATCAGATTAATCCCCAACCATTTTTCCTCTGCTTGCACACGAGCCAAAAAAAAAAAGCTAGTGATTTTTGGCAAATCCCCTCCTCCGCACACTACGATCTCTCATTAAACGGGAGACAAAAAAAAAAAAAAACCTACCTTCCCACTACAACATAAAATCAAACTCAAATGCACACGAGCCAAATCAATAAACATAATGTTAATACAATCCATCGATTCTATCGATCTACGACAGGAAACGACTACCACCATAACTGAATCTTCATTTATGGCATAATTCGACATCCGGCACGCTTTTAATATTAACTTGCTAATAATTTAAGTCATTGTACTTCGGGCCTAGGACCTTATCCATATGCTCGTCATCTTCATAATTTATAATTTAAAATCAAAACAAAGAGAGAGAGAGAGAAAAAAAAAAGACTCGCCAAAAAAAGATGATGAACGCATGATTTATTGCGAATGACTATGTGTTTAAAAATTTATTCACGAAAAGTTGGGATAAAATCAATTTAACTATTAAGTCAATCAATTGACTCAATGATTAACGAGAGTCCCTCCTTAACGTAAAAAGAATCACGAAAGTTCGGAGCCTGAACATGTATCCCCGTTCTTTATATTAAGTTTATATAGAAGGTTCAGAGCTTTGAGTTAAAAGATTTGCTTTGATTCTATTTTTATTTCATCATATTTCCGTTAACTGTATTAGCTTTTATGCAGATTAAAAACACGGGGTTAAACGTTATGAATCATCACTCGCGAAAAGTTTACATTAGGAATTTCGAGAGATTTTGCAAAAATCTCTCTCTTATTAAATTAAAAGTGGAGAGGGAAAAATGTTATCCCTGTTTCATGAAAGAAGCTGTTTTTCTCAAACATAATTTCCGATCAAAGCTGTTTGTGGTTTTTTTTTTTCGTTTGGAAAATATTTCTTACTGTTTATGTAGTGTTTATAAAGGTTCTAGTTCCTTTACATAACCGGCCGGTCAGCCGGGCGGTGAAAATTTTTTAACAATAAAAAAAGTTTAATATTTTTTTTTTTTAATTCGGTTTTTCACACATGAAAATGACATCGGATCGCACTGAAACCGTGGCAAAACGTTTTGTTATGCTTAAAAGGTAAAGATTCGCTATTGAAATTGCATGAAAAAGGCTTTATAGTTCCTAAATTTGATAATTTTTTAAAATATTTTCGAAAAAAAAATAAGACCGCCATTTGCTTTTTGTTGTTGAAACAGTTCGCGGATTCACCGCTAGAGCGCTGCACTAGTCTCTCGGAAACAAACATTTTTTTTTGCTGCGAAAACATTTAAAAATTATGAAATATAAGAACAATTAACTCTTGTTCATGCATTTAATATCGTGGATCTTCATCTCTGAAGATAACTAAACGTTTTGGTACGGTTTCGGTGAAGTTAGACCCCGTTTTCATGTATAAAATATTGGATTAAAAAAAAAAATTTTTTTAATATTTTTTTATCCTTAAAATGTACACACCGCCCGGCTAACCGGCCGGTTATGTAAACGAACTAGAAGCCAATTTTTTCAAAAATTTAGTCGCCAATTTTTTCAAAAATTTAAGTAGTCGCCAATTTTTTCAAAAATTGTCCCCGGCAGTGGGGTAGCGTAAGATTTATAGCGACCTTCCCTCTTAAGCTGCCCACATGATTTATGAAAAGAAAGGTTTCTTAGAAGAAAAACCAATAGGCCTATGGCGCCAAAAATAAAATTTTTAAAAAATGAAATTGTTTCACCATTTGGGATTTTAATCTTTTCAAAATTCTGACTTTAGATTCAAAATCAGGGGTCTGAAAGTTCCTTTTCAGTAAAAAAAAATTATGAAAGACATGTATATCAAGGTAATTTCAATTTGAACCGCTGATTCCAAATCAGAAGACAAAATTCTGAAAAAACTAAAATCCAAAATGGTGAAGCCATTTTACTTATAATAATTTTCTTTTGCGCCATATTGGATTTTCCCAGTGGAAATCGATCATTCCGACCTTAGATTTGAAATCAGCGACGTCGAAAACGTATAGAAAGTCGTTTTTCCGATCATTTTACGGAAGGAAAATATTTTGCGCGAAATTTTGTATTGCATGTATGTGTTGCGGGTTGCATATACCGAAAATCGGTAGGCGTCTAATACGAGTTTTAACGTACAATGCGGGTCCCTAATTTGTTGTAGGTTCACTTTAAGTGCGAAATCACGATAAAAAAACATTTGGGAATAATCTCCCATTTTCCGGGAAAATTTTCCGAGATTCAGCCCGTCAAATGGTTAAAAACCAATATAAATTTTCCATTTAAAATTAACACTTTTATCATCAAAACTAATAAGTATACCGTTATAGTGAAATCCCTTTTCGAAGCGAATAACCGGGGTTAATCAGGGGATTATTTCCCCCGCTGCGATTTCCTCCCAAATATAATTGATTCGACTGTTTTTGTCAGGTAATGAAGCTCCAGACAAGGATTGATTTACGCTATGAGATCTCATCTACCTACTCTCCCTAATCGAATTTGATTTCCTCCGATCATTCAAATGTTTTATAAAATACAAAATTCGTTAAAGAGCAGATGAAACGCGAATTTTCGATCAACGTTTCCCCTGCCCCTTGTCGTCACAAAGGGAAACGGAAAACCATACAACCGTGCACGTACAAATCCCCCCCCGTTATTTGAAAATAAAGTTTATTATACCCATAAGCTAAAATAATTAAGTGTTAACAACATGTGACCGTATCTTCATCATCATCATCAAGCTCGCAAAATGCTCGGTGTCTGGGATTATATACGAAATATACGAGGCTAGACTATACATATATACGTCCAGGGATCCTCATAAAACATTCACTTTAAAAGGGTCAGTTTGAAAGCAGGGAGCGAGGGACTGGGGAATAAGCTAATCCCTTTGCCTGAACTTAATGGGATAGTTTTTCCCGGGGAAAAAAGAAAAAAAAAAAAAAAAAAAAAAAGATGTATGTTTGCTCTCGAATCCTTTTCATTCAAACACAAAAACAGCTTCAAATGCACGTGCTGGTATTAATCAGAAATAAGGTCAACATCCTAAATGAAAAAATTAAATTTAAAAACAAAACGAACCGAACGAAAAAAAAAAAAATATTATTAGTAAATGGTACCTCGAATTGCTCCTGTTGCTGCTGTCTTCATTCAATTAACTTTGATAAGCCAAGGCCTCTTATCGGATTTAACCTCAAAAGCTTTTGAGCATCGTAAAACGTCTGGTTGGATAAAAATTAAAAGTGGTGGATATACATTTTTTTTTTATGCCTAAATTAACTCGATTGACTCCCCCGTACGGTTCGTTCATCCGGGATGTTTTATTTTTACGTCCAATCGATCGGGTCATCTTTCCGGTGTAAATCGATGCCGTAAAAACGTAAAAAAAAAACCTCGCGGTGGATAAAATTTTTAATTTTTTTTTATTGCAGGGAAATTCGTAATTAAAAACGCAATTAGGACAATGCATATAAAGGGAAAAAAGACTGAAAACGCATTGCAGGGAAAAGCTTTTAATTTTGACAAGGGCAAACGAAAAAAAAAAAAATGTAAAATTTGGACAATATCATCATCGCATTCACTTTGCATCCTGTTAATGTTTGAAAAATAGAAAAAAAATATTTATATCCCGGGGAGCCACACCTTCTATGCATTTTTCTCGTTTACATTCCGAAGTTTACATCACGTTTTATGCGTGGAATTTAAGGACAGAAGATGGGTTTACTAGGTCTTTCCTCGTTAAAAATATACAGTTAGTCAATGAATTGGGTTACAAATGAGAGCGAGCTTATGTTTATGCAGCAATTCAGCCTGCACAGCGCTTCCTTAACCTTGTACGGCCTAAATTCAGGAAAATTCCTCAAAAATTCCCTCGAAAATATTCCCAGAAAATATTTTTCCAAATCTTTAGCCGCAACTCCACTGGATATGCCCTGGCCCTTGCCCCTCGCCCTTGTGTTAATTCTTCGCCGCCCATATCCATATATGCACTCATGGATTTTAAGGCCCACGGGACCCACATGAGCGAATCTAGAATTTTTCTGGGGGGGGGGGGGGCGGCTAAGAACACGGGGAAAAATTTTCTGGGGTGTGGGGGGGGGGCGCTGACCCTATTCAAGCCATATAATTTTAAAAATTCTAAGGTGGGGCTATGGGGCTATTCTGCTCCCAGCAATGCTAAGCTCCCCTGCCCCCCCAGATCCCCCCATCAGTTATGCAACCCTTCAAGCCTTTAATTTTCCTAAAAAATTCTAAAAACCAAGCAACTAGTGGTATTTTGAACTACTGAAACCGAATATCAAGTCAAAATAAAAATAAAAAAAAAAACCAAGATGCCACACCAGCAATCAACTTTGCTTTTCCAAATTAATAGTCCGCAATACAAACTGTTATTTTTTCCCCCGATTTCTCATTATCCTAACTGTCCAGTGTCCATCACCTGTTAAAATTGTCACCAACATTTCCATACTCTACTCAACATTAACAAATCTTTTCAACGCACACATGGTGACCACATGATTTGTTTTTGGAAGTCTTACATATACAGGTACAAGTCACATCATGTATTGTCATTCACGATCGTAGTGGCCACGTGGCTTAAAATTCAAAATAGCAACAGGTGCACCCACAAGTCCGACTTCTCAAAACTAAAGAAAGAAAAAAAAAAGGAATTTTTTAGCAACTAGGTCATTCATTGAACGTGGGAGTATGGTCATGTCAAATGACCATAAGGATTATGTTCTTCCTTAAGAGGGGTTTACTCCATGACTGATTAATCCTGAGCTCCCTTCATTCCAAACCTTTATACGTCACGAAGGGAATAATATAATCGCGTGATCCTTCTCTTTACCCAAGCATATCAAGGTGCACGGAGTGCGCCCGGCCAAGTTCCAAGTTAAATGTATTAAGAGTGGATCGAAAAACACGAATTTTGAATTTGAAAGTGCCACAGCGCGGAAAAGTTGCATTTTAGCCTCCATATTAGCCCTAATTTTTTTCAGATTTTTTGGAGACCGATTTCTGCTGCCCCAAGAGGCCGACAGTTTTTTAAAGCCTTATCCGGTCCCAAAAAATTTAGAGTCGTACTTTGATGCAAAAGAGTTTATTTTTTATGAAAAAAAAAAAAAAAAGGGTTAATATGGAGGCTAAAATGCAACTTTCTCGCGTTGTTGCATTTTCAAATTCAAAAATGTGTGTCTTTCGATCCAGCCTAAAATACTATAGTATATTTTTTTTTCCCTTCCAATATAGCCACCGGGCTTAAACAAAAACTGACATCTGACAGAAACTTATCTTCGTCCAGTTTTCTCATAAATTTTTTAGAACGTCCTTGACCTTTCCCCTCTTGCGATTTGAAAATAAAATCAAGAAAAGAGTTATTTCCGCTTTCAAAGTTTCGCCGACGTAAACATCGTCACGTCAACAATTTTCAGGAAACAAGCAGACATCGATACGCGTTGACAACATACGACAAGCATCGACACACTCCAAGATATTTTATCTCAAAATAAGTGGCAAATTCTCATTTTATCAACTGCCATGATTGGCATATAACACACGAACCGTATTAAATTCAACATATTTTTTATGAAGCGATTTCCTGCAGTTGCGCATTTATAAAATTTTTTTAATCGGATGTTCACTCGAGATTTTTTTTTCTTTTTTTTTTTTAATAAAAATAAAATCATTAATTAGCCTAACCATTATCAATAAATTACTCAAACAAAATGATCTTGTTGGGTCAATGAAATTGTTTATCAGTTTTCTAGGAATTTTATGGGGGATACTCAATGTCACTTCCTCGATAACGAAAATTTAAAAAAAAAAAAAAAAAAAAAAAAAAAAAAAAATAGTATATTTCTTGGCTAGAGCTTTATGGGTGAAATAACACGAGGCGAATTTGCCGCTCAAGTGAAGCGAGAGCGGCAAACGTCGAGATGTTATTTTACCCAAATCGGCAGAGAGTTATAAAACTGCAAATTGAAGGGTGACTGGCATAAGTGGCAACGCCAAAGTCCAGAAGAAAAGGCGAAATTAATGATTTGAAAACTAATAGAATTCTCTCATTATCGAAAATAAAAGTTATCGATACATCGATATATCGAATTCCTCAATATCGAAAAAAATATCGAAATAATTTTTCTTTCGATATATCGATAATTTATCGCCATCGCTATAAGTGGCACGCCTGCAGTAGTGATGGCGATAAGTTTGAAATATATCGCCAAATCGATAAATCGATATTTGACATTTTCGATAACGATATTTCGGTATATCGCCAAAAATGATCGATATATCGATACGTTTATCGATAAATATGTAACACTTAATATTTACTTTAAATTTCCATAATGGAAAAAGGGAAGGCAATTTAAGGAAATACATTCCTACAGCAATTATAAACTAAAATTAAAAATAAAAAGAGGTCAAAAATTTCTTAAAGTCGAAATCCAAGATGGCGGACGAGTAATTTTCAAATACATATATCTTGAGTCTTAAGTCAATTAAAACGGTGAAAAATTGGCAGAGTTATAAAATTGCTAATTACAGGGTGACTGACCAAAGTGGCAACGCCAAAGTCCAGAAGAAAAGGGGAAATTAATGATTTGAAAACTTATAGAATTCTCTTATTATCGAAAATAAAAGTTATTGATACATCGATATATCGAATTCCTCAATATCGAAAAAAATGTCGATAATTTTTCTTTCCATTAATCGATAATTTATCGTCATCACTATAAATCACGGCCGTATAAACAGGTCCGGAAACTTCCTATGCCGATCATGTCCCGCTTAACTACGCCAAAATTAGATCTAAAATTGGCCACTGGCGGCGCTGCGATCTAGAGAGCAGCAACATGTCTAATGTTTACGTTGGGACTCCCACTGGGACTCTCGTTTCGAACAACAAGAGAAAGTAGCCGCCATCATTGTTTACATTACCAACGACCAATCAAAAAGCGTCTCTCTAACAAGTAGCGCTCACGGTGGTAGAAAGGAGGAACTAATTTTGGCGTAGTTAAGCGGGACATGGTCTCCAATGTATAAGAGATAGGAGTTTCCGGACCTGTTTATACGGCCGTGCTATAAATGACACGCCTGCAGACAGGTATCGGAAAACAGTAGACGACAGTATATATATATATATACTGTATATATATACAATTTCCAATGTTTAGCTTATGAGTATATATATACCAGCAATAAGTACACCGTATATTTTCCATCTCTGCCTGCAGAGGAATTTTTGACAATACTACCAACATTGCTTTTTGGGTTGGCACACTTGCTTTGCATCAAAAAGAAAATATTTTTGTTGCTGATGACGTCAAACGCATGATATTTGTGAAATATATCGGCGTGATATAATAAAGCAATTTTTGCTTGTTATGAACCTAATACCTTCGAGACAGATTCCACTGACAAAGGATTCTTAACATACATGTATGTTGTGTGTATAAGTGCACTTATATATGTTATACAATTATATAGTATGTATATACAATTATATAATTGTATATAATATATATATACAATTATATATACTATACAATTATATAGTATGTATAAGTGCACTTATAAAAAAAAATAAACAAAATCTTACCTTTTGATGCGCAGTGATGATTGCATCGTTTTCTCGCACCGCCGACTTCCTCCGTTTTCGAATTCGAATTTCCATCGATTTCATTGAATCTACTTCCGGTGAAGCTTGTCTCCTCCTGTATCTGCGGCGGATTTGTCCCTTTACGATTGCAATAAGCTCCGATGGAATGACGTCGTCGACTTTGACCGAAAGTCGTGGTCGTAGTCGTGATCATGTTATAATAACGGTCGTCCATCGACGGCAAGGATCCGTTACTCCCGTTCGGGGCGAATTGAAAAGGAACGACGGAGGATCTCGGGACGTCCGAATTAAAGATATCTCCGCTCGGGAGCCTGAACGTGTTTCCGGTGCTTGCGTTCCGAGCGTGATTTCTCCGTTCTTTCCCGGGTTTCAAAGACGGGCATTCGGGCGGAGCGATGTCTTCCGGCCTCGGCATCCCGAGGACGAACAATTGAGTTTGAACGGGATCGTCGAAGCTCTGAGCTCCGACCAGGGAGCGGAAACTCCGGCGAAAACTTCCGGAGGACGACACGGGTAAAGTTGTTGATGTTTCGTGAGTGGGGTTCCCGGTGTTTGCATTAACGCTCGGAGGAATGGAGTAACGTTCCACTTTTTTTGATTTCTCCGGAGATTGATTGATGGATGATGTTGATGAGGTTGTTCCCATTTTGACGCGCTTACGTAATAAAGAAAATCTTCCAAGCCTGGTGTTGTTGCTGCTGTTGTTATTATTATTCGTCGCCGATTCCCTTCCACCGGGAATCGTAAAATATGAAGGATTATCTGAAAAAACACAAGGAAAAAAAATTGTTTTTTAAATTGATCATGGCATCATCATTAGGGCTTTGGTGGATACGAAAATATCAACAAGCAAAGTTTCTGAGGAATTTTTTAAATGCAGCACAGTGTTCGCTAGTGAAGAGAAAAGCGGATATAATTCCAATCTCAAGCGTAGGTAAAAGCTATAAAAAGGATTTTGGCGTCAAAAGCTTTGGTTTTCTGTGCAGTTTAAAATCGCTTGCCGATATTGAAAAATTCAAAATGGCGTATTCAATATGGCGAATGAAATTTCGAATTTTCCGTTGATTTTCATAAAACCGTTGATTTTTATAAAACATCTAGGGGTTTTCAGGGTAGCTGATTACGAATCTGATATCAGTTTCTTCGAATTCAAGATGGGGAAGTTAATATGACGACGTTTAAATGCAGTTAATATGGCGACAATTGCTGAACTTTACCGATGTTCGTAAAAATTAGTATGTAGGGGTTTTCGAGGTCGCTGATTTCGAATCCGTCAAGAGTTTTTTTCAAATTTAATTATTTTAGGCCACTATGAGCGTTGTTTTGGCCAATTAGGTCTGGCGTATGAAATTCGAAAAAAAAAAATAATAATAAATAAATAAATAAAACAGAAAAATAAAAATAAAAATTAATTTAATTTTAAGAATTCCCCCGTCTTAAAAACGGCTCGGATTTCAGACCTAAAATTTGGCCTAATTTCAGGAGCGGACTGGAAAACCGGGCTGCTGTAAAAATTTCCGGTTGGCCCTTCAGTCGAAGCGCTTCCTGAGTTAAAAAAATATTTTTTAATGATTACATTTTTATGAGAAAAAATTCCCGGTGCCGAATAGGCGCCCTATACGTGAGGGGCACTGGTGGTCCCCCAGAAAACAAAGTTTTATTAAATTATCGGAAAAATAACATATGGATATCGATTTCTATGTTTTCCCGGCACCCTAGACTCAAATCTAACATAGGATTCTACGTAGGGGGCACGTGCGGCCCCCCAGAAAATCAACTTGTCTTAAATAAACTGCCTCCCGGAAAATTATCTTTATTTATTTTTCAGAAACGAATTATTTTTCAAGTAATAATAATTAAGAAAACTGAAAATTTTAAAAGTTAAAAGTCCGCCATCTTTAATTTAAATTTTTTCCAAAATTCGGACTTCAGATTCAGAATTAGCAGTTTAAAAACCCCCCCAAAATAGTTAAGTTTCAATTATTTTTAAACTTATAAGTGCCTCTACACAGAAAAGGCTGTTTCGCCCATAAGCTAAAAAAAGGTAAAGAATTCTTGTTAAATATTGCATAAATGACTGTTCATACGTTATTTACTTAGAATAAAAAGGACAATAAATAAAGCGTTTACAAAATTCGAATCTAGTAAATAAATCTGTAATATTTTAAATAATAGTTTACCAAACCATCTTGAATTTTTTTTTTTTTTTTAAATCTTGATTTCATACTCGTTTTTAGCAGGTCTAATTACCCCTAGGTATATGGTTTTTACAATTTTTCAAGTAAATTAAAGCTTTTGAGGGTTGCAAAACTGATGGGCCCATATATGGACCCCCATGGGCGTCTGGTGGGCATTAAAATCGATGGGTCCATATAGATCCATGAGCGGTAAAAGATTTTAAAAAAAATTTCCACTTTCCTGAATTTTTTTATCAATCTTGATAAAAAAATTCAGGAAAGTGGAAGTTTAAAAAAAAAAAAAAAAAAAACTTATTAAAAACTTTTAAAAAAAATGCGCAGGGGCAAAGTCTGGATTTAAAAAAAAAAAAAAATCTTCAAAAACTTTATTTTAAAGATTATAGGTCAGTTCAAAAAAAAAAACTGATTGAATATGCATGTTTATTTTGGCCGGCACATCAAAACTGCAACTGTAGGAAAAAGAGCAGCCTCCTAGCATAACATTTCCTTGTTAAAAAAAAGAAAAAAATAGTCTCTTCTGTGTTCAACGACCTAAAATCCTTGCAATGAACCTATACTCTGATGTTTTGGACAGTTGCAAACCAACAAACGACGCGGTGCACAGTCCACAAAAAAAGCACAAAGGAAGAAAATATATAACGCGTCAAAGACAGCTAAAAATATTTATGACTAGAATAAATTTGCATTCGAAAAAAAAAAAATCTTATAAACAGATGCTTCAATGAGAATAAAAAATAAAGAAAAATATAAAAAAAAAAAAAATGGCAAGAGGTCATTCATTTTCTTTTCCCAGCTTTTTTTTTTTTTTTTTTATGTTACGAAATGCGATCCTTACCTGCAACCATTAAATCTAATCTCGCTGCACAATGAATTTATTATCAAATTATTCCATTTAAAAAAAAAAAAAAATGAAAGAAATACACCACCTTTCACAATTTCAAGAAAAAAGAAATCATTCAATAAAAATACACTTGTTACCCCTAATAGATGAGTACAAAGAATGAGCCTTGATATTCTACGAGACAAGGGACAAATTGTTTGGAGGTTTATGGATACCATGCGCGTATGGTGAACATATAAGTTTGTCATCCTTAATTTTTTTTTACTATTGAAACATAAAAATTCAAGGACGCACGTATTTTTTATTGAATGGTAAGGGTGAAATGTGGAAGAGCGGAGATTGCGGGGCGTTCGAGGTTATCAAAAAAGGAAAAAAAAAAAAAACTATCGTTTTGTATTATTAAATCGACGGTCGAGCCTTATATGTAAATGAAGAGACGCATCATCTAACAATCCTTTTTCGTACAAATATATACTCTTTTTCATATTTCAAAGCACGTACGAAAACTCCGGAACGGTTTAAACAATAAAAAAGATGTAAATTAATTCCACAGGTAGAAATAGCCTACTGCTACGAGGTAATACAGGGAGGATGTACGCATATACATGGTACGTACATTACGAATGTTACAGGGATAAAAGAGGGAAAAAAAATCGAGTGGAAAAAAAAAAGGTGAGTTTTCTCTTGACATCGACAAGGAAAATAACCGCATGACTGAATCGAATTCTAGATATTGAAGCTTTGACGTCCTTTTCAACCCCCCTCCCTCCCCTTGCCCCTCCTGCCCCACTTTTACTTTTTTTTCAATAGAAAGTCTGGTTCTTATGTCTGACACTCTTCAACGTGTATCATAAACCCTTCAGGAAAATATTTACACCTGACGTATGGGCTCTTCACGAATATGTAATAAGAAAAATAAAAATTGATTCTCACCTAGCCCCATGTCGGATATTTCAAATTTTTTTTTTATCTCGTTCGTATCAAAAACATTTGTCAAGTTGATGAGGAAGAAAGAGAGCAATTATAACACTTTAGAGTTGACGACGATCTATTGAAATGGTCATCTTCGCACTTATCTGAAAAAAGAAAAAAAATAGTCTCTTCTGTGTTCAACGACCTAAAATCCTTGCAATGAACCTATACTCTGATGTTTTGGACAGTTGCAAACCAACAAACGACGCGGTGCACAGTCCACAAAAAAAGCACAAAGGAAGAAAATATATAACGCGTCAAAGACAGCTAAAAATATTTATGACTAGAATAAATTTGCATTCGAAAAAAAAAAAATCTTATAAACAGATGCTTCAATGAGAATAAAAAATAAAGAAAAATATAAAAAAAAAAAAAAATGGCAAGAGGTCATTCATTTTCTTTTCCCAGCTTTTTTTTTTTTTTTTTTTTATGTTACGAAATGCGATCCTTACCTGCAACCATTAAATCTAATCTCGCTGCACAATGAATTTATTATCAAATTATTCCATTTAAAAAAAAAAAAAAAAATGAAAGAAATACACCACCTTTCACAATTTCAAGAAAAAAGAAATCATTCAATAAAAATACACTTGTTACCCCTAATAGATGAGTACAAAGAATGAGCCTTGATATTCTACGAGACAAGGGACAAATTGTTTGGAGGTTTATGGATACCATGCGCGTATGGTGAACATATAAGTTTTGTCATCCTTAATTTTTTTTTTTTTTTTTTTTTTACTATTGAAACATAAAAATTCAAGGACGCACGTATTTTTTATTGAATGGTAAGGGTGAAATGTGGAAGAGCGGAGATTGCGGGGCGTTCGAGGTTATCAAAAAAGGAAAAAAAAAACTCTCGTTTTGTATTATTAAATCGACGGTCGAGCCTTATATGTAAATGAAGAGACGCATCATCTAACAATCCTTTTTCGTACAAATATACACTCTTTTTCATATTTCAAAGCACGTACGAAAACTCCGGAACGGTTTAAACAATAAAAAAGATGTAAATTAATTCCACAGGTAGAAATAGCCTACTGCTACGAGGTGATACAGGGAGGATGTACGCATATACATGGTACGTACATTACGAATGTTACAGGGATAAAAGAGGAAAAAAAAATCGAGTGGAAAAAAAAAAGGTGAGTTTTCTCTTGACATCGACAAGGAAAATAACCGCATGACTGAATCGAATTCTCGATATTGAAGCTTTGACGTCCTTTTCAACCCCCTTCCCTCCCCTTGCCCCTCCTGCCCCACTTTTACTTTTTTTTCAATAGAAAGTCTGGTTCTTATGTCTGACACTCTTCAACGTGTATCATAAACCCTTCAGGAAAATATTTACACCTGACGTATGGGCTCTTCACGAATATGTAATAAGAAAAATAAAAATTGATTCTCACCTAGCCCCATGTCGGATATTTCAAATTTTTTTTTTATCTCGTTCGTATCAAAAACATTTGTCAAGTTGATGAGGAAGAAAGAGAGCAATTATAACACTTTAGAGTTGACGACGATCTATTGAAATGGTCATCTTCGCACTTATCTGAAAAAAGAAAAAAAAATGTTAGAACTAAAAAAAAAAAATAAAAAATAAAAAAAATAAAAAAAATAAAAAATAAAATGGCAAGATTCCGGAAATTAGGGATGGCAAACCGCTCCGAAAATAGAGATTCTGCTCGGGATTTCCCGGGATCCCAAGAAAATTTTTAATCCCGTTTCCCGAGATTCAGGTTTTTCGGGATTTTTCCCGTTTTTTCTTTAATTCCCGGGAAATTTCCCGAGAATAACCTGGCATCCCGGCGAATTTGATTACCCTAATCCCGGGAAACTTATTTCTTCTGGAAAACGGGAAATCCCGAATCCCGGATTCCCAAATTTCCCGGGAAATTAGAATCACTATCCAAAAGTCAAAACGATTCGGTTCGGTTCAGATTCTTTTTTAAGCTGAAAAGTTGAATTCGCTTTTGTTTCCATTAAAATTTTATCCACCAGGAAGGGTTCGGTTCGGTTCGATTTTCTTTTTAGTTTTGGTACAAAACCGGCTTCACGTTCGGTTCGGGTTTTAAAATTAACTGGGTTCGGGTTCGGTTTCGGTTTCGGCTTGAATTCTTTGATAAATCCGGTTCGGTTTTTTATTTTTTTTTTTGAATTTGGTTCGGTTCGGCTTTTTAAAAGGCAAAAACCGGTATTAGCTCATTCTGGTTGTTTTTTGTTAAAACCTCCCCAAATTTCGGCTCGGTTTCTCGTTTAAAAGCCAATTTTTTTGTTTAGAAATATCCGGTTTCGTTTCGGTTTTTGGCGAAAAAGATCCGGTTTTAGTAAAAAAAAAAAAAAAAAAGCCCCGGTTTCGGTTCTGGTGTTTAATAGTTAAAGCCGGATTTTTTTAAAGAGAAAGAAAATAGTTTTAGTTCGATTTGGTTCTTCGGTTCGGTATTCTTATAAAAATAACCGGTTTCGGTTCGGTTCGGTTTTTGTTCTAAGCGGTTCGGTTCCGGTTTCGGCCAGGTTTTTTTTTCATAAACAGTTCAAATTCGATTTCGGATCGTTTTTTTTTTCCTTGAGTTGGGTTCGGTTCCGGTTTCGGTTTGACTTTTTTGATAATTCCGGTTCGGTTCTTATAAAAATTTGGTTTGGTTCGACTTTTAAAAACGACAATACCGGTTTTGGCTCATTTCGGTTCGGTTTTTTCTTAAAATTCCCCCGGTTTCGGCCGCACTTTTCGTTTAAAAACCAATTTTTTCGTTAAGAAATATCCGGATTCGGTTCGGTTTCTTAGTAAAAAAAAAAAAAAAAAGCTCCGGTTTCGGTTCTGATGTTTTATAGAAAACCGGATTTTTTTTTTTTAAATAGAAGAAAACCGTTTTAGTTCGATTCGGTTCTTCGGTTCGGTATTCTTGTAAAAATAATTCGGTTTCGGTTCGGTTCGGTTTTTCATCTAAACGGTTCGGTTCCGGTTTTGGCCAGGTATTTTTTTAACAACCGGTACAAATTCGATTTCGGACCGGGTTTTTTTGTTTTCCCTGACTTGGGTTTGGTTTTGCTTCGGTTTAAAAAATTGGGTTCGGGTTCGGGTTCCGTTTTTGAATCAAATTTTCTAAAAGGCTTGGTTCGGTTTTTCTGTGAACAAAAAACCCGAACTGAAAGTTCGGTTTTTTCGATTCAGTTCGGTTCCGTTTGCCACCCTTGTCGGAAATCCACCGATTAATATAATTATTTCAAAAAGATTAAAAACAATTTTTCGGATGTCTTATCATCCGGGAAAATCTTCAAAGCTTACGATTATTTCATTAATTAATGTTTCTCCGGGAGGGGGAAAGTTTTCTAACGAGATTGCTTCAAAAAATGCTAACGCAAACAAACTTGTTACTTAAAATTTTAAATTTCAATACAAACTTTATTCCTTTTCCTCTCGTAATTTTTAATATAAAAAGAAGAGGAGAAGTGCAAAGAAATGTCGACAGCTCAAAGTTATTTCGAATACGATAAGTTTTCTCAATTTTATAAAAAAAATTAAAAATTAGTTAACATCCTGTACAAGATTTTAACTCTAATAACCGTTTTTTTTTTCATATAAAAAGCATCATTTAAAACTTATAAAAAACACATAATTTAATTTTAGTCTCTCTCTCGCGTTTTTCATTCTGTATAAAAAAAAAAAAAAAAAAAAAAACATTGAAAGGAGAATCTCCATGAATTTGTAATTCATATGAACTTTTATGTTATTTAAAATAACCTCCAATGTTTTAGTCTGAAAACGAATATCGTTTCATCGTCCAATTTACCGACATCGCAATTTTTTTTTTTTTTTTTTTTTTTTTTTACAAATACAGGAAAAAAGATGATGATGAAAAAAAAAAAAATGCGAACTCCTGAGGGT
Source organism: Liposcelis bostrychophila (assembly GCA_037577465.1). Lineage (NCBI taxonomy): Eukaryota > Metazoa > Arthropoda > Insecta > Psocodea > Liposcelididae > Liposcelis > Liposcelis bostrychophila. The sequence continues at coordinate 38,123,548 of CM075213.1, read as the reverse complement.
AAATCTGTTAAATAACCGCCCGACGAATCACATTTTTTTTTTATTATTATTAACGAAATTCCAGAAAAAAAATACAACCTTAGGACATCAGAAACCCATTCCTGTTGTTTATTCAACCGGTCATTGAGAAACCAAATAAACCAGACGTTATATACAAAAGTCTAAAATGGAGAATGCGTCACTTTTAAATTTATTTCTCTAACGCAAACAGGAAGATTTTTACGTGGTTTATTTTTGTTTTCCAAAACCGAAAGAAAAAAAAATTTCGAATTCCTTCATTTATTTTGACGCACACACTCCCCATTCATTTTTTTTCGCTTAAAAAAAAAAAAAAAATAACAACAAGTTCAGAACTGTTTTTGAATGGCAAAAAATTTTCACGGGAACGCACAAGAAAAAGAGGGGAAAAGTTTTAATTTCCGGTTTTAATATATTCTCGTCACAAAGACCTGGACCGGACTTACAAAATCACGTTTTCCACACAAAACAATTCCGCGATAAAACACACAAACAGAATTTGAAAACCGGATGAAAACACAGAGATTTGAGTGGCACATGATACACGATCGACTGAATGTTAAAACTGTGTCTACTGCAGTAGTTCACATTTGGCAACGATACTGCAGGCCTGTCAATCCAATACAAAAGAGAGCGACGGAAATGGGGCGGACCGCGGGACTGAAGGGGACCCTCTTTTTTTTTTTTTTTTAAATCTTTTTAGTTTCTTAGGATAGTAGGCGCGGTATTCCTTCATTAATCCTCGAATTACATCTTTTTTCTGCACCGCTTAAGCCAACGATATCGTTCCTTTTTTTTCTTTAAAAAAACAAATCTCTGCTCAAAAACCCATGCATTTTTCCCCTTTTTCCAATACCAGAACAGCAGCGCACCTTGCGGAAGGTTCGAAAAGCAGAAATCAGAGTCGGTTTTATGACACGTGACACCTGCCGCCCTGTGTACCGGATCCATTTTCAAGGATTTTTTTTTAACACCATACCCTAATAAAATTTCAAAATGCGTATCTGCTGCGTAATTCGCCTGGACGTAGAAAATGAATAAACCAACGCCATCTTTCGTGTTCTGCGCCAAGCTTTAACGGATCAATTATTTTCGAAAGAAAGTGAAAGGAGTGTTTTTAGGAGTTATAAGAAGACCGACTGCAGGTTGGTACTGGCAATGCGGCGGTTGGGTCATTTAATTTTTTTTTTTTTTTTAAATACACGATGTGAATGACATAACGGTATCATTTGTACAACTCGAGAGATGAATGATTATGTGGTTCGTTTCGGGGAGTTGTATAATTTCGATAAGTTTATAAAGGGATTTTTTTTTAAGTGTCATTGTTGAAGCGTGTTGAAGGACGGTTAATAAAAAATTAATCTGTGCATTCTCTGCATTGCTTGAAACAAACGAAGGCCAGAAGCATGATAAGAAATAGGCTGACCAAAGACTGAATGTGGTAATTGAAAAATTGATAAAGGGTCATCAGGCTCGCAACCAGAACAAAGAATTTAAAAAAATCGAAATAAAAAATAAGCGCAAAATCTTACGGCATTTAAATTGGAGCATTTGAAAAAAAAAAAAAATCCGGACCATTTTTTAAATCCCCGCATCGGATAAAAAATTTTTATTTGGAATATTTTGCTCATCAAATTCTAATTGAAACGTTTATTCGGACCCAGGGGTCCGAACCCAATAAAACTTAATTGGAGCCGACGCCGGTATCGGCGCCGAAATAACCAAAGTGCTGGAGCTGGCGCCAGCGCCGACACCGGAATAGCAAAATCTTTGTCGCTGGTGCTGGTGCGGGAGCCAATTCCAGCTTCAGAGTCAATTTTTTTCCAAAAAAAAAAAAAAAAAAAAAAAAAAATAGTTACAGTAACCGCGCCGATTAATGCAATTCATATCATTCATATCATTTTTTCAAAAAAAAAAAAAATCGTATTTTAATATCACGAAAGTATTCGACAGTGTGAAGTTACCTTAAAGGTAGATGAAATATATCTCCAAACCTCAAAGCTAAAAATCCAATGAAAATATATTTGAATCGACATCGAAGCACCGGAATGAAAAATATTTCAAACGGAGATTCCAGCAGGAATAGGAAATGATTTTTAAATTGAACATCGGGACTGAAATCGGGAAATATTTTGCTAATAAAAGAAGAATCCAGAAAGATTTAAAAAAAAAAAAGAAAAATCTTGAAATACCCGGTAAAATTGTTGGGATTAGTAACACTGATACGGAAGATTGGAAACACCTCGTTCCTTCGAAATAAAAAATTGGAGAAAAAAAAAAAATGGTGAAAACTTTTATAGGGCTCGACGAAGCAGCTTTGAAGTCTTTTCATAACCAGCCCCAGCCATGACCACTAGAAGCACCCATCCAGCCATGACCACTAAAATCAAAAACGGCCTTTCCCCATGGAATTTCAAATCAAATTATTATTTTTATTTTTAAAGACCTAGAAAATTTTAAGACTCTTCAGTAGTCTTTTGCTCAGTTACTGCCATAAGTAATCTTACTTAAGGTGTCGTTCATTAATTACGTCCCCCCCCCCCTTCGCCAATACTTAGCTTGTGGGTAAGATCGCTAATTTGTACTCCCTTCCCCCCTAAACATGCTTACGTAATTTATGGACGACACCTAAGACTAGCCTCCAGTAGATTTTTTTCCTGTTTTTGTTTTTGTTGCAAATCCCTGTAGGTATCTTATTATTGGAAAAAAATATCAAAATTCCATTTACGAAGCGCCTTTCTGTTCGTAGGTCATGTATGAAGGTTATGCAAATTGAACATACATGAAAAATGCATAAATTATGTGTAAAGAACTTAACTTTCTTTTACCGGAAATTTTTTTTTTTTTATCCTCCAGTGTAACTTTGCACAGATTACGTATAAATAAGTATGCAAAAAATTGAAAATTAGTTGAAAAAGCATAATATTGATTTGCAAATTTTCCTGCTTTATGATTTAAAAAAATTTTATAAATTAATTGTGCAAAAATTATGCATTTCCATATTTTCATGGTTAAAAAAAATTACACATTTCAAATTTTGGTGCTTAAAAAAATATGCACAAACTCTGCAATAATTATCCATGTCAAAATTTTTGTGTAAATAATACGTAAAATAATAATTCTTTTATATATTTCTTTTTTTGCATTTACTTTGCAAAAATTCATACAATTTCGGCACTCGGCATCACTTTTTCGTACGGGAAGTATCTTCGGTAAAAATTTCCGATTTGTCATAGACCGAATTTTTAGGCGTTGGTTACATTACTCGAAAATTTTTGTTCAAAAATTTTTTCTCGATGAAAGTGTTTTACACTTTTTGAACATATGTTCGAAAAGTTTCGATGATGTTCGATATGTTTGATGATGTTTGACGTTATTTTTGGGCTTTTATTACATTAATATGGGTACTCGGCCGATGATATATGTATTCTCCCATTACGTAAAAAATATAATACCACCCCAAAAATAACGTCAAACATCATCAAACATTTCGAACATCATCGAAACTTATCGAACATGTTCGAAAAGTGTAAACACTTTCATCGAGAAAAAATTTTTGAAACTCTTCGAACAAAAATTTTCGAGTAATGTGACCAACGCCTTAAGAAAAATTATTTTCGATATTTTCATTTACGTAATTTTTAAGAAAAAGTAGCTGCTGAAATTTTCCCTGAAGCTGCCAAGTTAGATTACAGAAGGGCTCTTTGTAAGTAGAATTTTGATGTTTTGATCATAAAAGAAGTTATAAAACTATTTTTGAAGTATAGGGTGTTCAAAATAAAAAAAAGAAAAAAAAAATGACTAGCTATAAAACAATTCCTCGATATTTTCATTTGATAACAGAAACATCAGTCATCATTTGCAACAGGGGTCTGAATCCGATGCCGATTCCATATCACTTATTTAACTCCCGATGCCACCAAGCATCGGTTACATAGTGAAAACCATAGTGTGCTCAAGCGCAGGGTGTACCACGTGATTTTCTGACTTGTGACGTAATATGTCAGACTTTTGAAAAGATTTCTTCTGCTCTATGCCATAAGAGCAATGTATAAGAAACAAACCGAAGCAGACGAAATGGCTTCAAAATTCTGACATATGACGTCATGCGCGAGTCGGACGAATTTTCGTAGGCCGATTGAGCACACTATGGTTTTCACTATGATCGGTTATATCCGATGCCAGCATCGACTGCATCCGACGCCTCCTCCGATTCCGATTTTAGTAAAAAAAAAATCCTAGAGCCATTCCGGTTAAGCTGTACATCTTGTGGTATTTTATATATATAATTTATATATAAGTTATATATAACTTATATAAATTATGCCGGTGCCGGCATTGATGCCCATGCCAGCTCCAACAATTTTGCAATGACGATGCCGGTGCCGATTTCGGATTTCAAAATAAATTCGATGCCGATTCTAGCATCGGCCAGCATTTTGTAATGCTGGAACTTAGTTTCGTCGGAGAATTTTTCCATCGGAAAATTTCCTGATTTCGTACCTCTTAAACTCTGAAATCCTTGTCAGCCTCTTAAAAAGTTAATAGCAACAGGCGTTAAGTTGTAGTTTCCGTATAATCGCCCACTCGAGTGTAAGGTGATGAAGAGGTAATCTTGCCCGATACTCAGCGATAGAAAGAAATAATCTTTGGCTCCGTTCGACGCGTCCAAATGTGAAAATCTGCGGGGGAAAAAATAAAATAATTTGATTAAAATTTAAAAAAAAAAATTCAAGTAAAAAAATTTGATAAATTTTTGCTTACACTACTACACTTCTAAAAGTATCTCAATTTTTTTTATTATGATGTGATTTTTTTATCTCATAAAAAATTCTGACCTCTTACCTTTTACAAAAAAAATGTATATACCAGTGCTCTTGTTAAAGATGAAAGATCTTAACTTCCGCCCGACAAATCTCGCTTAACACTATGAAGCTTTTCAAAAAAAACCGATGAAAGAGATTTTGATTTTCACTTCTCAGAATTTCCCTCTGAAAAATAAGAAAAAAGATTGAATTTAAAAAAAAAAAAAATGGATTTAAAAAAAAAAGATCTGCTTCAATGCGGTTCTCTTAACCGGAAACCGCTTTTGACGATTTCCGATTTTTCGCTAAGAGAGCCTGCTGAATCATTATTCATTTTTCCCACGAAAACGGAATACATATATATATATATATATATACGTAGTGAGAGTCAAGTGACGGAAGGACGGATTAATTTTCCCATCGGGAACGATCATGGTCAGCCCCCCGAAAAGTTGGTAAATTCCCCGTTCTCCCTCCTTCGGTCCCCCGTTTCGAAAATTCCCATCGTTTCTGAAAAACGAGAGAATACATTAATTAAAATGGAATCGCGCGGACAAATCTTAAGTAGACTCTAGTTCATAAAACGCTGGGAACAGACTTCTCCGTTTATTTCGAAATACGGAAAGTATACGGACAACGTTGAAACTAGAAAGTAGCTCGGATGAGGCAACTCAGCCGAGAAGCAAGCACAGTCGCACTCTGCCCGGGTCGAGAAGCGGATTTCGCAGTTTTTGTTCATCGCGGAGTTTATTTCTTTTTTTTTGTTCAGTATTTACAAGTGTTCAGTTTATATCGATTAATTTTTCGGTATGAGTGCAATTGATAACATACTCAACTTTAAAAAAGACGAAGAGGATTTTTACGCTATTCTTGGATGCGATGAAAATTCTACGGTTAGTTTCACATTTTTTTTTAATTTAAACATTTCAAAACGGGTTAAAAATTCCCGCGTAAATATATTCTTAACGTATATTAATGCGTTTTAAATCTGTGCGTATAAATCAAATTATCATGTGCGTACGCGAATAAATCATCTCCGAAGCGGGGAAAACTCCATATTTTGAATCTCCCGGCTTTAAAGAGGATTAAATAGCAGATAATTATGTTATTACACGAGAAACATGTAAAACACCTCACTTTCGTAACATTTTAGGGAAATTAACAAGTTCGCTCGTTTGTGATTAGGGGAAAAGGGATTTTGGAAACTTAACGAAACATTGGACCTTTTTGGATTTAAAAAAATAAAATTCGAATAAAAAGAACTTTTTAAAGATGCCTAATTGCGGCTATTTTTTTTTTCTTTTTAAATTTAAACCACAAGGGTTTAACTGACTTAAATCCTGGGGGAAAAAAATTAATTTGCTTATTTATCGCCTGGTTATTGTTAAATTCGATTTTTCTCGACCCTCGGGGGAATTTTTTTCATCTTCTGAAAGTATTTTATTTTCGAATTTATTAATTAAAAAGAAAAGAAATTATTACAAAAAAGAATCACTCTCAAGAAATTAACCAAAACACAGAAGCAAATCCTTTATTTCTGCGTGGAAGCAACGACAATGGTAGAGTATAAAACAAATTTATTTGGCTAAAATTCGTGAAGTTGCCAAAATGGGATAGTACCATATACTAAGAAATTAATATGTCTCTCGTACCTAGGGATGGAAAGTACCGTAGATTGGGGTGAAGTTGAAAAGGTGGGGTGAAGTTGAAAGGAAATTCAAATCAAAATTCTAGGTTTATTCTAGGCACTAAAAATAAAATTTTTTGATTTCATTAAGTGGATATGGTTTTTGGAATACTAAAGTAATAAATTTTATTTTTTATGCCTAAAATAAACCTAGAATTTAGTTTTGAATTTCCTTCCAACTTCACCCCAATCTACGGTATATGTATATTTTGGTCTGGTATGTATGTATATATATATATATATATATATACCCTTAAGCTAAGCATAGGCGATCGTATATATATACGAATACAATATATACATTGCGTCTACTAACCCTACAGTCGTTTGCAAACCCTCTGTACTCGTTTCAACTTGAGCTCCAAATTAATTTTTTATTAATTTCAATGGGGTTTCCTTCCATAAGCTAACCACAGGCGGAATAAATCCTTTTTCAAATGCAGTAATTCAAATATATTCTGATTTTCCATCTCGCTTTAAAATTCTAGGTATGAACTTGTAGACGGTAAAGCTTAAATGATTTCATAATTATTGCCACAAAATTTGAATTCACTAAAAATTCGGTATAAGCCGTTCAAAGGCCAAAAAGGACTTGGTTTGTTTTGATTTTGTTACTCTTTTGTCTAAGAAGGAATACAAATTGAAAAAAAGCAAGTCCAATGCATAAGATCCCGTAGATAGTCTCGCTAGCATCGGCATTGGCGTAGGATCTGAAAAAGGATCCTACGGCATCGCAAAATAATGCAAAACATCGGCATCGCAAAATAATGTAGGACGTTATTTTTTCGGTATTTTTTTACTCAAAATCGCTTAATATCAAAAGTTGGTGCGCCGCAGTATTTTTTTTTTTTTTTTTGCATCCACCCTCTCTGAAGGGGTAAAGAGAAATTCAAGAACCTTGCATGAATCGTACATTTTTTGAAAAGAATCGGCATCGATAAATCAATTTTTCTTATAGATTGGCATAGGCTTCGGCATCAACATCAAACAATTTTTAAAATCTATTTGGAATTGCTCTCGCAATTTAAAAAGAAAATTACTCTCCCGCGGTAGGCATCGCTACCAGCTTTGCAACTCTGAGCCGACCTTACCAGGGGTCCGAAGCCGGTAAAAACTGGTTGAAGCCGAAGCCGGCATTGGCGCCGAAATATTCAAAGTGCTGGAGCTGGCGTCAGGCCGCCGGCATCAAAATCTCAAAATTTTTGCCGCCAGTGCTAATGCCGGAGCCGGAGCCGATTCCAGCTTCAGAGTCAGCACCACCATCAATTTTGCCAATTTTTTTTTTTTTTTTTACTTGAAAAAAAAATTGTTACAGTAACCGCAGTGCCGGATAATACGATCGGCCCGCTTAATATGATCAAAACTCGTGGCCTATCTCAGATACATTCAGCATTGCCATAGGGTCATAATTACAAGACCGGCGCCAACACCGGCGCTGGCACCAGCTTCGGCACCGACCTGAATTTATAGCCAGCCCCGGCTGACATCGGCTTCGAACCCCTGGACTTTACAACTGGGATACCGAATTACTCGCATTCAGTTATAAACCGATCCATCAGGAAAAAAATTTGAAATTCAAAATTACCTTTTGTTAAGGTAGGTCTTTACACTTGGCTAATATATTGGATTTCGATGAAACTTGCAAACGAGATTTATAAATGCATCAACACCTCCAATTTTTTTTTTTAGAATTTTTGGCCACTTAGATTTGAAGATATAAATTACATTGTCCTTATGGGATTTCACTTAAAAATCGGCCCCGTTTTTCTAAAACTCTATAATGTTTTATTTTCGGAATATAAGACATTAAAAAACGACGGTTGGGGTAAAAGTATTATAAATAAGATTGATAATTTATCAATGATTTTAGCCATTCACCATCTTGAAACAGAAATATTAAGAATCAATTCGCCTAAAATCCAAAATCTTGTCTTTTAGAAGTCATGTAGAAAATTCGTGAAAATCGTCCGCTTGGAATCACTCAGTTTTGTAAACAAACCTTTGTTTACTATTCATAAAGCCTTTTAATTTTACAGAATATCACGCTGCCATTTAATTAAAGGGTCCAGTTAAGTAAAAGATCTTGGCAGAAACCATTTTAAGAGACAAGAACTAAATAAAACCCTTTAAAAAACTTTAAAAACAAAAATACCCGGAAAATAAAATAAAAATACCAGGAAAAATGGTTACGGCTTCCTGTTATACTTACAAATAATTTCCCTTTGAGAAAAAAAATGAGCTCACAGGAAAATGCATACGCCTGTCATTTTTCTCTCTTTAGAAAGGTAATTTTGCTTCAAGTGCTGCAAAAAAACGAACTTTTTGCGTCGGTCTCATAAAGCACCCTGAAAATAAAAAAAGATAAAAAAAAATTAAAAAATCACTTTAAAACATTTCCTGGAATTAAACAATATAATAGTTTGTTATTAAGAAAACATTAAAAATTTTGATTTAAAAATATCCCTTTGCAAAACTTGGAAATCCATGTACTGTAGAGCAAAAAAAAAAAATTTTAAAAGGGGAATAGGGCGAATTTTCCAGGAATTCCAACATTAATCTTTTATAAGTGTAAAAGGGTTTCTTCAGTTTCAAAAGGCTCCATGGCCTTTCAACCTTTTTATTAAAACTTTTTATTATCAAGGGATGGAATTCAAGCTTTTAATTCGCCTTGAAATGTTTATTTTAAAACGATAAAGAAAAAAAAAAGCTTTAAGAAAATTTGTTCTAAATTGGAAGTTTGATCGGGGGTGCCAATGCGAAAGATTTAACTGGGTCAATGCAACAATATAAAGCTTTTATAAATGGCGGTAGGTCAAGAGTATAGCAGGAGCAGCCCATGCGAAAAAATTGATGCAAAAAGGTTATACAATTTTTGCAAAATAAATGCAAAACATTTATATGAAAAATTAATGTGCCAAATGATGAAATAATTCGTTTTTTTAATTAATTATTAGCGGTTTTTTTAGTAAAAAATTTACGACGATTTTTTTTAATATCCGAAATCGGCATCGGCATCGGCTCTGCAAAATTGTTAGTGCTGGCGTCGGCATTAGCATCGACCCGAGATATATAGCCGGCCGCGGCTGACATCGGCACTGGCACCGGCATCGGAATCGGACCACTGATTTTAAAAATCGTCTAGAATAGCTCTATGATTTTTTTTTTACTAAATTCGGAATCGGAGGCGGCATCGGATATGATCAATGCCGGCGTAGGATATGACCGATGCCGGCATAGAATATGATCGATGCTTGGTGGCGTCAGCATCGGTATCGGGTGTCGGTGCCGGAATCGGAATCTGGAGTTAAATAAATAATATAAAATTGGCATCGGCATCAGCATCGGCATCAGCTTCGGCATGCCGGTGCTGATGCTGATGCCGACGTCCGATGCTGATGCCGATGTCCGATGCTGATGCCGATGCCGATGTCCAATGCTGATGCAGATGCAGATGTCCAAATCCGGTTTCGGCATCGGATTCGGACCCCTGATTTTTTTAAAAATCATTACCGTACGAAAAAGTGATGCAAAAAGTGTGCAAAATCTTTGTAAAATAAATGCAAAAAATGTATATGAAAAATTTATTCTTTAGTATAATTTATACAAAAATAGGTCGTGCATAATTTTTGCAAAGTTTATGCATATTTTTTTAAGCTCAAAATGTAAATATGCATAATTTTTGCATAATTTATGCACATAATTTTTTAAATCATAAAGCAGGAAAACTTGCAAATATTATTATGCTTACTCAACTTTTTTTTCCATTTTATGCATAATTTAGCCATAATTATAATAAAGGATTTTAAAAAAAATTTTCCTCTGAAAAAAATTAAGTTTTTAATACATAATTTATCCAAAAATTTGGACATGCATAATTTTTTGCCAAAGTTAAAACTTATTTTTTTAAGCGCCAAAATTCTAATATGCATAATTTTTATAAGCATGAAAATAATCTGGATATGCATAATTTTTGCATAATTATATTGTAGGATGAAAAAGTGATGAAAAAATTGTATAAAAATTTTGCAAAATAAATGCAAAACATTTGCGTAAAAAATGCATGATTTTCGTACCATTTAAACAAAAATTTGGACATGCATGGTAATTTTTGCAAAGTTTAGACATATTTTTTTAAGCGCCAAAAATTTGAATTTGGAAAATTAAGAAAATTAGAACATTTTTCTAAAAGGTTCGGTTTGGTGCGGTTTTTTTGAGACAAAAACTCCAGATAAGTTGACAAACTAATTTGTCAAAAATTCTTAACCTTATTAAAATTGGAAAATACGGAAATCTGATTGCAGAATGAAGTCTAAAAAAAAAAAAAGGATTCAATTTATTGATTCCAAATTTCAATTCGGTTTTGCAAAAAGAACCCTAAAATAATCTTTTAATGAGATTACACCTCCACAGAAAAGTTCCAATCTCCCCCAGTCTTGTGATTCCAAAATTATCTGAATCAATAGAAATCGTCTAAACCGGAATTCTCAAAACGTGAAAACAAAAGGCAAAACCGAACCGATAATCATTTACCGAAGGGAAAATAAACTGGATTCAGAAGTCCATAGCGAAGCTATTTTGCAATTTACAAACATAGTTAAAGATGCTGGACCAAATAATTAACAACTTTCGGTTTTCCTTCTCGTTTAAAAGCATTAAATTTAATACTGAGAATTTCTCTCGGCTCTTTCGGGATTTCCCCTGTCACTTATGCAGAATATTAAGCATCTGCGTTTCCTTAGAAGTGATTATACTTGTTATTATTTTTGAAGAGGAAAAGAAATGGGAGGAGGGTATGGGGGAAATCCCTACAGTGGAATCCCTAAAGTGTCCCAAAAAAAACAACGGGTTTTCCGCTTTCCTCTAACGTAAAAAAAGTGAAGAAATTTAATAATTGCAAAATATCCAAATAAAAAAAAAAAAAAAAGGAAGCTGGCTAAAAAATATTAATTTCGATCCCCCAATTAAAATTTGACTTCTCTTGATTACTGTTCGGATTTAAAAAAATAATTCAGGTCATAGCCAGCCCGGAAGGCCAAGGAGAGGCGGAAAGTTTTTTTAACGGTGGCTCCAAATGGTCAAAACTGGAAATATTCCAAAATAGAAGGTAAAATAGACAAAAAAAAAAAAAAAAAAATATTACGGGAGAACTTAAATCTTATCAAACAGGGGCCTACCTAGCCTTTGCCCTTGGCTGGCTACGGGCCTGCCTCAAAAAGCACAAATGCTTATCGATTTTGGAAACCAGCAACCAGAGAAAAGGAATTGGCGTTCAATGGCCTGCTTAAAAACCAATCATTTCCGCCACTTTGGTTTTTCCGGCAATCCCATCCCTCCTTTAAATAATTCATTCCTTTTTGCGGCAAAACCACAGAATTTTTTTTTTCCCCGCTGGACATTCTGACCGGGCAGTACATTATAAAAAACAAAAAGGAAATAATTGAACTAGGGTGTCCCTTATTTTGGAAATTTTCGAATTTAAAATCGCTTACCCCCAAATATGGTTCTCCTTGGTGTACCGATAAACCGGAATTTTTTTCAAATTTTTCACTCGACGGGAAAGTTGAGCTTAAAGTTCCGAAAATTGTCATGCGAGGAAAAAAATCGACAAATGTTTTCCGCAAAAAAATATGTTTTTTTAACGGAAATTTTCCATAGATCACGAATCTGAAATCCGTTTTTTTATATCTGGTCCGGTTTTTGAGCTAGAGACCAAAATACGAGTGAAAATAAAGACTTAATATGTTTTGTCATTTTACCACGTTTTTTTTTCCATAACTTTGCTTTTAAGTCAAAAACGGGTCTAGATGTAAAAAAAAAGGACTTCAGGTTCGTGATCTACGGAAAATTGTCGATAAAAAACCGCATTTTTTCGCAAAAAAAAATTGCCGATTTTTTAAATAAGGGACACTCTACCGATTTTTTTTGCTGTTATGGCAATTTTTGGAACTTTAAGCTCAAGTCGCCATGCTTTCCCGTCGAGTAAATAATTTTAAAAAAATTCGGGTTTATCAGTACATCAAGGGGAACCGTTTTTGGCGGTAAGCTATGTGAAATTCTAAAATTGCCAAAATAAGGGACACTACTGTACTGAAAACATTTTACCCGAGTTACAGTCATTTCCAACCTAAAGTATTTATAGGAAATGATTACCCGCCGACGGCGATCTATGTCCCTGACTTTGCTTCTGTTCTCTCTTGCATAATTGTTCTAAATTTGCATTCTCTCATTTGAAATTGCTTTAAAAGTATTTACTTCAGTTCTCTACTTTAAATGTAAAGACAGCAATGCCGGACTTTTTTTTATCGATCCCGGGATTTCGAGATTCAAAAATTCTCCATTTCGAGATCTTGGAATTAACGCCAAAAATTTATATAAAATATGTATTGTTTTTGTATCATTTACGCAAAAATTGACATGCATAATTTTTTTAAGCATGAAATCTGAATACCCAGCGAAAAAGGTGACGTCATGGTGACGCGTCTGATTTTCGTCATCGGGTATGATCACTTTCCGGGACTATTTTACGAGATTTTCGACATCATAATGACGTCAAGACAGTACGACCGGTAATATTTGTGACTGGTTTGACGTCTAACTTTCGTCGTACTGATGCTAACTCAATTTCGAAATGCAATGACGTCAATAAGACGTCATTCAATGAGATACGTTATCGATCATACTTAATGACGTCATTTTGACGTCGAAAATCTCGTAAAATAGTCCCGGAAAGTGTTCATACCCGATGACGTCTCCGGTACATATGTGGTTGACGTCTTCATGACGTTTAAAGTACGTCACCTTTTTCGCCGGGTATGCATCATTTTTGCATAATTCATGCATATTTTTTTAAAATCATAAAGCAGAGAATTTGCAATTATTTTATTTATTAATATTTTTTTGCAATTATTTTTTTTTTCATTTTATGCATACTTATTTATGTATAATTATATTTGAAGATGAAAAAAAAATTTCCGCAAAAAAAAGTTAAGGGTTTTATACATTTATCCTTTCTTTTATGTGTGACCAATTTTTTGTACAATCTATACATGATATTTATATAATTTATGCATCTCTTTTTCGTAAGGGTCGTTTCAATTTTACTACTATTTTTCTGCATTTCAGAAAAAGTTAAGAAGATTTACCAGGAAAATTTAGGATAAAGGAGGTTCTACCGGTGAATTTCAAATTCTTAGCTGATTGTTCTCTTGCAACTTAAACATGGGCGGAACTTTGTTGATTTTTTGAAAAAAGGTTTTTCAGATTACAAAAATTAAATTGAAACCAAAAATTTTTTTAAAAATATAGGAATATTCCTTTTAGCATTCTCCACAACTTTTATAACATAAAATTTTGATCCCTTTATCATACCGTAGAATGGGGTGAAGTTGAAGGCTGGGGTGAAGTTGAAGGGCCTAAAAATTGTTATTAAGCATCGCCTGCTTATCTCTAAATGCAATGAAGTGAACTAAAAATGTTCTCTACTTTTCCGCTGCATAGTCATAATGCTAAAAATTGTGCTGATAATGACTTTTTCAGGCCCTTCAACTTCACCCCAATCTACGGTATGTGTGTTTTTTGTGAGATTTAAAAAAAAAAATTCCGACGTTTATAAGCAAAACACCAGCATGTTTACAATTTTTGCAAATTATTTTTATAAAAAGTTTATAAAACATTTTAACAGAAAAAAAAGTTCGGTTCCTGTTACTGAATGATAAGTTGGGTCTTGTGACATCTAAACATTTGATTTGATAATACTAAAAATTAGGTAATTATTACTAAACGTTGGTAATAATTACGAACTCGTAGTAATAGTTACTAAATTTTCGGTATTATCAACTCAAATGTTTAGATGTCACAGGACCCAACTTAAAATTGAGTAGCAGGAACCGAACTTTTTTCTCCGTGTAGTTATGCTATTGCCGCTTCTCCACTATGGCTCAAAATTAATTTTCTATAATTAATTTTCCAAATTTCCGGAAGTACTGTGCTTTTGTTATTCTATGGATTTCTAACCCAAGATTTAAAAATGGAGTCGGCCATTTTTACTACATTGCATTTTTTGTATTCTTAATCCATGGTCGAAAATTCATAGAATAACTAAAGCACAGTACTTCCGGAAATTTTGAAAATTAATTCTAGAAAATTAATTTTGAGCCATAATGGAGAAGCAGCATATGTCTCCACGAAAATAATTAATTATAGTCTAATTAATTATTTTCGTGGAGACATTTATAATTTTAGGAATAATTGCTGTTCGAATTCGAAGTACTGTACTTTTTCATGATTCAAACACGCGGGCTCAATCTTTTGTCTTAGATTTGTTTACTTGAAAATTTTTTCGTAAAAAAATAAAAATTTTTGCCCATATATTGGAGAATTGTTATTTAATTTTATTTTTCTTACGAAAAAAATTTTCACGTAAACAAATTGAACACAAAAGATTGAGCCTGCGTGTTTGAACCATGAAAAAAGTGCAGTACTTCGAATCCGAACAATAATTATCCATCATTAATTATAATATAATTAATTGTAGTATAATTAATTATTTTCGTGGAGACATAGCATTAATAATAAAAGCGAATTTTCATATAACAAAAGTTATGAAGAATGTTAAGAGAAATATTCCCATAATTTTAAAAAAATTATTCGGATCCAATTAAATTATTGTAGACGGAAAAACTTTCTTCAAAAAATAAATAATGTTGCGCCCATGCTTAAGTTGCAGGAGAACAATCAACTAAGAATCTCAAATCCATCAATAGAACATCCTTAATCCTACCATCCGATTAATCCGCAAGGGGAGACAAAATACAGGCTCATCTGTTCGGTAAAAAAAAAAAAAAAGAACGGTTACTTTTCTCTCCAAAAAATTGAAAACCTTGTTTTTACTCACTTCAATTATCATCGAGAAGCGATAGAGGCAATAATTGAAAGAAAAATCCAGCCACCAAAGTGTAAATAAAAAGGAAATGATGGAAACGTGGGTGAAATTGAAGAATACTCCAAATGAAATGATGTCTTCTTCCTGAAAAAGAAAAGGAAAAAAAAAAAAAAAAAAATGAGACGTGACAAAAAAAAAAAAAAAAAAAAAATTGGAGAAACTTTATTACTTTTTTGAACTTACAAAAGATAATTTTTTTAAAATGTATAATTTTTTTTTCTTTTTCCGAAAAAATTCAACAAAAACGAAATTCCTACCCTTCAAAAATAAAAAAAGACGCAATTGTCGACAATCTCGACAGGTCAAGAACTTTGATGAGTTTGCCGGTTAAAAAAAAAAAAAAAATCCGCATTTTTTTAGAAGCCAAAATACGCATGGATAAATTTTTTCCCAGAACTTCGCGGAATTAATTGGAAGACCCATTCAACCGCGATGCTATAACGGGGGTAAACAGTATGTTTCCAATTCAATGACGTTTGATAGATAGAGAAAAAGACTTGTCATCCCGATTAGCTTCGTGAAAAATGAAATGACCCGTGTATAACGCTTCGGTTTTCTTTCCTTCGCATTATTACATCATTAACGCTCAACTTTTTAAACGTGCTTTTCAACATCAAATCAAATAAAATGCCCACCCCCCCCCCCCCCCTCCCCCCCCGAAAAAAAAAACACTACAGAAAAGATTACCTATAAAAAAAAAAACATCTCAATTTAAACCCAATCAAAATTTTAAAATAAGATAAAAATTCAAGAAATTATTATGCTAAGCAAACAAAATTTTATATTAAAAAACTTCTTTCCTTTTTAAAAAGTTCAACACAAAGAAAAAATAAAACCCCGACCCGAGAAATTTTCTTTTAATAATTTTTTTTTTCTTTACGGATTTTTTCGAGGATTTCCACAGTACGTCATTAAATTCACATAATACGAAATCCCCGGCTATTCCAAGAAAAAAAAACCAACAACTTCCATTCCAATTCGACTTTTTAACAAGCGGCTCATGTTTTTTGACTTAGAAAAAAAAAGAAGAAGGAAATGTATTTTGATTTCCCGAAAGCGATTATTGCTCTGTATTTATAAAAACTCTCACGGGGGTAACCGTTCTGCATTTCCATAAAATTGAACTTTTACCTTGAATATGATTACGATTTATTTTTCCTTTTGTTTAAATAAAAAAAAAAAAGAGTAGAAACGAAATTAAAGTCACGTATATAACTTCATATATTTTTTTCGTTTTCCCTTTTCTTTTTTAATTTTCAAACTTTCTATTTTTTTTATTTTTTTGTAAAATCGCTTTGAAGTCGACTCCCTTCTCTTATAAGAGGTTCTTTTAATTTTCCGTTCCCATTTCAAAGCAAGAACAAGAATGAATCTTCCATTTAATTAAGTTATCTTTGTTCCGTTGTTAACTTGCTTATAAAGAACGATGTGGCTGTTCTCGGGGAAAATGATCAATTTATTTATAATTTTTAAACGAAAATGGGGACCCTTTTTAAAATGAAATTTTCTATGACTATGAAAAAATTTAACTATCAGAGAGAAAACAAGGCTATTGAGTCAATTCGCAATCAAAAAGGTTCCGAATATCCACGAAAATCCATGGACATTCTGAATATTAAAAAAGAAAATTCTGCCTGTCGGCGGAACTAAAATAGCATATAAATAAATAAAATAGCATACGTCATTTTCGAACCTGTAATTAAAAACAAAGAATTCTCTTCCGAAAAAAAAGGTCAATCTTCCAAGATAATCATGTTTAGACTTATTTTTTTCAGCACCAAAATTTGAATATGTAACAATATTTACAATATTTACGCATAATTTTTTTAAGCATGAGCTTCTGGATATGCATATCTTAAGTCAGATGCTAGATACCGTTCGAAGAAGAGATGCATAAATGATATAAAAATCATGTATAAATTATACAAAAATTTGGACATACATAAAAAAAGGAAAAAAAAATCGTAACTTTTTTTCAACTAATGTTTTTTCATCGCACAATATAATACGTTTGTGAAGTTGGCAGGACCCAGTCAACGGATTTGATCGAAAATAGTCTTATATAGTAGCTTTTCATTGTTCTTTAATAGTTCCGTGATTGTTCCAATTTGTTCTCTAACCTGAAAAAACTGGAGCCAAAAGTAGGTGGGTCCTGCTAACTTCACGCGAACAGGACCCAATTTGAATTTATTCAAAAATTTTTGCCTTTGTCGGTTGCTTTTGATTTGTTCTTCATTGTTCCGGCCAATTCAACGTTTGTTCTGCAACAGGTATGACAGTATTAGGAGGAGTAAGGGCACTGCCAACTTCACGGAAATGAAATAAAGTCAAATTCAGACGTTTAAATAGCTTGAATCGATTTCATTTTGTTTGTTTTCCGAGAAAAAGGTTTGTTCTTGTACGAAAAATACTATCAGGTTGAATTTTTCATTTTTGGAAAGACATTCTGGGTATCAAAAAATCATGGCCTATTTGTAATATTTAGGACTTGTATATCAATGTCTTTTTGATTGTTCTGAAATATTCTACAAATATTTCGGTACTCCATCTTCTCGAATCCTGGAAATACAGACTTTTGAGGTCTGCATGCAGCAGGACCCATTTTTTCCCCCCAATAGAGCGCGCCATCTTTCCGGTTTGTTATTCAATCTGCTGCCACGTCGGGTTTACAGTGTTCTTTTTTTTTTGTCCGTAATTGATCAGACATCGTTTGTTCTCGATTGTTCTCGTTTGTTCTCGTCAGGAAAACGTTTAAGTTCATTTGTGGCTGGAAGTTCTGATCAAAAGTCATTTGTTCTTGATTGTTCTGGTATTAACAAGATAATTTGGAATACCTTGCATTATTGTATTGATCAGAAATCGTTTGTTCTCGATTGTTCTTCCCTGACAAACGACTGAACGAACGACTTTTGATCAGAACTTTCAGCTACTAATGAACTAAAACGTTTTCCTGACGAGAACAAACGAGAACAATCGAGAACAAACGATGTCTGATCATTACGGACAAAAAAAAAGAACACTGTAAACCCGACCTGGCAGCAGATTGAATAACAAACCGGAAAGATGGCGCGCTCTATTGGGGGGAAAAAATGGGTCCTGCTGGATGCAGACCTCAAAAGTCTGTATTTTCAGGATTTGAGAAGATGGAGTACCGAAATATTTGTAGAATATTTCAGAACAATCAAAAAGACATTGATAGACAAGTCCTAAATATTACAAATAGGCCATGATTTTTTCATACCCAGAATGTCTTTCCAAAAATTAAAAATTCAACCTGATAGTATTTTTCGTACAAGAACAAACCTTTTTCTCGGAAAAGAAACAAAATGAAATCGATTCAAGCTATTTAAACGTCTGAATTTGACTTTATTTCATTTCCCTGAAGTTGGCAGTGCCCTTACTCCTCCTAATACTGTCATACCTGTTGCAGAACAAACGTTGAATTGGCCGGAACAATGAAGAACAAATCAAAAGCAACCGACAAAGGCAAAAATTTTTGAATAAATTCAAATTGGGTCCTGTTCGCGTGAAGTTAGCAGGACCCACCTACTTTTGGCTCCAGTTTTTTTCAGGTTAGAGAACAAATTGGAACAATCACGGAACTATTAAAGAACAATGAAAAGCTACTATATAAGACTATTTTCGATCAAATCCGTTGACTGGGTCCTGCCAACTTCACGGACGTGAATATAATTATTTATAAATTATGCATATCCAGATCTTCATGGTTAAAAAAATGATGCAATAAATATTGTAACTATTATACACATTCAATTTTGGTGCTTAAAAATATATGTCTAAACTTTGCAAAAATTATGCATGTCAAAATTTTGTTTACGGTAAATGGTACGAAAATCATACATTTTTCACAAATTTTTTGCATTTATTTTGCAAAAATTTTACACACCTTTCGCATCACTTTATCATCCTCCAACATAATTATGCAAAAATTATGCATATACAGATTTTCATGCTTAAAAAAAATTATGCGTATTTACATTTGGGGCTTAAAAAAATATGCGTAAACTAAGCAAAAATTATGCATGACCAATTTTTTATACAAAAATAATACATTTTTCATATAAATTTTTTGCATTTATTTTGCAAAAATTTAATTCACTTTTTGCATCAATTTTTTGTACGGTACTGTTAAAAAAAAAAATTCAGACGAGGAGTTACGTTTTTTTTAAAAAAAGCTAAAAATAAAATAAAAATAAATTATTTCATCATTCGTGCGAAACGGCATGCTCATTAATTTTTCAAACGAAAAAAATAAACGGTTAAATATTTGCCTTCTGCTTCTCCTCCCCCCCCCCCCCCTCCACTCCCAAACGCGAAAAAAAAAAATCATCCTTTTGAGTCTATGATGACATTTACTACTAAAGCTCCTTTAAAAATTTTATGAGTTAAAATTGAAATATATTATAGGCCTAAAGAGTCGTTTTTCACGGGGCTTTACATTTAAAAAGCTTTTAATTCATAAATATTTAAAGGAGGATTTTACCAAACGAGTTTGAAAGAAAAAGCAATCCACTTAAATTTCCTCCTTTTCCCTTTCCCAAAGTAATTCGAAAATGTCACGCGTTTACAAGATGTAGAATTTTTAAAAGTCAAATAGCGAACCCGAATTTCGACTTTTGGAGCAAAAAAAAAAAAAAAAAAAGCATTGGAAAAAGATGGGGTTCCCTTTTTATAATTTTTTTTTTTTCACGAAAAAAAAGTACTGTAATTTTTACATTTGTCACGGAAAAAAAAGTACTGTAATTTTTACATTTTTATATGTAACTATGGAACTACTAATAACTATGTGTAATTTTTACATTTATTATATGTAAAAATTACACATATTATATGTAAAAATTACACATAGTTATATGTACAAATTACACATAGTTATATGTAGTTCCATAGTTACATATAAAAATGTAAAAATTACAGTACTTTTTTTTCCGTGAAAAATAAAAAATAAATCCCATTCTCCTCGAATTTCCAAATAATTCGAATTTTTTATTAACCCTTTCCTGTCCATCATAAAAATTTTGAAATCATTCATATCATGAAAATAGGAACAATTTTTCTTCCGAAAATTGAAAATTTAATTTTTTGGGCCTAGTATCTGGTATGTAGTGCCAATAAGATATCGCTAAGTCATGTGTTATTTGTCTGACTCAGCAAAAACCAAAAGCGTTTCCGACCGGAACACGTTAATTAAGTAAATAACTACCGTTAATAAGGCAAAGGCAAATTACAAAGCTTGATCTTTGCGGTCTAGGTGGGTTCATTTATAAGTTGACATTTCACCTTAAAACCAGCTCATTGTCCACTTTACTACAAAAGAGAAAGGAAGGAGAGCGACGCTGAGAATGTATTAAAAACCGCAAATAACGGAATTACAACGCGGGAATTAGCGTAATATTAAATTTTAACAGAAATATTTTATCTCGTAAAACAAGGGCAAGAATTTATTTTGCCTTTTACTAAAAACGAATTTTACAAGAGGATCGTAATTTCCCCTAATTATTATTTTACATTAAAAGTTGCTAATTAAAAGCGTACACTAAAATAAAAAAAATAAAAAAAAAAGATTTAAATAATTCAAAGAACAGCATTTCTTCTGTCCTTTTTCTTTCTTTTTTTTTAAATTAAAAATGAAACTCCCGAAGAAAGAAAAAGGTTTCTGGAAACTTTGTACGTGAGAAAAATCCTCACCTTTATAATTGTAATTATTAGACTTTCATTAGCTTTTTAACATTAAACGAAGTTAATATTCTCTTGGCTTTATTTTCAGTTTTTTTTTCTTCTTTAGAGAAAAAAAAAATCATTGATTAAAAAATAAAACGGAATCGGATCGTTATCAGAAGTCGGGAGTTTTTTTCCATTTTTTTACTTTACGGAATGCGTTCGACATCTAAATATTTTTTTTTTTTTTTTTTTTAGGCTTACTGCACTTATTTTAATGGACTGGAAATTAATGTACCTCATCGATCGAAAGCAAAGGCGAAAATGTTTTATTTGCTGATTTTAGTAATATTAGGAACATTTAAGAATTTTAAAGGGAAAATATTTTAAAAAGCAAATAAAACACGCTTTGTTTTTATGAAGAGAAATAAACAATAGTATGGTATTTGAATTGTTTTCGTAATAAATTCGAAAAAAAGGTTTCTCTCCAGAAGAAATATCGATTCCAAGAAATTCATAATTTCGCTGATTTATGTATACTGTATAGTGTATCCCAATCGGTAAAAGCATTCATTTCTCGAGGTTATGAATAGAAAATTATGCCTTGACTGACAAGGAAATTCACTTCATTTTCATCTTTTAATAACTTTATTTTCTTCTAATAAAACAAAACAGGAATTATTACCGAGAGCAAACTTATCGATTAAGATTGTTTTGGGAAACAAAGGAAGGGGGGGGGGGGGGGGGGGTCTGAAACGTGCGGGACATTTACACCAATCAGCCCTGGTTCTAAAAAAATTACGATTCGGTTCGGTTCCTTTTTTTGCATTTGAGCTATAAACTTCTGATCGGTCTGATTTCGGTCTCTTAAGAATAGTGGCAAAGAAACCGGTTTCTGGTTGGTTTTTTTTTTTCTTTACTATTTTTTTAAAGTACCTCGTTCCGGTTCGGTTTTGATTAAGGTTTTAATCCTGGCCTTGATTCAGTTTTGGTTCGTTTTTTTAAAAAAAACAAGCTGGTTGTGGTTTAATTCAATCCAACATTTCGATAAAAAAAAAAAAAAAAAATAGATTATTTACTCGGTTTTTTGAAATCGGTTCGGTTCGGTTATACACCCTGATTGGTTTCTTTGTTTCTTTTTTGCAAGAATCTGGTTCGGCTTCTGGGTCGAGTTCGGTTCCTGCAATGTTTGAGGTTCGGGTCCGGTTTCGATTGAGGTTTTTTTCTTGAGTCCAATTCGCTTTCGGTTTTGGTTCTAGTTCGTTTTTTAATTTTTTTAAAAAGAAACAGATTGTGGTTTGGTTCTGTTCTATAGAACCGAAATGTATACATTTCGTAAAAAATAAAAAATAAATAACTCGTGTTTTACGACCGTGAAGTTGGCAGGACCCAGTCAACGGATTTGATCGAAAATAGTCTTCTATGGTAGCTTTTCATTATGTTCTTTAATAGTTCCGTGATTGTTCCAATTTGTTCTCTAACCTGAAAAAAACTGGAGCCAAAAGTAGGTGGGTCCTGCTAACTTCACGCGAACAGGACCCAATTTGAATTTATCAAAAATTTTTGCCTTTGTCGGTTGCTTTTGATTTGTTCTTCATTGTTCGTCATTGTTCTGCAACAGGTATGACAGTATTAGGAGGAGTAAGGGCACTGCCAACTTCACGGAAATGAAATAAAGTCAAATTCAGACGTTTAAATAGCTTGAATCGATTTCATTATGTTCGTTTTCCGAGAAAAGATTTGTTCTTGTACGAAAAATACTATCAGGTTGAATTTTTCATTTTTGGAAAGACATTCTGGGTGCGAAAAAATCATGGCCTATTTGTAATATTTAGGACTTGTCTATCAATGTCTTTTTGATTGTTCTGAAATGTTCTACAAATATTTCGGTACTCCATCTTCTCAAATCCTGGAAATACAGACTTTTGAGGTCTGCATGCAGCAGGACCCATTTTTTTTCCCCAATAGAGCGCGCCATCTTTCCGGTTTGTTATTCTATCTGCTGCCACGTCGGGTTTACAGTGTTCTTTTTTTGTCCATTATTGATCAGGCATCGTTTGTTCTCGTTTGTTCTCTTTTGTTCTCGTCAGGAAAACGTTTAAGTTCGTTTGTGGCTGGAAGTTCTGATCAAAAGTCGTTTATTCTTGATTGTTCTGGTATTAACAAGATAATTTGGAATACCTTGCATTATTGTATTGATCAGAAGTCGTTTGTTCTCGATTGTTCTTCCCTGACAAACGACTGAACGAACGACTTTTGATCAGAACTTTCAGCCGCAAATAAACTTAAACGTTTTCCTGACGAGAACAAACAAGAACAATCGAGAACAAACGAGAACAATCGAGAACAAACGAGAACAAACGAGAACAATCGAGAACAAACGATGTCTGATCAATAATGGACAAAAAAAGAAGAACACAGTAAACCCGACGTGGCAGCAGATGGAATAACAAACCGGAAAGATGGCGCGCTCTATTGGGGAAAAAAAATGGGTCCTGCTGCATGCAGACCTCAAAAGTCTGTATTTCCAGGATTTGAGAAGATGGAGTACCGAAATATTTGTAGAACATTTCAGAACAATCAAAAAGACATTGATAGACCAGTCCTAAATATTACAAATAGGCCATGATTTTTTCATACCCAGAATGTCTTTCCAAAAATGAAAAATTCAACCTGATAGTATTTTTCGTACAAGAACAAACCTTTTTCTCGGAAAACAAACCAAATGAAATCGATTCAAGCTATTTAAACGTCTGAATTTGACTTTATTTTATTTCCGTGAAGTTGGCAGTGCCCTTACTCCTCCTAATACTGTCATACCTGTTGCAGAACAAACGTTGAATTGGCCGGACGGAACAATGAAGAACAAATCAAAAGCAACCGACAAAGGCAAAAATTTTTGATAAATTCAAATTGGTTCCTGTTCGCGTGAAGTTAGCAGGACCCACCTACTTTTGGCTCCAGTTTTTTTCAGGTTAGAGAACAAATTGGAACAATCACGGAACTATTAAAGAACAATGAAAAGCTACTATATAAGACTATTTTCGATCAAATCCGTTGACTGGGTCCTGCCAACTTCACGGACGTAAATTACTCAACGTTTCCAGTGGAAACTTTCCACGCTGGATTTCCTGAGAAGCTGAAACACTGAGTCTTACACGGCTGGGAAACTTTAAAAGAAAATGACGCTTTTTCAACAATTTATTACTCAAAAGTGTTCTCCCGAAAATCTCAAATTAAAAGAATTCGAGTTTTACGACGTTTTTTGCGAACAAAAAAGGTTGTGCCGAATACAACGCTTTAGGCAAATCAATTCGCTAAAAGCGAAAATACAAAAAAAAAAAAAAAAAAAAAAACCGCCTTATAAACGTAAAACATAAAAAACCGACTCCTGATCAAAACTTTTAACACAAAAAAAATTCGATTATTCCGCATAACTTGGAAAAGTCACATCTTATTTTTACAATTCATATAATTTCTTTAAAACCCTTTTTGAAAAAAATTATTTTACCAAGAACCGAGAGATTTTCCAACTGAATCCGATTCTGAGAATCGGTTGTCTTGAAAATGAAAACATTACTCGCGGAAAAGTTACATTTCCTTTTATTCTCTCGATACTTGGTTTTTCCATTTTCTCTCCTACGACGCTTCCCCACAAAAGACGCGGTGAGTTTTGCGAAGGAGGGGAGGGGGAGAAGGAAAAATCAAACTCAACTGACAAACAAATTCATTTTGCACACGAAACTCGAAAACAAAGACCAAGGTAATTCAATTAGTCGAAAAGAACGGAGGATTTGTTATAAATATTATCCGATGTAAAAAGCAACGCGTAATATAAAAATTAAATAACATTTTTTTAAAATTATAATAAACCTATTCATCTTTTTTGGTTTAAAATAAACTCTTGTGTTTTAAGGTATTAAGTTTGTTTACACCTGTATCGATACAAAAAAAATTAATTTTGTTTTTGAAAATTCGGATTTTTACAAATGAAAATGAGATCGGATCGCACCGAAGCCGTGCCAAAAAGTTTTGTTATGTTCCAAAGGCAAAGATTCAATACTTAAAATGTATGAAAAAGACTTCATGGTTCCTAAATTTGACAATTAATCGATTTATCGATCGATATATCCATTTATCCATTGATTTATCGATTTATCCATTGTTTTATCGATTTATCGATCGGTCTTGCGTGGACAGAAACTTTCACTTCGAACTAACCTAATATCGATCGATTTATCAATTTATTAATCGATTTATCGATTTATTGATCTATCAATCGATTTATTGATATATCAATTGATTTATCGATCGATTTAACCATGGATTTATCTATTTAACGATCGATTTATTGATCAATTTATCGATCGATTTATTGATTTATCGATCGATTTATCGATTTATAAATTCAACGATCGATTTATCGATCAATTTATCGATCAATTTATCTATTTAACGATCGATTTATTGATCAATTTATTGATTTATCAATCGATTTATCCATCAATTTATCCATTTATCGATCGATTTATTGATTTATCGATTGATAAATTCAACGATCGATTTATCGATCAATTTATCGATCAATTTATCTATTTATCGGTCGATTTATCTATTTAACGATCGATTTATTTATTGATTTATCAATCGATTTATCTATTTATCGATCGATTTATTGATTTATCAATCGATTTATCGATTCATTGATCGAATTATTGATTTATCGATCAATTGTGTACGTCCACATGAAAACCTGCCTTATGGAAGAATGTAACTTGGAATGTTTGAATTTTAACCCAAAGAAAACAAAAAAACAAAAAGAAGCTCTTAAAAGATAAAGATTTGTTATTATTTACAAATTAAATTGTTTTTATTTTAAAAATGGATAGGGAAAATAAGTTTTGATCTATCGCAAGAGGTGGAAGAATATTTTAATGTAAGTGAAAATGATATTAAATCCAATTAAATAGAAAATTACCCAAAATTATTTGGAAAACTTTGCAGTGTTCTAAAATTTTTTTATTCAAATTTTTGGAAAAAAAGTGTTTGTTTTTATTGCGTTAAAACTCAAACATTCTATGTTACATTCTTCCACAAGGCAGGTTTTCATGTGGACGTACACAATTTATTGATTTATTAATCGATTTATCGATTTATCAATTTATATATATTTATTATCTATTTAACGATCGATTGATTGATCGACTTATTGATTTATCAATCAATTTATCCATCAATTTATCCATTTATCGATCGATTTATTGATTTATAAATTCAACGATCGATTTATCGATCAATTTATCTATTTAACGATCGATTTATTGATCAATTTATTGATTTATCAATCGATTTATCGATTTATCAATCGATTTATCCATCAATTTATCCATTTATCGATCGATTTATTGATTTATCGATTGATAAATTCAACGATCGATTTATCGATCAATTTATCGATCAATTTATCTATTTATCGGTCGATTTATCTATTTAACGATCGATTTATTTATTGATTTATCAATCAATTTATCCATTATCGATCGATTTATTGATTTATCAATCGATTTATCGATTCATTGATCGAATTATTGATTTATCGATCAATTGTGTACGTCCACATGAAAACCTGCCTTATGGAAGAATGTAACTTGGAATGTTTGAATTTTAACCCAAAGAAAACAAAAAAACAAAAAGAAGCTCTTAAAAGATAAAGATTTGTTATTATTTACAAATTAAATTGTTTTTATTTTAAAAATGGATAGGGAAAATAAGTTTTGATCTATCGCAAGAGGTGGAAGAATATTTTAATGTAAGTGAAAATGATATTAAATCCAATTAAATAGAAAATTACCCAAAATTATTTGGAAAACTTTGCAGTGTTCTAAAATTTTTTATTCAAATTTTTGGAAAAAAAGTGTTTGTTTTTATTGCGTTAAAACTCAAACATTCTATGTTACATTCTTCCACAAGGCAGGTTTTCATGTGGACGTACACAATTTATTGATTTATCAATCGATTTATCGATTTATCAATCGATTTATCCATCAATTTATCCATTTATCGATCGATTTATTGATTTATCGATCAATTTATCTATTTATCGGTCGATTTATCTATTTAACGATCGATTTATTTATTGATTTATCAATCGATTTATCTATTTAACGATCGATTTATTGATTTATCAATCGATTTATCGATTCATTGATCGAATTATTGATTTATCGATCAATTTATTGATTTATTAATCGATTTATCGATTTATAAATTTATCGATCGATTTATCAATTGATATATTTATCTATTTAACGATCGATTGATTGATCGACTTATTGATTTATCAATCAATTTATCCATTTATCGATCGATCGATTTATCGATTTATAAATTTATCGATCGATTTATCGCTTATTATCGATCGAGCATTGGACAGACACACTTTCCCTTTTATTTATATAGATTTGGCAATAAAAAAAATCCATCGTTTATTTTTTGTTGTTACAATAGTTCCCGATTTCACCACTAGAGCGCTGTACAAGTCTCTCGGAAAGAAACATTTTTTTCTAAATTGCGAAAACAATTAAAAATGATGAAATATAAGAACAATTTAGTCTTGTTCATGTATTTAAAATCATGGATCTGTGACTCTGAACATAACGAAACGATTTGGCACGGTTTCGGTGCGGTTAGATCCCGTTTTCAAATACAAAATACCGGTTTATTGACTGCAGTCAAAAGCCTATTTCCCTTATGACGTCACAGGGGCGGCAATAATAATCAATTGATTTTGATAATAATATAATACACCAACATCCGTAGAGGTCATTGGCATTGTCAAAAAATTTTTGGTGTTCTATGTTTAGCTTATGGGAAAAAACTTTATTTTCTTGTGAAATTTTAATAAATATTCTTAAGGAATAATGAGCTGAATTTCAATAAAATTTAAAAGTGCCAGAACCATTAAATGACTTTTTCGCTTAGCTTATGGGCTGTTTTAGTAACTTTTAGCTTATAAAACGTCTTACAATGGAATGTATCTCATCCCCATAGGCTAAGCATAGGAAGAAAAATCTTCACCGGCTAAACATGGCGGCTTGTTACCTTTAATTGAAACGTTATTACAATGTATTTTAAGTAATTATTCACAACAATATTGGGAATATCATTTTAATCCCATTAATTAATAAGAAAAATTTTTTAAAGCTGCTCCCATAAGCTAAACATGGGAATCATTTTTTGACCAAAAATTCAATAGTGAATTTTTTCTAACACATACAATCTGATCTGAGGCGATACTAACTTGCTAAAGAAAGCATTGATTTTGCATCAGAAGCATAGTGTATCAATTTTGATACATCCGTCCTCAAAAGGTTAAAACCATATTTTTTTATCGTTAAAATGTCTCCACCGTCCGGCTAACCGGTCGATGATGTAAACAAACTATGTAATACCTTTAGCGAAGTTTAAAAAAAAAAAAAAAAAAAAAAAAAAAAAGTTGACAGGCGGCAACTCAAACAAAAACACCTGTTTCATAAAGAGCACCGTTTTATTTATAAAATTTTTCTAAAATAAAAAAACAAAAGAGGAATTATGAAAAGGTGAGAAATTCATTATTTGGGAGCGTTAAACCCTAACTTCACAGTTTCCATTTAATCCGAAATTTATTAAAAGCGGAAAGCACAAAAGGACAATAATTTTAAAAAACCAAGAGAGATGTATTTTACAATAAAATTTCAACGAAAAAGGTGGCGTCATGGTGACGCGTCACATTTTGGTCATCAGACATCCCATTTAAGGACTATTTCACGAGATTTTTGACGTCAAAATGACGTCTTTATGCTCGTGGGTGACGTCTTATTGTCGTCCTATTGAAGTCACCTCAATTTCAAGATGCTAATGTCATCTCTTTTAGACGTCAATTACCGAAAAATATTATTACCGGTCATTCTTAAAGACGTCATTTTGACTCGTAAAATTGTCCCAGAATGTAACCATGTCTGATGACGCCTTTTTGACGTTTAAAGTACTGTACGTCACATTTTTCGCTGGGATGTCCTTATGAGACGTCATTATTATAAAAGCTCGGTCGCTTCAACGAGTTTTCACGCTTTTATTTTTTCCCAACAGCATTCCATCGTATATCATAAAGAAATGTGATAGGACATTTCTTTAAAAAAAACCCCCAAGAGAAAAAACAATGCAGACTTCAATAAAAATTCCTTTAGTCCTGAATCGGATTTCAAAGAACACCAGTACAGCTTATCGATTTTTTTTTTTTAAACGAATTCATACCGTAGGAACTTTGCAACGAGAAAAACGGATTTCCCTGAGGCTTTTTAATTATCTTTTAACCTTTCAATTATTAAATTTCGGGTTTGGGAAACTTCTCCGGAGATTTTTTTTTTTTTTTTTTTTTTAGTACTATGGACCCTTTTTTTCTTAATTTGAATTGGCGGTTGCTCGTTGTTTCCGGTTTGGGTTTTCCTTTTTTATGGCAAATTTTCGAAACGCAAAAAAATAGTTGAGGATATCCGACTCAAAATTAATTCGAAAGCGACATCGCCATTGAAATAACTGAACTAATCGTTTTTTCTTTTTCTTATTTTTAATTTTTAATTTTTAATTTTTTTATTTTCATTTTATTTTTTTTAATTTTTTTTTTTTTTTTTTTTTTTTTTTTTTTTTTTTTTTTTGGGAAGGGGGGTTTAATAGTTTAATTTTGAGTGAAACTCGGATGATCGTTAAGCAATTTAATTTCAATTTCAATTTGACCAGTGGATGCAGCATTTTAGGCTGCGTGATTTCTTAATTTTTTTCTCATTAATTAAAAACTTAATATTATGATAATAAAACAAGTTCAGGCAGCTACGGTTGAACATAACAATCGAAAATAATCAGTGATTTAGAATAAGTTGAATTTTAATTTTTGGAACAATTCTTAGCATTTTTCAAGTATTTTTAAAAAATAAAAGTGTCTAAAGTAGCCCCTGGTGCGGTATTGTTTTGCTATGCAAACGTAATATTGCACAAGTAATATAGCAGGTCTTACCCAGTACAATCAGGATTTTATAGCCTTGTTAGAGTCGCTACAGTAAAAGCCAATAAATACTGAATTATCTAAATTTTTCCAAAATGTTTGTAAAAAAAAAAAAAAAAAAAATTGTCTCTGTTGATCTCAGATACCACGAAGAATAACGACTAACCCTGGAACTATTTTTAAAAATAATTTTGTCAATTTCAAATTATTCATAATATTTCCTCCATGAGAAGAAAAGAACTTTACAAAAATGCGCACTTTATTATTTTATTTTTTTCATCTTTTTACTTGACTTTGATTTTTATGGAGCAAAAACCCAAGAAGATACAATTAACCCCGGTAAATGTAACTGCAAAACTTACGAAATGGTAACATTCCACATCCTTAACAATTCCCAAAAAAACGTTGCCTTCCTGCCGAATCTTTTCGAATATATCCGAAAAATTAAACGAAAACACAGATATCGAATCAATAACGAACGAAAAAAAAAAATCAAAAAATCGGTAAGGCGGACTTCTTTACCCGAAGAAAACAAACGAAAACGCACGAACTACAAAGCAGCACTGCTAACCAAAAAAAAAAAAAAAAATTAATTTTTGTCTGCACACAAAATACAAGTACAATCCTATACGAAGAAAGTAACACAAGTCTCTTCATATTTCGTCACTGATGAGTCATTTTTTTTTTACTACAGTATTTCTGCATAAAAGGTTTGCTTGTAAATAAACAGGATTCTCATTTATTGTAATTGCCACCTTTTACCACCAGAGCGCAGGTCGGATTCCATATGGCAAAATCCATGGAAAAAAGACCTACTTATCATTCATATGCGATTTTGATCTCATGAATTAAAAAAAGCAACTAAAAAAAAAAAAAAAAAAAAACTTTAGGGGTATATAAGGCACATCCCTACGTAGGACTACGTCTAGAATTTTTGGTTAAGGCAGCATTGGTTCATTATTAATGATCCCCCTAAATCCTCCAAGCCCTAATATTAGTCCACGTGACCCCCATTTTATCCATGATCAAGTTATCTTTAAAAAAAATTAAAAAAATTATTATGACCCTTCATGTTCAATCAAAAATAGCAGTAACATTCATTTAAGCTATTTTTTAAAAAAAAATTTTTCCTCCCCCCCAATATTGAATGCCTACGGACGCCACTGTACGTCGCTTTCTTTACTATAATTTAATATATATAATTCGACATCTTCAATTTATAATTACTCCGGAAATTTTTAAATAAATCAAAGAGCATTAAAAAAAAAATCAATGTCCATAAGCTAAGCATAGGATTTAAATCGTTTGTCTCACAACTGCTTAAACTCAACCTCCGACGTAAAACTCTAAACATCTCTTTGAGGACTTACACTTTAGGGGAAAGAAAAAAAAAAGGTTTTTACGTGATCCATCTCATTATCGCAAAAAGCCCCCCAGACACAAAGAAAAATGTTGCTGGGATTATTGCAAAGGGAAAAAAAAAAAAAAAATTGAAAAATGCTTTTCATCAAAAGACGTTGATATCAAGTATCATATAAAAAAAATTCACAGAAAACTGGAAGAGAGTAAAACATAAAAAAAAAAAAAAAATGGTTTTATACAAAAATAATTCATTAAGATTTGCACGGAATTTTTCCTATTGTTTCATTTTTATCTTCCAAAGCAAAAAATTTGAAGCGTGGGAAAAAAAGTTACATTTCATTTTTTTTATTCCTTTATTTTTATTTTATTTTATTTTTTTCCAGGTAGAACAAATTACGGCAGAATATAAGGTTAGAGCTTTACAATATCATCCGGATAAAAATGAAGGTGATAAAGAAGCCGAGGCTAAATTTCAAAAAATGAAGGTAAGTTAAAAAAAAAAACGGTAAGAGATGGGGGGAGGGGAGAAAAGGGGGGAATAAAAAAATTCATTACGGTAATGGATGCAAAATATACACTGTTTACAGTGTATATTCATCTCGCTGTGGCCATGATAGATGGCAACTGTAATTAAAGCCCTTTGCATTTTATGTAAAAAGTATAAACATTAATGAAAACTAATTGAAGACATAGGGAGCGATGAAAAATAAAAATAGAGGAAAACGCACCGGTTTAATTTTTCTCATTTTTTTTAAATTTTTCTTCTGATTTATTTCGTTGCAGGAAGCTAAAGAAACGTTGTGCGATCCGGAAAGAAGGGCAAATTACGATAAATGGAGAAATAGTGGAATGTCAATCAGTTATAAGCAATGGCTTGGAATGAAGGAGCATGTACATCAGGTCAGTTTTCAAAAGAAAAAAAGTTTATTTTAAGCTAAGGCACGGGACGAGTTTTATTTACTTCACCATTTGCCTGCCGAATTCCAAAATTTGGAAATACCCCATTCCTCCTAAGTATTATTTTTCTTTATTATTTTACGTACAAAGGTAAAGCACTAAGCCAAAGGGACATTAAAGTGATGCGCCCGACATTGCTCAGTTATGCAACTGTTGATGCAAACTCATTTAATAATTTTTTTAGCTCATTTCATAAAAAATTTTTATTATTATTTGTATGAATTAAGGGGTTTTTAGGGTCATTGGGTCATTTAGGGTCATTTAGGGTCATTTAGGGTCATCATAAAATTCCAAATCCATTTTTTCTAAAAATAAAATAAATTCCAAATCCATTTTTCCTAAAAAAATAAATTCCTAATAGCCTACATTTCTCCTAAATAAATAAATTCCAAATCCAATTTTTCTAAAAATAAAATAAATTCCTAATCCATTTCTCCTAAAAAAATAAATTCCTAATCCATTTATCCTAAAAACTTTGGTTCCTGAAATTGTTTTTTTAATGATTTTTTTTCCAATTTTTAATTTTCCTAAAATTTTTGGTTTCCTAAAATAAAATTTCCTAAAATCCCTTTACGGATTTAAAAAATTAGGAAAAATATTCATTTTAGGAAATTTTATTTTAGGAATCAAAACATTTTGAGAAAATTGAAAACCAGAAAAAAAATGCTTAGGAAAAAAATTTTAGGAACCAAAATTTTTTGGAAAAATGGTTGGAAAAGGGGGACACTACTGGCCCCCAGAAAACGAACTTTTTTTAAATTATCGGAAAATAACATATGGATATCGATTTAAATGTTTTCCGGCACCCTAATCTCAAATCTAAAATCGGATTTTACGTAGGGGGCACGTGCACCCCCCTCCCCCGAAAATCAACTTGTTTAAACTAACTGCCTCCTGAACAATTAACTTGTCTTAATTTTTCAAAAACCGATTATTTTCCAAATAATAATAATTAAGAAAACTGAAAATTTTTAAAGTTAATAGTCCGCCATCTTTAATTTCAACTTTTTCAACATTTGGACTTCAGATTCTGAATTAGCAGTTCAAAAAACCCTTGAAATATTTAGTTTTTATTATTTTAAAACTTAAAAAAGGCCTCTACACAGAAAAAGCTGTTTCGCCCATAAGCTAAACATAGGTGAAGAATTCTTGTTAAATATTGCATAAACGACTGCCCATCCGTTATTTACTTGCATTTTTAAGTTCATAAGAATGAAAAAGAGCAATTAATAAAGGGTTTACAAAATTTGAACCTAGAAAATCTGTAATATTTTAAATAATATTTTACCAACTATTCTCCATCTTGAATTTTTTTTTTTTTTTAATTTTGACTTCACATTCGGTTTCAGCAGTTCAAAATACCCTTAGTTAGGTGGTTTTTTCAATCTCTTAAAAAAATTATAGCTTTGCAGGGTTGGGTGACACAAGACACAACGTCGGCTGAGTGGCGAGCGTGCTCGACTCCGAAACGAATGATCGTGTGGAGTCTTGGTTCGAACCTGATTTCAGTCAGGATTTTTTTCCGCCAGCATTCACCTCTGATACTCGTGTGTATCATGTGAAGAAGACCGATGTGTCACAGGGTTCGGATTCCCTGTCTAAATAAAGTAGGTCCCACTCATTCCTAAAATACCTTTGCGATATGAGTGCCCCGTCTTCGAGCTCGTCACTCGATACATTAAGGGGTATGACGTAGTAACGCCTAAACCTTACACCGGAAACCGAAGTTGGTAAAGGTAGGCGCCGGGTCATAGGGCTTCATGTCCTGATTATGCCGAAAAAGAAGAAGAAGAAGGGTTAAGTGGCTGGCCTTAAAATGACCCACGGTCAACCCTTTGCCGCCCTGGCGGCAAAGGGTTAAATAAAAGGCAGAGTTTAAAAGAGGCAAGACATAAATCTTACCTTTAAAATTTTCGAAAAATTGTATTCCAGTCAATGCATTGGGCCACCCACAAAACCAAAGACAGAATGCTTCCCGACGGCTCCGGAGCAGCAACTCAGAGGGCAGCAAGCAGCGGTCCGCCAGGAGCCCATCGACGTGCATCAGAAGGAGGAGCCAACATTCATTGGGGAGGACGCGGTAACGTTCAGTGGGACTCGTCAGCATCTTCGGAGGTCGTTAATAAATTCCGCAACTATGAGATCTAACCTACGAAATCAATGAGATTACTTTCGTTAGTTTTATTTTTTTTGTTATGTATGTAAAATCCGGGATGGAATTGATGTTTTTCAATGTGCAATGTTTTAAAAAAACAAAACAAAAAAAAAAAAAAAAAAAAAAAAAAAAAAAAAAAAGGTTCTTAATGTGATAAAAAAAATGTCAAAACCACTTTTAATTTTTAAATGTTACATTCCCTTTTCCCCCTTTTCGTTTTATTTTTTAAAGAATGATTTATTTATTAAGTAGGTTTAAAATATAGAACGACAATCCGTAGGAAAAAAAAAAATGAGAAAGCGCTCGACGGTGGTGCCTGCTGACCTTGCCTGAGATGATGCAAGAAAAATTGTGATTTCAAGATCAACCTTGAAAAACGTTATTTTTCAATTTTTTTTTCCAAGTTTCGTTCCAATTACGTGTAATTCAAAAGATTTTAACGATTTCGTTAATGTATATTTCTCTTTGAAGGATCCCATTCGATTCTGAAGATTTAAGCTATTTCCTTTCATCTCATGCAAATACACAAATTTCGAGGTTACTTAAAAGCTTTGGGATGAAATATATCCCAAACCCAAAAGAACCGTTCCTCTCTTGTTTTAAACATTTAAACGCACACTATAGCGAGTAAAGGGAAACGTTATCTTACTTCCAGGGAAAAGGTTTTATCGATCTCCGTGATTGTTATTTACTGTCAGCATCCTTTTCTGGTACATTCAATGGAAAGGCTTTTGATGTTTTGATTATGTTCATTTCGAAATAGAAATTCGAAGTTATTATCACAGCCACGGTTTTCGTTAGTAAAAAAAAAGAATTCAATCAACTAAAACGAAGCAAACTATGAAAAACCAAACGCAAAATTCCCAATTCCCGAGGCCAAAAAAATCTATTAAATGCAATTTTTTTTTTTTTTCATTAAAAAAATAATTTTTTTTTTTCCATTCCAAAATAGAAACGGTAAATTCTAAAAAAAAAAATTTGTGTCACAACTCAGTCGATCAACCTTATTATCCTCAGGAAAATTTTTTATTGAAAATAAAAAAAAAAAATTTGCATTTAACCTTTTTTTTATCTAATGCTTTTCATCCTCGTGACTCAAATCCGAGTCGACGATTTTAAGAGAAAAAAAAAAAAAATTTTTCATACTGTACTTTTTTACAAACTTTTACTCTTGCATTATTCCACTATAGTACAACACAAAAATAATTAGAAAATTTATATCAGGCAAGATATGGAATGCCACTAAAGACTGGAAATTTAACAAAGTAAAAAAATTTAATTAAGAAAAAAAAAAAAAATATGGCTAAATAATAAAAAATGTTTTTGAGAGACATTTATTTTATAATATTAATTTTTTTAATTAATTACGATATTTTTTTATACCCACGAGTTTTATTTTAAAAAATAGTCTTTTTGCTAAGATTTTATTTGTAAATGTATTTTAAAACATTCCTTTCTATAAATTCCTGTGATACCTTTAATATACTTAATGCACAATATAGGCTAAATTTAGTTTTTACC
Organism: Liposcelis bostrychophila; assembly: GCA_037577465.1. Taxonomy (NCBI): domain Eukaryota; kingdom Metazoa; phylum Arthropoda; class Insecta; order Psocodea; family Liposcelididae; genus Liposcelis; species Liposcelis bostrychophila. The sequence goes on along the minus strand of CM075213.1, from coordinate 38,087,386 downwards.
TTCGTGATGTTAAGTGTTATAAAACCATACCTGATTCATTTTATTGAAATGTTAATCGATATCATATATTTTTTGAAGGAAAATATTTAAATTATTTATACAACCTTAAAAAAAAGATTTTTATCCACAACAGGGTTCTACCTTATTTTGTACATCATAGGGATTCTTTAAATACCGTCATCATTTTCAAGGAGGGGAAATTAAATTATTGATGTGCTCTGTCTATAAGAAAAGTCTACCCTGAAAACCCATTTTAGTTTAGGCAACCAAAACGGGTTTTCAGGGTATATTATAATGACAAAAAGAAGAGGGTAAACAATGTCCAAAAAAGTGAAGGCTGGTATTTAAATAAAACCTTTGATTTAAAAAAGATGAGACCATTTGTAAGCCTCCTAAGTCATAAAAAGTTCCTCGTTATCCTGTAGAATTTTATATATATGCATAATCTGCTACACAGCAATGACCAGTGCTTTTTTTAAATATTTAAATAAGTACAACCATGAACCCTTTTCTTGATGAATCTTAATACTTTACAAAATGTGGCCGTTTATTTTTCATAACACATATTGGCCTAGTCACTTATGAGTCGTATATTTTAAAGAAAAATACTTTTAGGTTTGGTTGTTAATTTTAGTTTTAATGTAAAAACTTGTGTAACAACTGATGTGATTGAATAAATTTCAATAAATCCGCTGTTAAAATGTTTTTTTTCTGTAAAACCTTAAATTCCTACAGACCATAAAAACCATCTTTTTGTTACTTTTTAAGACCTGTGATGAATAGGGGAAGCACAAATTTCGCTAAGGGCGGCTACAATGACCCAAAAGAGGGCAGGAAAAACACTTTTGAATGGTACAAATGAAAGAAAATTTGATTGGAACTAAAACCTAGGCTCAAGGGGCTTGACTGCCTGTCCGCCATTATGGTTACCAGGCGTAATAACTTACCGTAAACAATGAAGGCTTAAAATATTGGAGCTTGCCCCACAAACACTTTCCAGATCCGAAGAGTCGGTATGATAAAGTCCATTTATAAGATCTGTTCATCAAAGATATTTATTTGATGAACTAAAAATACTAAATTCGTTTATTAAAAACAGAACACACACGATTTGGCTTGGCTTACTTTTAATTCAAACTGCGTCACCTTCTAAACGGGACGTAGCACACGAAAATATTTGTTTATGCTTGCCTCTAAAGAATGCACTAACACAGTTCCCGTTCCCCCCTATCTTTCCTATGCTACAAAATAGAATTTTCGTTTTCGGTACAGCTTCAATAATTACGAATAAAAAACCGAAAAAACACGAAACAAAACTTGGAACATTAAATTTTTGAAATAAACCACAGAAGAAAACTAACATCAATCAACATAACAGGCCGGACTTTCGTGCCACTACTGACCCGCCCTCTAGTGGGCAACTATAACACCACAGAAAAAATGAGGAGAAAATGGCGGGATTGGATTAAATTGCAACGGTTATAGTGTTCCAATCACATGCAAAATATATATAATGTACAAATAATACTGTATATTATACTTATAAGCTTAAAATAAAGGACAGGATTATTTTTATGAATTAAGGGATTATGCCCAATATAAAGGCATATTTTTATAAGTTTATAAGACAACAACACCACGAAGACAGATATAAATTTTTATTTTCTGGCTGCTGTTGAACTATCATCAGTTATCTTGTGCTTTTTTTTGTCTTAAAATTTCTGAAAAAACAAACTAATTTTAAAATGGAGTGGACTTGCAGTTGGTGCAGTTGTTGGAGGAATAGCGGGTTGTTTTGGATTGCATGCCCTGGGTTTTAGGGCTGCAGGAGTAGCAGCCAAATCGTTGTCTGCTCTCTAGCATTCAGCCATCAAGATCGTTAACCCCGGAAGTTGTTTTTCGATACCCTAATCACTAGGAGAGACTGGAGCAAATCTTTGTGCTGTGATGGTTTGAAAGAGTCATTTTTCTTGTGAAAATGTATTTACATTAATCTTGCAGCTACTGAGTTTCAGGATTGTAATTTTCAGTTCATTTATGATTTTTTTTAAAAAATAAATCTTAAACGTAAGCTTTTGTATGAATAAATTTGCTTGAGTGAACATCAAAGTTTTCAGAATTTTAGCTGACAAGTTCTCTACCTGATACCGAATACAAATTTATGAAAAGGACTACACCTAAAAATAACAATAAAATCTGAGACATTCATTTGATTTTCAAAAATTTAAAAAAAAAAAATAATAATAATAATAATCTGGAGCCATAGATAGCAAGATATCTAACGTGACGTTAATTTATAAATCGGAGCTGCTCCTCAATTTATGTTTTAACTATTTCGACAACAAATATGAAAAAATCTGTTGAACTAAAAATGAGGTTCAACATAAGTGAAACACTTTTTTTGCATTTGGGCGGGTTGTAAGTTAAAAAACCACATTTTTGTACTAAATTTACATGAATATATATTTCGTAAATAATACAAAGTTACTAAATTGAGCTGAATCCACAAAAAACATGGCAAGTAGCTTTTTTAATTTAAAAATTATCTACGTTATTTAAAAAAATGATACTATTTTATATATATATTTCTTATAGTAAACAAATTCAGGATAATCCTGTAGGTAAGAGCTTAAAGAACAAATTTCTAAGTCATTCCTCTTATAAAAAAAAACACTTTCTCTAGACAAAATTTTGTAATAAACCGCTTGAGCGGTCACTTTGAATACTTCTTAATTATCTCTCACCTAATTTCTATCCCAAATAAATTGTTTCTACATTCTAATGAATAATAATATTTTTGAATATTGACAGCAACATTCAATAATTCTAATTACTAAAAATTCAGAATAATTTTCTAACATTTAATCTAAATTAGTGATTGCAATCCCGGGATCCCGGACCTTTTTCCGATCCCGAAATCCCGGGATTGGAAGCGGCTTAATCCCGGGATTTCGGGATTGACGCTGATTGATAATTTTAATCAAAAATAGATTTCTGAAAACAAGTTTAAATTAATTTCATTGCTAAAAGACTAGGGCAACAAATAAATGAAAACATCAAGAAGAGACAGGTAATAAATCACACAATACGAATGCATCACCGTACGTTGACTTAATTAAAATTTCGAATTTAAAAAAAATGCGTCTAAATATTTAACTTATCGCAAAATCGTTTTCATTTGTCCTCTAACTATTATTGACCGGTATCAGCATTAGTATCTCAGCTCCAGTTTTTGCAGCGCTGGTGCTCAATGTAGTCGGCAACTAAAGAAAGAATTACATGAAATTGTTAAAAAAAATTTAGAAACCACCCCTACTGCTTCTTTAAGAAAGAATAATGGGACTTTCCTTAATAAAATAAAAAGGGAAATGTCGGCTTTCGAGGAGAACGGAGCGCGAGGCCACTTTCTGTCAAGACTTTATAATAATGGGAGTACCCCCCCCCCCCCCCCCCCCCCCGAGTGTTGAGGCAGAAAGGGTTTTTTCAGCCGCCGGTGCCACCTGTACGAAAAGAAGGGCTCGTCTGAATGACGAAACCCTTTCCGTCCTGTCATTCCTCAAGAGTCACTTCCTCCAAAAATAAGTAAGCAATTCAAATAAATAAATATGTAAACGAATAAATATGTAAATAAATAAATAAATAGCTACTTTCAATCATGATTTTGCAAGAAAAAAATTTTCGGGACTAATCCCGAAATCCCGGGATTTGAAATTTTCCAATCCCGAAATCCCGGGATTAAAAAAATCGTTCGGGATTGCAATCACTAATCTAAATAGAGTTTTTTTAGAAAATTTAATTGAAATCTGAATGAACACAAATGAAAAATATAAAAAAATAATATATTGAAAAAAATTGAAATAGGAAACGAAAATACAACTAAGAGTCTAAAATATTTAAAGAATGGCAGATCCCCATTATTTTTCCAATACAATGGAATTCTTTTGTAATTAAAAGTCTGAATCATCATCATCATCATCTGAATCATCACCATCATCTGAATCATCATCATCTGAATCTGCATTTATTCTAATCATTAACATTTTGTCTGTAATTGCATTTTGCAATTTTATTGGCAAAGAATTTGTCTTTATTTTATTATATATAATACATTCAATGCAAGATTTCTGTAAGGTGTTTATAACATAACCTTTATTGTAATATATAGCATAACCTTTGTAATATCTCTTAAAATAATAACATACAGGACAAAACCGGTCATTGTCATTATCCTTTTTACTCATTTGTTCCCCTAAAGACTTTAACCATATTTGGTTCAAACATGACTTATGAAAGGTATGCTCCTTAAAACATTTTGACTCTATGTAATCTTCTCCTTCTTCAAAATTATACTCAATGTCGCTTTCATCTTCTTTCACTTCTGCAAAAGATTTTCGACATACACAACAATCTTCATCTTTGTTAACGATACCAAGCTCAGAAGCAGGTTCAGGTTCAGAATCACTATCATGAGGACTAGATATAAATAGAATTTTAATTTTTTTATTACAGTATTCCACTGGAATTCTATATTTGACTGTGTTTCCTTCTGTGACTGTGTTACCACGAAATCGTATATCAGACATATCTATATGGATAATTAATTTCCGCTTATAGTATAATTCTACAGATTTTGGAACAACATATGTTCTGTTGATGACACGAGAATGAAAAATATACCTGGGGTCATCACATCTGCATACTTTGATAAATATTCTAATTTTTTTGAAAAATTCGAATACATTGCTGCAATACTGCCTTCTGATTTTACAACATTTACTTCTGATTTCAATATAATACTCTGCGAATTCCATTTCGATAGTGTTTTTGTTTCCAGTTTATGTTTTAATCAATCCTTATTGAACAGATACACTGACCTGAATCAAACAAAATAAAAACCAATTAATAACTCCATGACAAAGACAGCATGTTATCTATCAAACTAGCAGTTTTAGAAAAAAAAAGTCGACTTAGTGTTTTACTTTAGAAAAAATAACTTGAAAGAGTTCAGCTTCATTCATTTTGTTTAAAAACTATCGTTTCACAAGTCACACTTCATGTTTGACAGTAATTTAACTTTTACATTTGATATACCTTCAAAATATTGAGGAACTCTTTTTAAAAGTTTAACATGATTTCAAACTAGGGGCGTTATTGAACATCTGCATAAAATTACTGTCTGAATTATTTGAAATAAAGATTACATGATTCAGAAGCAATTTATGGTTATCTTTACATGAAACCAAACAAAAAGGCATTAGAATTCTTTTATCAAGCATTATTTGCTGAGGAAGCATGCTTCTGGGAAAAAACAATGACAAGTCAAGTTTAATAAAAAATAATTCCCCATCTGCTCATGCCTCTACATTTAAAGCCAGAAATGTATGTGTCAAGAAAACCAATATCAAGAAAAGTAAATGCTTGCATTTTGTTAGAAACACATTCAGAAGTATTTTAAAAATCGGAATGCCTTGTCAAAATGTATCCGAGTACCATAAAATAAAGTCCCGTAAAATTTTCTTTTTTTTTGAAAATAATGTACATAATTCCTTTAATGATTACTTTACTTTCTCAACAAGCATTCCATCCTGAATTCTAAAATAAGGAAAATTTCACTTAAAATGGATTTACCTCAGTTAATGCTGATATTGCACCACCTGTCGAAATACATTTTGACAAATGAAAAAATACATGTACTGTTAAAAAAATAGCTACCATCAGCCAAGCTTTCAAAATTTGATCATCCCGTTGTCAAAAATTAATCATTAAGGCTTCTTATCACTCATCAAACATTAAAACTGTTTAAAATAAATTTAAAAAAAAAAAAGCATTCCAGAAACTCTTACCTTATTCCTTAATTTTAAACGGTATTTCGTTCCTACTGTCCCACAGCCCACAGGTTCCCACACCACCACGACTATAGGCTCCGAGCGACTTTGACTGCAGCGCCACCATTAAAATCATGTTTAGCTTATAAAAAAGCAATATTTTCCGCGAACTAATTGCGTGATAGAAATATATACGCTTCTATAAGGTAAACAGGTATATTTAAGTGTATATTTATTTTTAAAAAAGTCGCTCGGAGCCTATAGCGATGGTGGAGCCATCTGCAGAATCTTTCATTAACGCACAGGTGAACCAACAAAACAAGTATGGTGTTTGGTGTAGAGTGGAATTCAACAAAATGAGGTTATGTTATGCACATTCATAAGTTCGTTAATTTTATATCAAACTAAACCGGCTTTAAATTTATTTTAATTATTACGTGCAAAATGTCATCCGATTATAGCGCATATTACGTTCATTGGTCAGATATGTAAGTAGTCATCAAACGAAATTAAATCAAATTGAAATTATTATTGGAAATCATTTTTTTTTTCCCCCACAGATCAGAATGGAACAGCGTGAAAAAAAGTATCCTCTCAGACAAGATGGACAATTTAATTAAGGGATATGAAACTATGTTGACATGGAAATTAAGAAATCCAAATCTTCCTGCTTATGTAGAATGCACTGTTGGTCTTCTTGAAGTTATGATTCAGGAATATAAAACAATAACATCGCTTAAACAGCATGAGACCATTCCATTAGTCACAGAAAATAATATTAGATTGTCATATTCAGCTGCTTTAATTAGATTTGTAAATCATGTATCCAGCGTCAGTGCCTATAAGGGAGATACTTTGTTTTTTGCCGCTAGGACTCAGAATATTCCTGATTGGATTATCAATATGCGTCATGACATTTCTCATGGTCAAACATTACCTCAGTTGGATGCTTTGCATGTTGCAGCTAAGATATGTTTCAAATGGTTGATAGTGAGTCGTTTGATGGTTGATTTTATTTTTTTTCTTCATGAATAATGAATAATGAATAATTAATGATTAATTTTAATTAATTTTTTTAAAGGATAATTATTGGACCAATGAAGAAAGCTCCATGGGAGAGTTGGATTCTGAATTTATTTCATTAAAAAATTTAAATGACAAACATCAGGTTATTCCAATTTTGAAGAAGTCAATTGCTTTGTGGTACAAATTAACTTTGGATAACATGAGAGCTCCTAAAAAATGTTTCATAGATTCTACCAAATCTACTGTGTTAGTATCGGAATTTTTTAAAGAACTATTTTTACTTGAAGAACTAAATTACCTGATTTTTATTTTAAATCTTTTAGATTGGCTTTTAAAGATCTCATAGCACTTGCAAAAGAAAATAGTCATGCTCTGTCAGTTGCGGCAGAGCCTCTTGACATGATCTCAAAGGCTGTCGATGAAGCAATTCGTTTTCAGAGAGATAAAGAAGATCTTGCTAACAAGAAAAAGTTGATAAAAATTACTGATGTGATAGAAGCACTTTTCGGTCTAATAGAAAACATTGCAGCCAGAGGAAATGCCAAACAGTTGTTAGTCAGTGTACTTATGGAGTCAAATTTTTTATCTGGTAAAATCTCAACAGAAGAATTTATATGAGCTGTTATTAATGATTTTATTATTTTTCCAGATAGTGAAAATGGACCGCAGTGGGAAGATATGATCCTTTCCTTGCAGCATTTAAAAGCTTTCTCCATTTTGCTTGAAGCTTTATTCCAGAAAGCAGGAGAAGGCAGTTCGGATGCTGTTAATTGGTTAATTCTCTTAGCCTCGCCTCTTAAATCGTTAAAACAAAAGTGGAGATTATATAAGAAACTTCAAAAAACGCTTGGCCCGGATGCGGATGAAAAACAATTGAAGGAGAAAGCCATCGATATGGATAAAAACTCATACCCGGATTTTAGAATAAATTTGGCCTTGGATAAACCTCCGAAAATCACTTTGGAAATGATGAGGGGGATTCTCACGAATCCGGATTCCACATCCTTAGAAATTTTGAATCATTATTTAAAACTGGTAGATCCACCGTTGAATAACGTAACTTTAAACGGTTTCGAAGATTTGATTAATATTTATAGCGGCAAAAAGGAAGACGAAGAAATTAGTGTTGATGCAGACGACAAAATTTTTACGTTAGAGGATTTGAATGTGAGCCAAAATGTGAATGTTCATGTCGAGGAAAAGGAAGACATCGAAGATGACCAGTTTGATGACTGCTGTTGGAAAAGAAGTAGCATAGGTACGAAAATGGCTGAGAATAAAAAAAATTATATAAGTTTGGTTTCGTAAGGTAATTTTTTGTTCTTTTAATTTTTTTCAGGTTCGGAAGTTTGGAATAAATGCGCGATAGGACTTCTTCCAAATCAAAAGTCAGTGGACTGCAATTTACCTAGCGATTTAAAATGGAACGTTTCGCCGGTTAAATCTAGAAAGCGCCCCGCTAGTTTTTTATTGGATTATGTTGTTAAAATGAAAAAAGTACAATCAGAATCGTAGTGTTTGTTTCAGTTAGCATGTTGGAATATCATCATTTCTTTTTTTGTAAAATAAATAATATTTAAGTAATACTTTTTTGGTTTGGCCCAAAACTCTAGAAAAATCCTTCTTTCCCCCCTGAACAATTTAACAACAAAAAAATTGCAAGGAAAATAGCATAAAAATATTTAAAATTGACAAAAATTAGTTTTATTTTCTTACAAGATACAAACGAAAAAAAAAATAATCACATCGATGATTTCAAAACTGATAAAAATTAAACAACGTCATTCGACAAGTGTTTTTTAAGCTTGGCAATTGGAAAATTAAAAAGTTAGTCTATGTGAATTAAATATATAAGCATTATCTTTTTTTTTTCTTTTTCAACATTTTTCGTTTTATAATTTTTTTAATTTTTATTTTGATTTTTTTTAAATTATTTTTTTCATAATCTACTATCTATAATACAATATCTACAAAATTTTCCAGATCTCCTACATCATTTTTTTTTTCTTCATTTTACTCAACTTTATACAATTTTATATAAACAAAATTTAACCGAATTAAAGCATTTTATGCTTTTAATTTAATTTTTTTTCTCAGACTTAAAATGGGATATTTTTTTTCGCGTTTTAAAAAATATAATTGTATTCTTTTTTTTGACTATTTCAAATTAGCTCTTGAAATACGACTTTTTTAATATTATAATACATTTTTAAAAGAAACACGAGTTTTTATAATTAAGCTATTAGTCTTTTTTTCTTTATTTTTTTTCAGTATTTCTTTTATTTAAAAAAATTTCCGCGAGTAAGCGTGACGAGAGTAAAAAACTACCCAAACATTTCTTTTTATCACATACTACAAGCACCTCCGTAGTTAATAAAATTTTAAAAAGAGATTTTTTTTTATACAAAAAATATTGTAAAAATTTTTATGATTTGAAAAATTTCACGCCCGCGGTACGAGTCATGACATGGTTAAAATAGTTTTACTATTTAAAATTAAAAAAAAATTAATTAACAGCACACAGCCCTAAATTCCTTTCGAAGAAGTTTGAATTATTTTTTTAAAATTTCTTCTTACTTAATTTCTACTGAAATTTATAATACATGTTACTTAAAAAAAAAAAATCTAAAAAACCAAATCCTTTCACATTCGATTATTTCAATATAATTAACAATAAAAATTTTTTTTTAAATAACTTTTTTTAAAAAGCAAATCGAATGTGCAGGATTCAGTCGCTTAGTTTCGTATCACATTTTTATACTTTTATCGAAAACTTTGTTAAGTGCCTTAATTCCGAGGGGAGTCTTTGAAAAATGGTTCAAAAATTTTACATAAAATCTTTATATAAAAAAATTTTTCTTAAGAAAAAAAAACAAGGCACTTAAAATTTGTTCTTATAAAAATTCAATCCAAATAAAATTTTTTTTTTTTAGGCACGAAATTCTAGATATATCACAATACAAGAAAAATACTTTCTTCGAAAAAAAAAAAAGTTTATTAAAATAGAAGCTCGAATGATGATACAAGGCACATATATGTTTTCCTGATTTAAGTTCGGAGAAAGCAAAAAAAAAAAAAGTTACGAGGTACCACACATCACAACCTACTTAAAAAATTTTCGAATCCTTTTAATCTGACTGCTCAGGCAGTGTTTTATTTATTTTTTAAAATGACTAGTCCGCGGTTCGGACAAAAAAAAAATCGTTTACACATATACCGGGCCTTGATTATCATTATCATCTAAATTAAATCTATAAGGACCTCCGTCGTCGAAAAATCTCCTAAATGTGAACTCAAAGAATCCGTGGAAAGGATCGCTGTCCAAAATGTCGTCGGATTTCGTTGAATCCGTCGATCCGGATTGCCTTAATTTATCAGGATCCACCGGGTCGAAGTTGGATGTATCGTAAGGATTTTGAATTTTCGGCAAATACGGAGCCGGCTGCGTCCTTAACCCCTTTTCGAAATCGATTGATTTGAAAAACGGATGGGATTTAATATCACTGACCTTTTTCCCTAGTCTTTTATCGGCTCCACAACACAATTTTAATATGAGGTCCGTGCTTTCCGGTGACAAATTTGCATCCTTCGGTATGTGGAGAGATTTTTCCCAATTAATAACCTGAAAAAAGGTAAATAATTATCTCTCAATTTTCATTGAAAAATTTGAGAATTAAGTCGAATAATTTCACGATTCGTTTACCTTATACTGAGTTTCGGCTGGGGTGTTCGCCAGAAACGGAGGAGACCCTACGACCATTTCATATAAAATAACACCAACGCTCCACCAATCGCAAAGCTGCGTATACCCGGTCCGAAGTAAAACCTCAGGAGCTATATAATTCGGCGTCCCGACTAAGGAATGAGCTAAGCATCGTTGGTGTTCTTTCTTCCTTCTTCTTTCCAACGGTTTCAAATTAGTTCGACATAAGCATTCGTTACTCCATTCTTCGCTAGGATCCATTGAATCTTGCCTGTTATGCTCACCTAATGGAAAAAAAAAAAAAAAAAATTTGAATCATTTTCGGAAGTTTGCAATTTAGTAAAAAAGTGATGATGAAAGATTATGTTTTCGATAAAAAGTCATATCATTTCCAACTTGAAATTTCAGAGAGAGACATTGGAAATTTTTCAAAACTGATTTTTGATGTTTTAAAACATTAAAAGGCTTACTCCAGTGAATTCCGAAGGCAAAAACTTGCATTTATTCTCCAAAATTCACGGGCAGAATCCCTAATATTGCACAACTCCCTCGATTATTCATTTTTAAATTAGAAAATAAGAAATTCATTTCGAATTTCAGTCTACTTCTCATTTTCAATTTTTATATCGAACGACATTTTTTTTTTGTTGGAAAATAATAACGTTTTGCTTAAGTTCAATCCTCTTATACAACTTCGGATAGTTTCTTTCAATTCAAAAGCTTTCGTAAAAAGATTATTTGAACCAAAACAAACTATCAGTCATTGTATAAGTGGTCAGTTTTCATTGGCACGAACACATTTTTGCCGAAAAAAATCCGTCAGAGGGTTGTCGTCTGCTTAAACCTGTGGCTTCAGGTCGTCTAAATAAAAATCATTAACAGATCTGTTTAATTGACTTAGCCCCTTCTTATTTTAGAGAAGTTTTTTGATCAATTCGATGTTTTATCTTTATGCTGACAACAGCTCTCCATTTGATTTTTTTTCACCTTTTGCTGAGGGCAAATTTTTCTTTTATACATTTTTTTAATTAAATTTTTTTTTTTACTTTTTTATAATTTTTTTTTATAAATTTTTTTTGTTAAAAAAACTTTGACGAACAAAAGGATTTCTTCGGCCCCGTAAATTTCCGTGGTCACGTTCACTGCTTCTGGCAAAATCCCTCTCAAAAAACACGGTTTGGTCCGTTTTTGGTTTTTCAAAATAGTGCCGTAGAAACCCGGTTCCGGTCAAAAAAAAAACGGTTTAGGTTCGGATCGGTTCAACAGTTCGTAAAAAAAAAAAAAAACCAGTCTCCTTTCTCGGAAAAACACGGCCCGAATTCTGGGCCCGGTCCGGTTCGGCTCCAGCAATATTCGAGGTTTGGCTTCGGTTCGGTTAAACTGCAGTTTTGGGGCCTGGTTCGGTCCGGCTCGTTTGCTGAAATATTCCAGGTTCGGTTTTGGTTCGGTTCGGTTCGGTTCCACTTCAGAGTCCAATTCGGTTTACCAGCCGTGGTCATATTAGAGCACGCTAATCGGATACACTATCTCGGTTAAGGAACCAATAGGGGTGGGCGATTATTTAAAAAAATCGAATAATCGATTAATCGATTTTTATTACTTGTCGATTTTTTAAATCGATTAATCGCACAAAATTGCAAATAGATTTTTTAAATTCGATTTTTTTTGGTCGGTTTCTATTGGTTTTTATAAACAGTACACACACACGTTTTTTTAAAAAAAAGTCTTTTACGAAGAATTGACTCCCTAAACAATTAAATTTTTAATAAAAGTAGAATTTTAACTTTCGTGAGGCTTTGAATCGACCACAGATATTAGAAGTAATTAAATTTTCAAGCAATTGAGGAGAAATTTAAATAAAATTCCCACTTTTTAAATATTCGATTTTTTCAAAAATTTCGATTTGATTAATCAATTTTTAATTTTTATAAAAAATCGATATTCTACTTTCCGATTATCGAATGGAATTGCCCTCCCCTAGGAACCAACCTTCCCAAATTTCAGAGATGGAGCAAACAGGTACCGCGATTCAATTCAGTGAAATTATGCACACACAATGCGTGTGATCGGACAATGAGGTATGTGATCCGATCTCACACTGGGGCCGAAATAAGTCCCTTAATCGCAATAATCATTTCTCCATCATACTAACCATTCCTTTGATAATATTTCGAATTATGAGTCCATCTAAAACCAGTGCAAAGACCGAAATCAGTCAATTTGATATGTCCATCCTTATCTATTAATATATTATCAGGTTTTATATCCCTATGAATAAATCCTAATTCGTGAACACTTTCTATGGCGCAAGTCAATTCGGCAATGTAAAACCTAGCGAGACTTTCTTGAAAAACACCGAATTTTATCAATAATGACATGAGATCTCCTCCTGGTATGTAGTCCATTACAAAATACAAATTATCCTTGTCCTGAAAAAAAAAAAAAAACCAATTCGATTAATTATTAAATACGAACACTCCTGTACGTGAGAGTAGAACTCGACCAAGTCCATAAAAAGTTTTGAGTAAAAGAAAGCTTCCTAGCATAATGAGCTTAACAGCAAAAACAAAAATTTCCCTCCGGTGAAATTTTTACGGACTTGGTGGAATTCACATTTTAAATTAATTTACAAACCTGAAAGGAATAATACAGCTTGACGACCCATTCGTTATCCGCTTCCGCTAAAATATCCCTTTCGGCTTTCACGTGCGCCACTTGGTTCCTTTTTAACACGTCCGCTTTTCGCAAAGTTTTCATCGCGTACAAATGATTAGCGTCTATTTTACAAACTAAAGCAACTTCCCCGAACGCTCCAATCCCGATCGTTTTCATTTTCTTAAACATCGATTTATCCATTTTCGCCCTTTTCAACCGAATGTAATTGGATTCCTTTTGATAAAGCATCTTCCTCATTTGAAGCTGACACTCCGGGTTCAAACCGATTTTGTCCATTTCCCTTTCGAGTTGAATCCTCCGGAAATTCCTTTGCTTATAATTTTTCATTACGTTCTCTATGTGTTGCTCCATAAAAAATTTGTAAGCCTGAAAAGAAGAAAAAAAAAAAATTAATTGATATTTTCAAGGATTAAAAAAAATTGGTTGTTAGGTCTTTAGGGTTCGGGTTGGGGACTGATTCCGAATGACACCGGAATCTAACAAAATATGATATTTAAACAGCTTGAAACATTGTAAAACTGCAGCACATTTAAATTTTTTGAAATATTCTCGGAAATAACAATAGGCTGGCAAAAAAAAGTCAATTATTAAATTCTCGATCGGAAAAAAAAAAACTGTTAGCTCCGGAAATTCTTAAATTTACTAAAAAAAAATAAGAAAAAGCTGGAAAAGCCAATAAAACAGATTTCCAGTCTTGGAAATTTTTTTTTACTTCCGGGAAAAATTTCCCAGCTTTGGAAATTTATTCATTTCCGGGAAAAATTTCCCAGCTTTGGAAATTCATTTTTTAATCTCGGGGAAAACTTCCCAGCTTTGGAAATTTATTTTTTCTTCCCGGAAAACATCTTCCAGCTTTGGAAATTTATTTTTTAATTTTGGGAAAAACTTCTCAGCTTTGGAAATTTATTTTTTATTTCCAAGAAAAATTTCCCCGCTTTGGAAATTGATTTTTTATTCTTGGAAAACATCTCACAGCTTTGGAAATTATTTTTTTAATTTCGCGAAAAATTTCCCAGCTTTGGAAATTCATTTTTTAATCTCGGGGAAAACTTCCCAGCTTTGGAAATTTATTTTTTCTTCCCGGAAAACATCTCCCAGCTTTGGAAATTTATTTTTCATTCCCGGAAAACATTCCCCAGCTTTGAAAATTTATTTTTTAAATTCTGGGAAAAATTCCCAGCTTTGGAAATTTATTTTTTATTCCCAGAAAACATTCCCCAGCTTTGGAAATTTATTTTTTAATTTTGGGAAAAACTTCTCAGCTTTGTAAATTTATTTTTTATTTCCGGAAAAAATTTCCCAGCTGTAGAAATGCGTTTTTTATTTCCGGGAAAAATTTCCCAGCTTTGGAAATCTATTTGTTATTTCCCGCAAAAATTTCCCAGCTCTCGAAATTTCCAACTCATTAAAAATTACAATAAACGGACAAAAAAGTCTATTTAAAAAATTAACCATCATGGGAATTTATCTTTTTGTCTCCGGCCAGCTTACAATTCAAAAACGGGATATCATATTTTGCACCTTTTCCATTGCGGAAAATCGACAACTAACCTGCGGCGAATAAAACTGAAACGAATTCCTCCTTTCCTCCTCCTTTTCCTTGCTGATTTGCTTCCTTTCAGGTATCGGAGACTGATGATTAACTTTATACGCTGACGTGGGGGAGGAAGAAGGCCTCCTTTCGTTACTCCCGCTATTCCCGTTTTGCATTCCCGTACTATTATTATTTAAATTATTATTACTACTTAAATGATTGTCGTTATCGCTATTACAATTATTATTTATATTGTTGCTATTGCTGTTGTTATTGTTGTTGTTGTTGTTATTATTATTGTTGTTATTGCTAGTGTTTTTAATGTTGTTAAGGTTGATGTTGTTGCTGTTATTGTTACTATTTTTATTATTGTACAGTGTCGGAGGATGATGAGATGACGTGGGGATCCCCACGGTGTTTTCGGCAGTGGGCGAATAATTTTGAATGGGGGCTCTCCCGCTTTCGCTCGAGGAAACGGACAAGGGGCTGTCCGACCTTGGTTCTCCGGTTACGATCGGCGAGAATTTCCGCTGGAGCGGTGGATGATGAGTGGGTGTTGTAGAGGAACGAGGACCAGACGTGGCTTCTACCGTCGCCACTTGGGCCATATTTAATACCTATCAATGAAAAAGAAAAAAAATTAAAGTTAATTCAATTTCGAGCGTCTCTACGTTAAAGTTTAAGCTGAAAAATCCTTTCGGATGACCCAACCAAAATGTTAGTAAAGCGATATCACCTCAAAAATTTCGGTTAGGACAACCAATTTTTTGGTTCAACCAATCAAATTTGGTCAGCTGAGCCAAAAAATTGGTTGTCCTAACCAAAATTTTTGGGGTAATAATTGCTTCACTAACATTTTGGTTGGGTCAACTAAATTGTTTTTCAGTATAGGGGATTTTTCAAAATTTTCGAGTCTCCTCGAAAGATGGCGTGAGTAATAAAATTCAGAAAACCGTAACTATGCACATTATAGTTCTAAACCGGGCCACTGGATGGGGCTATAGTCTTGAGAGACGCAACATGTCTGCACTGAAAAACCTTTCGGTTGACCAACCAAAATGTTAGCAAAGCAAATATCATCCCAAAAATTTTGGTTAGGACAACCAATTTATTGGTTCAACTGACCACTTTTAATTGGCTGAACCAAAAAATTGGTTGTCCTAAACTTAACCAAAATTTTTGGGGCGATATTTGCTTTACTAACCTTTTGGTTAAGTCAACTAAATCGACTTTCGGTGTAATCGTTTAAAAGTATGCATCAGTCGTGGCAGCAGACAAATCGTAATTTTCATTTTACAGAAAAACGAAGGCAAATCTTGAAAATAGAAAAGCTAAGAAATCATTACAAAAAAATTGCGAAGACTTCTTAGTCTTCCTTGTCTCAACGTTTGTCTTTGTTTTTCCATAAAATGAAAAATAGGATTTATCTGCTGCCACGATAATGGCTACTCTTAAGTTGGGACTACGGCCGTATAGACGTCTATGGCCGTGAGCCGCCATAGTTGTTTACAAATCTCAACGACCAATCAAGAAGCGTCTCGCGTACAAGTAGCGCTTACGATGGTAGAAAGGAAGAACTAATTTTCGCGTAGTTAAGCGGGACAAGATCTCCCATGCATAAGGGATACACTGAAAAACGATTTAGTTGACCTAACCAATGTGTTACTAAAGCAAATATTACTCCAAAAATTTCTGCTAGGACAACCAATTTTTTGGTTCAGCTGACCAAATTTGATTGGCTGAGCTAAAAAATTGGTTGTCCTAACCGAAATTTTTGGGGTGATAATTGCTTTACTAACATTTTGGTTGGGTCAACCGAAAGGGTTTTTCAGTGAGGAGTTTCCGTTCCGGACCGGTCTATACGGCCGTGTTCCTATCCAATCTTGTCCAATATTTTTATTTATACTTACACCGGGAGCAGGACGACAACCGTCCTCCCCTGAATAAGGCGGAGGAGGCAAAGAATGATGAATTCCTTTCTGCATCGCTAAAGCTTGCATAGTGCTTGCGTAACTAGGAGGTTCGGTAGTAGGCACAGAGACCGGGCTGTTGGTGGTCGTCACAGGCGAAGCTGGAGTTTGCTTAGGCGAAGAAGATCCCACGCTCCCTCCCGATTTCGATGACGTAATAGAAAACTGCGGCATCTGAGTATGCTGTTTTTGTTGAATGGAAGATGCGTATGAAGGAGGAGGGATCGCAACTCCGTGGGGAGCCGGCTGCGGAGCCGTAGGAGCTATCGCAGTTTGCAAAACTGGCTTTTGAACTTGAGTACTTTTCACCCCTTGCATGATGAACGGAGGTTGAGTTTTGGCTTGACGGGAGCTTGCTCCCCAAGATTGAAGGGGCGTCGGCCTTGCTACGCCGACTCCGTTACTCGTGGGAGTCACCGAAGTAGAAACAGTTATTGGACTAGGAGAACCGATCGAATTGGGTGCGGAGTAAATACCGGAAGACGGACTCTTCCGATAATCCTGCGTCGGACTCTGACGGCTTTGAATCGACGCCGAATACGAAGGAGGAGGTAAAGGCCCTGGGGACGAGCTTCCCAATGGATAAGGAGGCGGGGGCTCAACCGGCGGATTGGATGGATAAAGGTTGAGCGCTTGGATTTGTTGAGTTAATCGTTGCTGCTCTTGAGGGCCGTTCTGGACGACCATCGGTTGCCGACCAGAACAAGTTGTCGAACCTAAAAAAAAAAAAGAAAAAACAAAAGAACATTAAAATTCTTGAACATTAATCATCGTAAAAGCCTCGCCCTCGGAAGCGGCGAAGCGAAACGTTAATAAAAATAAAATAAAAAAATGATATAAGAAGCAATTACCCGTTGAAGATGCGACAGGACTAGTGCCCCTTTGAGGAGGAGTTGGACCCGAACCAGCAGATCCAGGGAGTGCAGCCGGTGGCCTGGAAGAGACGACAGGAGCCGGTGACATTCTCTTCAGAAGATGCTGCATGTTGCTCATTGCATTCGGATTCGGATACGGGGCATGGGGAGGAGGTGGAGGGGGCGGCGTGGAGCTGCACCTTGGAGGAGGGGGAGGAGGAGGCTCCGAGAAACTGCTCGGGGAATACTGCCGACTCAACTGGGTATGGGGCGAATCCGACCTGGAGCTCCCGGCTCCGCTGTCTAAAGCTGGACTCCCCCTGTAAAGGCATAATTCCCTTTCCAAACTCGGTTTCCGAATTAATTTCGAGTTCAAAGACGGCAACCCGGACGACGAGCCCTTCGACAATCCATTGACGGTCGTTTCGTTTTGTTTGGCGAGGTGCTCGATCGGAGTTCCAGGATCGAATCTTTTCAGAACTCGAAGGTTATCCTAAAAATAAAGGAAAAAAGCGAATGAGTACACACCAAAAAACGTATTTCATTTTGTATTATTTATACAAAAATTGGGGCATGCATAATTTTTACAAGATTTATGCTTAATTTTTTAAAGCACGAAAATCTGGATATATATAATTTTTTTGAAATCATAAAGCAGAAAAATTTGCAAAGACTGTGCTTATTCAACTTTTTTCCATTTTATGCATAGTTATATTGGAGGATGAAAAAAAATTATGCATACTTATCTATGCATAATTATATTGGAGAATTAAAAAATTATGCATACTTGATTATGCATAATTATATTGGAGGATGAAAAGAATAATGCATATTTATTTATGCAAAATTGTATTGGAGGATGAAAAAAATTATGCATACTTGTTTATGCATAAATATGTTAAAAGATGAAAAAATTATGGATATTTATTTGTGCATAAATATGTTAAAGGATGAAAAAAATTCAACACACTTATTTATGCATAATTGTATTGGAGGATGAAAAGAATTATGCATACTTATTTATGCATAAATATGTTAAAGGATGAAAAACATTAAACACACTAATATATGCATAATTGTATTAGAGGATAAAAAAAATTATGCATACTGGTTTATGCATAAATATGTTAAAAGATGAAAAAATTATGCATAAATTATTTATGCATAAATAATTGCATATTATATAATATTGTACTGCATATTATATAATCTTGCATATTATATTATATTTATGCATAATAATTGCACATAAATTATTTATGCATAAATATGTTGGATGAAAAAAATTAAACACACTTATATATGCATAAATGTATTGGAGGATAAAAATTATGCATACTGGTTTATGCATAAATATGTTGGGAGGATGAAAAAAATTATGTACATTTATTTATGCATAATCGTATTAAAGGGTGAAAAGTATTATGCACAGCGCCGGCTTTAGGCATGTGCCTTCCGTGCCCATGCACGTACTGTCCAAATTTTAGGGGCGCAAAAATGAAGAAAAATTGCTCGTTTGCCGTTTATTATTAAGGTAAAAAAAGATTATAAAAGATGAAAACTAATATTAGGAACAAAAAAATAAAATAAAATAAAAAATAAAACTGGGGGTGGGGAAATATTGTAAAAAAATTTGAAGCAGTGCGCAAAAAAAGATGTTTGCACAGGGTGCCAAATTTTTAAAGCCGGCGCTGATTATGCATACTTGTTTATGCATAAATATGTTAAAAGATGAAAAAATTATGCATACTTATTTATGCATAAATAAGTAGATAATAGAGGATGAAAATAGAGGATGAAAAAAATTAAAAGCACTTATTTATGCATAAATATGTTGGAGGATGAAAAAAAGTACGCAAAATTATTTATGCGTACTTATTTATGCATAATCATATTGGAGGGTGAAAAGAATTATGCATATTTATATTGGAGGATATAAAAATTATGCATACTTATTTATGCATAAATATGTTGGGAAGATGAAAAAAATTAGGCACACTTATTTATGCATAATTGTATTAAAGGGTGAAAAGTATTATGCATACTTGATTATGCATAAATATGTTAAAAGATGAAAAAATTATGCATACTTATTTATGCATAAATATGTTGGAGGATGAAAAAAAGTACGCAAAATTATTTATGCGTACTTATTTATGCATAATCATATTGGAGGGTGAAAAGAATTATGCATATTTATTCTGGAGGATATAAAAATTATGCATACTTATTTATGCACAATTATATTGGAAATGAAAAAAAAAAAAAAAAAAAATTCGGTAAAAAAGTTGCGTTTTTCAACATAATTTATGCACTTTATATGTATGTCCAATTTTTTGTAGAATTTATGCATGATTTTTATATAACTTATGCATCTCTTTTTCGTACGGGCCACCCCATCCTCATATTTATCTTTCCCTTAGCTTTTCCATTGCGAGTTTCCGTCTTTTTCGTTTTTTTTTTTCATTCAAAAACCTTCATTGCCACTGTGCAAAAGAATTTCCAGCGCAAAATTCCGATACTTTATTACATGTTTATACCCGTATTTCATAAATATTTACATATTTTTCTATGAATGAATAAACCTACTATTTTAGCATGGGACTATTATTTACATTTTTATTGCTGGATATTAGTAAGTAAATACTATCATTATTTAGCATATATCTTATTTCATTCCCTTCCACGTATTTTCAAAAATCCACACAGGTTCTTACAACTTTTTTTTTCCGAATATAAAATCGACTTCCCTAAATTACGAAAAAAAAAAATTAATTAATTTATAACTCAACATTTTTTCAAGATTTTTTAGAACAAAAAGCTTGAGTAATTTATTGCTTTTAATGTGTCACAGAAAAATTCATTAATTCGAAATAAAAAATCTAAAGTGATTGATGATTTTTTTTTTTTTCGTAAATTTGAACTTTCAAACTCTCTTGATCTATTAGTCCTGACCTTTTTATACTTCTGTTTAACTTTATCTGGTTTTAATTAATACATAAGGAAAATGAATTTTTATCGTTTGAAAAGAGGGGGAAGGGGGGGAAGAAGAAGAAAAAAAAAAGTCACATTTTGGACAATAATTAAAATGTGGCGTGGGAAATGAAACCAGAACGAACTTGTGCTTGTTTCGCTTGAGGCCAGCATCTTAAATCTCATCTCGATCATAACGATGTCTAATTTAAAAAACAAGTGACCAAATTATGTTTTGACAGAAATAGTGACATGGACATCGAAATCGTCAAAACTCGAAAGTTGAAATCGTATTTAAAGTACGAATCCTTCTTTTTTTTTTTTTTTTTTTTTGTCATCGTCTAAAAAATTTTGTTTATGAAAAAGATCAATAAACTTTTCGCCTTGGTCTAAATTGCCAAGCTTCCGTTTCAATGTGATTTAGATAAAAGAGCCACTGATTTATTTTGTATTTGTTTTTTTTTTTTTTTTTTTACACAATTTTTAGCTTATAAGGAATTCGATTTTCGAACAGTTTTGGGCGGATTCGAGAAATTTTTTTTTCTTTTTTAAATTGCTTTCGAGCAATTTTGCTATCGGTTACAAAACAGAATGTTGGGGCGAAAATAATTTCTTCAAAAAAGAAATTTAAAAAAAAAATGTAAATAAAGAAAGGGACCGAAAAAAAAAACGGTTGCAGTAGTCTTCATCGATGTGATTTATATTGTATTATGTCTGGTCTGAGGGCGAAGGAATAACCTGCAATTAACCGAGGTAAAACACTCGTTTGTGGAAACATCTCTAACTTTTTCTTCACCGGAATACCCCGTGGGCCTTTGTTAACTCGTAATTGTTCTCTAACCAAAGGCTATCATGTTAAATATGACGAAATCTCATTTTTAAAGGCTGTTTCAAGGTTATCATGTACCAAATTTCAAGTTATACGCGGATTAAACAATTATTCCAACCTCGTAAGATATTTTATTATTATTATTATTAATATTCCATATTTTTTAAAATTAGTCTTAACGGTCGGATCGAACTCATTGTGAAACACAAAAAATATTAACCCTGTTAAGAACCGAAAAAATAACTGATTAACCTTCCTGTAACGTTCTGGGACGAAGTTTATAGGGCAATACGGGACTACTTTAATCTTTATGTAAAGAGATTTGTCGTTCCTATTTTTTATTTTCAACAAGAAAATCTTTGAGCTTGGAGCGGAAAAAAAAATCGACAAAAAACGACGTTTCAGTTTTTCTCATAGAAACCATCTTCGGAGCAGAGACAAACAAAAATATTACAGGGTGTTTACTGAAAATGCTGCCCCTGTAAGCGACTTCAGCGTAACTCCATTTTGAAAACAACTCAAATAGAACCGTTGTTGACAAAAGCTAAACATCAGAAAGAAGCTATTGTTTACAAAATGGAGATACGCTGAAATCGCTTACAGGGGCAGAATGATAAACGAAATTAAAGGACTTTTAAAGGTGTATTTTTGAAAAAATAAAGGACCTAATTGCGCAATACTTTCTTCTTTTTGAAAGGGCTTCTACCATATGTTACGGCTGATTAAGAATCATGCTTAATTTAAAGGGTGTAAACTCACTATGGAATGTTGGACCAACATGTTGGTATAACAAGTTGGACAAACATGTTGTACCAACTTGTTGTACCAACATATTTGACAAAGGGTGCAAATTCATTATGGAATGTTGGACAAACATGTTATACCAACTTGCCGGAATGTTAAACGAACTTGTTGTACCCACATGTTGGTCCAACATTCCATAGTGAATTTGCACCCAAAGAAACAAATCGACTATTGCAGAATTTAGGGTGCTAATTCACTATGGGATGTTGGACCAACATGTTGGTATAACAAGTTGGACAAACATGTTGTACCAACTTGTTGTACCATCTTGTTGAACAAACAAACAAATCGACTATTGCAGAATTTATTCCTAGGGTGCAATTCCTAGGAGGGAATTCACTATCGAATGTGGAACCAACATGTTGTACCAACTTGTTGCACCGACATTCCACACTAATTTCGCGCGTAGGAGTAAATTCTGAAATAGTCGATTCGTTCGTTTGTCAAACATGTTGGTACCTCTTTATCAGACAAGCAACATTGTAATGGACTTGTTATCTATGGCTGAAGCTCGATTTTTAAGGCTAAATTCGTTAAAAAAAATTATGGAGAGGCGTTTAAAATTTTTATTTAAACTAAATTTTAGGAGCAAGGAAGGTGTTCCGTGGGACGGAGTCAGACAACCTATTCAAGTATTTCATGCGATGAATCTTGTTAACGCAGCAAGAATAAATTTTGCTCCATACGAAGAAGACATTTTGAGTTACGAGCATGATATAGAGAATCGGGACTTTACTATAATAGCCAAAATGTCACTAGGCTACTACCTGGATAAACACTCTTATTGGTCTCTAAAACACAGTGTGATATTTTTTTTTTTTTATTCTTTATTTGGCTTTCGGAGCGTATCCATTGGCCATGGACTAAGTATTTCCCACCACCGGTTCTAGCTTTACTGACAACTACTTGTACAATGAGGTTAAGATGATTGCATTTGTAGTTTCCATTATCCCCGCTAGAGGGGAGGAGGCTTCATGGTCACCCATCCAGCAGTTATCCGCTCTCAATGCTGCTTAACTTCATTGATCGCGATGATACTGCCTTGAATCGGTCAACACTCCGACCCCTACAGTGTGATATAATAAGATTAACATCAAAAGAAAAAAGCATCGACTCACAACATAATCTCTTTATGGCTATGCGCTGCCTTCTTCTACACGGAGAAAACGCAGAAGTAAATCTAACTAAATATATTAGTGGGAAATCGACGGACTAATAATATTAGTCAGCCAAACTATTTTTTTAGTTAGACTAACCAATAAAAAATTTTTTTTTTACTTAAATCAACTAAAAAAATAGTTTGACTGAATAATTATATTAGTCCGTCGATTTTCCACTAATATATTTACAGTCAACCTCGGTTATAGTGGCCTCGGTTATAGTGGAATTTCGGTTATAGTGGACAAACTCGTCCGGTCCCAGTCCCATTCCCTATATTGCAATGTTAAATTACCTCGGTTATAGTGGACCGAGACCTCGGTTATAGTGGACAGGTTTTTAAAGATATTATTGATTTCAATGTGAATTTTTCGGCATAAACAACCGTTTTCAAAGATTTTTTTTCTTTTTTCACGAATGAACATGCTGCATTACAATCAAAAAATGTTTTCTTTTTGTTTTTATTTGTTAGTTGAGCTTAAAATGTCGAAAAGAAAAGCATTTTCGTTAGATGAAAAAATTAAAGTTTTAAACAAATTGAAAAATGGCGGTACTCAGGCGGAAATATCAAAAAAGTATGGTATTGCAACTTTTAAAACAGGCTCGAATTACAAATTTTTTCTTTAAAGTTGCAAGTGCTTAAATATACGATTGTAATTCACGCTTTTTTTCAATTACCACTTCATTTTACTTTTTTCATTTTTTTCTACCGAATTTTTTCGACCTCGGTTATAGTGGACTACATTTGGCCGGTCCCTTGAAATCCACTATAGCCGAGGTTGACTGTAGTTAGATTTACTCCTGCGTTTTCTCAGTGAGTGCGGGTCATAAGATAAACATCAAAATAACTTTCAATTTACATGGTGAACTTTTTATGATTATGTGCTGGCTCTCTTTCATGTGCGGATCATAAGATCAACATCAATCTACAGGATTCTGAAAATGGATAAAAAAATTTATATTGGAACCCTCTCTCGAAACCCAATCTTAATCATCAACGATGACATCCATAAACTACATAGTCACAAAACAAATCACTAAAGTTAAAATAACGGAGCGGATAAGCCCCAAAGCAAGCCCCAAAGTCGCCCACACTAAATCATCGACTCTTAGGTCTTCAATAAACAAACCATCCGCGTTGAAGAGTCATAAAACTGCGATTACAAGTTCATCCGATAAATCCAAAAAAGAAAAAAAGGATAAAACTAAAACTAAAACTAAAACTAAAACTATAAAAATTTTCGATACATCCGCATCTAATAAACCGTCTAAGACCTCAAATCCTAAAAACTACGAAAACTCCATTTCCACACCGGAAAAAAGCTCGGTAATATCCGAGGTAAATACCACTGCAATACATAAACCGACTAAATTTTTTTCTACAACGGAAAATGATATCGATGCAAATTCGCCAAAGGAGCATTCTCTTGACTGTACTGAGCCGGAAACTCAGAAATCAGGAAACAACAATAACTTGACCCCTCAGTGTAGCAATGGAATCATTAACGAGACGTTGGAGGAATCATTTTTGTCATCGTTCTCAAGAACGATGTCACTCACTCAGAAGCTAGGGATTGCAATATCGGTTTCGGTAGTACCGGTTTTCCGGTAAATTTTGATACCGGTACTACCGTTAAAAAACCGTCGGCACTACCGGTTTTTTTTCCAAAAATGAAAAAATTGATATAAGGTAAAGTTTAATTCAAAATATTGAATTATGATTTTATTTTTATTTCAACTCGAGAAATTCTTCGAATTCATTGCGTTGAGTCATAACAGAAGCGCTATATCTTTGATTCGAAGCAATCTCTGCTAGGAAATTTTCACGTAATTGTAATTTTTTTTTTTTATTTATTTCAAATTTTAAATGCGAACATTCTAAAACAATTCTTAAAAGGTTTCTTAGGGTACGAATTCACGATGGAATGTTGAACCAACATGTTGGTACAACATTCCACACTAATCTCGGCGTAAGAGTAAATTCTGCAATAGTCAATTCGTTAGTTTGTCACCAACAAGTTGGTGCAACATGTTTGTAACTTGTTGGTCAAAACCAGCCAACATGTTGGTTCAACATTTCATAGTGAATTTGCACCCTTCAAAAAGAAAATTTATAAATCTTAAGAGCTAAAAAATTTTATTTAGCTCTTATTATATATATCTAGGAGTAATTTGTAATTTTTTTTTCTAAATTTTCAATTTTTTCATTTTTTAAATATAACAAATATTCTTTTTCTCTAAGTTTACATTGTGAATAGCTGCTTAGGCTTAAGGGTTCAGTTTAAACTTAAATAGGTAAGGTAATGAATTTAGATTCTACACTTACACCCTTAAAAACTACGAATTTGAATACCATGACATGAATAAGGTTTAGAATTTTCGGTAGTACCGGTAGTACCGGTATTGGGAAAATGAATACCGAAAATACGGGTATTGGAAAAAGTCCGGTATTTTGCAATCCCTACTCAGAACCTAAATGGTTTCAACCTCACGTTAAAATTAAAAATTAAAAAGTGTTTTTGTTCATCATCATTATGAAATTAATTGTTAATAGCAATTTTTCTTCAAAATAAAAAATAATAAAGGACTTTAAGGAAATAAATGACTGAATAAAAAAAAATAAAGGATGAATAAAGGACTTTAAAGGAAACAAAGGACAGTAGACACCCTGAACCTAATGACATCGATTCTCTTGATAAATTTCATATACGATTAGTAAACTCACCGAAACAGTCGAGTAGAAGAGTTAAAAATTACATAAAGAAATACAACAGTGGGGTAAAACCCCTTAAAATTATTTCAGAAACATAAAAACAACGCCATTCCTCTCTATCCAAGATGTAAACATACATGCGAACGAGATGTCAGCGCAGAAACGTGGAATCAGGGAAATGATAAGAAAAAGAGCGAGATGTCAGCGTAAAACGTTTGATCTTTTATTATTGAAATTCTAACGGCTGCCTAAGGAAGCATTATTAGCAAAAAGTAAACTTTTTGCAGAGGGGTAGGAGTGGCGTATCATTTTTTAAGCGGAATATCAAAAGGAAATTTATGCAAACGACTGTAACCTCTACTACTAATGGCTACATAATGTTACTTAATAAGTGGTACTAATCGCTTTCATAACCTAATGGGAAAATTCCGTACTTTGTGGAACTGAGTCTCTCTTGAAAGCCTTGGATCTCTTGGCAAGAGTCAAATTATTCGCTCTTGTGATTCCTGGGAGAAAGAAAATTTCCAACGGTACGTTGGAAATTGGAGTCCCCTCCAAAGGTTCAGAAATGTCTAATTTTCTGTAATTCCTATAAGTTCTAAATTCAAATTTTCGTTCTAAAATCTCTATAAAAATCGTATGTTGACCTACACTCAGGGAAAAAAATTGCTAATGCGAAAGCAAAAATGCCTTGTGACAAAACATTTTCTTAAAATTAGAGTTTCGAGTTTTTTCCAAAAAATAAAGTAGCTTCCTCAAAAATGAAGTTATGCAATTACAATATTCAAGATGGCGGATGGTTGTAAAATCTTATTTAAAATATTACGTTTTTTTTTTTTTCACTAAATTCGAATTTTGTAAACGCTTTATTTATTGCTCTTTTTTATTCTTATGAACTTAAAAATCCAAGTAAATAACAGGTGGACGGTCATTTATGAAATATTTAAAGAGAATTCTTCACCTATGTTTAGCTTATGGGCAAAACATCTGTTTCTGTGCAGAGGCGTTTATAAGTTTAAAAATAATAGAAACTAAATATTTTGGGGCGTTTTTTAAACTGCTAATTTTGAATCTCAAGTCCAAATTTTGAAAAAATTGAAATTAAAGATGGATGGATATATAACTTTCAAGTTTTCAGTTTTCTTAATTATTATTATTTGAAAAATAGTCGGTTTAAAAAAAATTAAGACAAGTTCATTTTTCGGGAGGCAGTTAATTTAAGACCAAATGATTATCTGGGGGGCCGCATGTGCACCCTACGTAAAATCGGATGTTAGATTTGAAATCAGGGTGCCGGAAAACATTTAAATCGACACCCATAAGTAATTTTTCCGATAATTTAAAAAGTTTGTTTTCTGGGGGGCCACCAGCGCCCCCCATGTAAAAACAAATTTCAGATTCGAAACCAGCGACCCCGAAAACCCCTTAATTCATACAAATAATAATAAAAAATCCTCGTGAAAAAGGTTAAAAAAATTAAAAATGAGTTTGCATCACCAGTTGCATAACTGAGCAATATCGGGCGCACCATTTTTTTTTTTTTTTTTTTTTTTTTTTTTAAATGTCCCTTTGGCCAGCGCTTCACCTTTATAGATATAATACATAAATATAATACAGGAATGAGGTATTTCCAATTTTCGAAATATGGCCGGCAAAAAAAAAAAAAAAAAATTAAACAGCAGCATTGAAAATCAAAAATCGTAAGATGCTTGCAGATCGTGTCAAGACCTGAATTATCAACCAAATTTGTAAAATTAGATGCTTTTAAATAATCTTTTCTTGTAGGTCCCCCATTCAGGCTCGAACAGGGTGCGACAAGCAATAATAATAATCCAGTCCATGCCTGCCCGCATTCCGAACCTTTAAATCAAAAAAAAAAAAAAAAGCAGACGAAATCGTGGCGGCATCACACCGGACAATGTAAATCAAAAAATAATAATAAAAAAAAAAAAAAAAAAAAAAATTATAGATGTTAACGGCGATGTCATCTTCATCATGACCCCATTTTGGCCACTGACTCCTTCATTTGGAATGCTTTTCACTTTGACATAATGAATCATGGTATACCTAATGAATCATTTCTCATGTGATTCAGGACCGATCCAAAGGGGTCTCTCTCAACGTTCAAAGGTGAAAACAATAAACCTGTTATGTACACAAACAAAGACCCTAGGTCCATCTCCTTCGAGGAAAACCAAAAAAAAAAAAAACGAAATGGAAAATAATAACAGTGAGTGGTCACATATATCAATTTGTGTTTATTTTTACGAGTTTGAATTAGT
Organism: Liposcelis bostrychophila; assembly: GCA_037577465.1. Taxonomy (NCBI): domain Eukaryota; kingdom Metazoa; phylum Arthropoda; class Insecta; order Psocodea; family Liposcelididae; genus Liposcelis; species Liposcelis bostrychophila. The sequence goes on along the minus strand of CM075213.1, from coordinate 38,059,039 downwards.
ATGGCGCCGTCATAAAAACTCTAATAATGATTTTTAAAACAAAAAACTGTCTCATTTTTATGCGAAAAAAAGAAAAAAAAATTGATGCAACTCAGGTATATCTTTAAAAAAAAAAAAAAAAATCTATTGAATTATACATAGGTTAAAAATCATTTTCGAATGTTGTGTAAATTTTAAATAAAAAAAAAACCAATCGAAAATATTAATAAACAAGCGTATGTGGTATACAAGTCATAAATCAATCGAAGTCTGCGGAAAGCAATTTTTTTTGCGTACCTTAAAAAAAACCGATCCATTTTTTAGAAAGAACCACCTACCTAAAAATGTATTCATCGATAAGACTACCCACTGTTTCTATTTACAAGAAAAAAAAAAAAAGGAATTCGTGGATGGTTTACTTCCGCTTGTTCGGTTCCTATGCGGTATCATTAACTGCAAAAAAAGTAAAAAAAAAAAAAAAAAAAAAAAAAAAAAAAAAGTAGGACCTCAAAACTTGGCCCGCGCTTGGAAACGATCCAACGCATAATAGTCGACAAAAAAGTTATAAAATTCCGATCTGAATTTTTACAATATAAAACGAATTGTCGTCAATTTTAAATAATGAAGTAAAGTCCTCCAAAAAGTGGTTAATTGACCCGACAAACTCCCAATTGCATTTAAAAACAAATGAGATGTCCATTGATCTTGTCGTGTTCCCCGTTTGATTTATGAACTTTCGGAAGAAAATTAATTTTAAAAAAAAGAAGAGAGCGAAAAAAAAATCGAATAAAAAAAAATAAAAATAAAATAATAATAATAATAAAAATTACCACGCTGAAGAAAAAAAAAAAATCTCGCGTAAATATTTAAAAAATTTTAAAATTATTAGAAAAAAAATTTATAAAAAATAGTGTTTCACACATATTAAACCAATTAAATAAACACAAAATAGAAAGCGAGTATTTTTACGGCTTGGCTAGCATCGAAGGTTGGTATGTAAAATATGCAGAACAATATGTAACAAGAATTCGCAAATTGACTCCTGCCAAAATTAAATGGGCAATATACAAATAGTGGTTGATTCTATCCGCCAAAATAAATATCGGTTCACAAAGGAAAAAAAAAATAATAATAAGGGATTTCGATTCCTTATGAATCCTTAAGCTCAACAATAGGGATATAACAGGATGATGCGGCAATGATTAAAAAGAAAAAAAAAAAGTATTGAATGGGTAGGTGGGAAAAACCTTCGCAAACGTTAAACGTGTTAAGTCATTTCCCGTGGAGTTCAACGAATTTTAAAATTTGTTCTAATTTCGAGTAATTTTTTTTAAATTTTTTTAAAAAATATTCACTCATAATAATTTAATAACGTAACTTGATGGAGAGCGATTATTCGGCGCTGCATATCCCTCTTAGGTATATCCAATCAAAATCCACGATTATAAACCAATTAACAGCTTGCTTTATACATCATCATTTTAGGGCGATTACGTTTCCAATCAATAAAAAAAAAGTATAAAAGTTAGAGCTATTTTAAAGTTAAATGGTCGCAATGCAGAGAGAATTAGAAATAATAAGGCCGAGGCTGAAAATCGCACTGGAGAATTATAATTTTTTTAAAGAAGCACTGAGGGGTCAAGTATCTGTTTTTTTTATTGTTTTTTATTTTCCAACAAAAATTTTTATTGTTTGTTCTGGAACTGACAGCGTTTAATAAGTAAATATGCTTGTTCCGGAACAAACAATTTTTAATGCATTATCTGTTCTGGAACAAGCTTTGTTTGTTCTGGAACTGACCGCATTCAGTAGGTAAATTGCCTGTTCCGGAACAGACAATTTTTTATTGATTGTTGCTGAACTAACAACTTGAAATTCATTGTCTGTTCCGGAATAAGCATTATTTGTTCTGGAACTGACAGCGTTTAATTAGTGAATATGCTTGTTCCGGAACTAACAATTTTTAATTCATTGTCTGTTCTGGAACAAACTTTGTTTGTTCTGGAACTGACCGCGTTCAGTAGGTAAATTGCCTGTTCCGGAACAAACAATTTATTGATTGTTGGGTACGATTTTAAATTGTACTTATTAAATTTTGTTTGTACTTTTAAATTGTAATTTTTTTAAAACGTTGGTAATGATTTTAAGTTTATTGTCTGTTCCGGAACAAGCGATTTTGTTCCGGATCAGACAACACTTTATAAGTCAATTGCCTGTTTTGGAACCATCCAGTTTTTTATTGATTGTTCCGGAACTAATAATTTTTAATTCATTATCTGTTCTAGAACAAGCATTGTTTGTACCTGAACTGACAGCGTTCAGTAGGTAAATTGCCTGTTCCGGAACAAACAATTCTTTATTGATCGTTGGGGAACAAACAATTTTAAATTTATTGTCTGTTCCAGAACAAGCAATTTTTTATTGATTGTTGCTGAATTAACAACTTAAAATTGATCGCCTGTTTCGGAACAAGCAGTGTTTGTTCTGGAGCGTTTAATAAGTAAATTGCCTGTTCTGGAACGAACAATTATTTATTGATTGTTCCGAAACTAACAATTTTAAATTCATCGTGTGTTCTGGAACTGACAGAGTTTAATAAATAAATTGCCTGTTCCGGAACAAGCAATGAACCAAAACGTGTCAGTTCCGGAACAGACAATATTTGTTCTGGAACAAACAATAAAAATGTTCCGGAACATACAATGAACTAAAAATTGTTGGTTCCGGAACAATCAATGAAAATTTGTTTGTTCCGGAACAGGCAATTTAATAATTAAACGCTGTCAGTTCCAGAAAAACACTGCTTGTTCTGGAACATACAATGAACTTAGAATTTTTAGTTCAGCAACAATCAATAAAAATTTGTTTCTTCCGGAACCGGGAATTTAATAATTAAACGCTGTCAGTTCCAGAACACAATGAATTAAAAATTTTAGTTCCGGAACAATTAATAAAAAATTGTTTGTTCCGGAACAGGCAATTTACTTATTAAACGATTTTGTTCTGGAACAGACAATGAATTTAAAATTGTTAGTTCAGCAACAATCAATAAAAAATTGTTCCGGAACAGGCAATTGACATATAAAAGGCTGTTTGTTTCGGAACAAGCAATGAACCAAAACGTGTCAGTTCCGTAACAAAAAGTGAAAAAAAAAACATGGACACTTGACCCTTCAGAGCTTCCGTAGTTTTTGACTCAAAACCATTTTTCGGGAACCCAAATTTGGTGGAATAAAATAGGACCAATTTTAGATTTCGAACTTCGAAAGAACCGCATGTGAATCTGGCATAACTCGGTGAAAGGGTCATTCAATAATTTTTTTTATCAAAGGAAGAAAGCTCGAATTTAGGAGAATAAAATAAAATCCGTTTCCAGTTACAAGTTTGAAAAATATTAGGTGCGAACGTGGCAGTTGCTCAATTTTTGTGTCGAATATATCGGTATTGTAACCCACAGCTTTTTTTGTTTTGTTGCTATAAATTTGAGAACCGGATTTTCTGAAAGCTCGAATTTAGGAGCATAGAAAAGCGTCTATTTTAAAATTCGAGCTTTTCATTTTAACGCCCGGAAAGTTAGCAGTACAAAGTTGATAATGCAAATAACGATTTTGTTTTAAAATCTCAAATTCTAAAATTTGCTTTTCCTGAAAGCTCAAAAAAAATCTCCAAAATATTGCTATCGTTTTTATAATTTGAACTTTTTATTCTACTGCTGACTTCACGGACCCGAAAAATCTCTGATTGAAACTAAGGCGAGAGGTTAAAACAGATGTAAAACAAGAAAAAGAATGAAATCAAATTTTTTACTTTCTATAAAAAAAATAGATTTCTTGACTCAAATTTTTTGTTATAATTAAGAACCGAAAAATTCTTCGGATTTTATTAGGAATATTTTTCTCGACGTCCCGCTTCCAAACTGGTCACGCATCCCTTGTATTACCTATCAATCAAAACCGAAATAAAATATGTTTGCTAGCCAGATGCTTTGATTTACTCCCGAGCTTAAAAAAATCGTAACAAAAAAAAAAAAAAAAATCTTTATATTTTCTTTTGGATGGTGCTCCCACACATGTGGGACAGTGGAATGTGCTTCTTAAGGAAAACAACAAAATTAAAAATAGCTAATCCATTTCTAATTGACTTTTTAAACTCGTGAAAGAACGCTTTTGATATTTTAAGAAAAAACTTCATGGGCTAGTACCAAATATGATGCAAGACAAAAAAAAAAATGTTTAATTCAAAATTGGAATCGTCAAAGGTTTTTCCTGCATTTTGACTCCTGCCTCCGAATGCACCCCATGGAGTCAGTTGTAAAAAATGTCTAGCCTTGATAATTTTTGGACTTAGGAGGATGGTCTTTCTAGTAACTAAGTAAAAGAAAAATTTTGAAGGCTGCACTTTTTTCTCATGAGTTTTATCCCAGAGGGAGCACTATGCGGCTAAAGTAGACTTTCGAATAAAAAGTGAAAATTTCTTTAAAAAAATATGATTTTTTTTTTTTTTTTTTTTTTTTTTGTTATCAGGGATTTGAAGCTGGTAAAAGTTAGTTGGAGCCGACTCGGAAAAGAACTTGTCTCGAACGTCCCAGACGTTCCCAATCAGAAAAACGCTTCAAATTTTGTATGCAACACATTAGATTCATTATCGTTAACATCGTTGCTCCCTATCAATTACAAATGATCAAATCAACAACAATAACTAATTTAATTAACAATTACATTAAATTAATTTAATTAGCTTTTTTTTCTTTAACTACCTCTTTAAATTCGAATTTCGTAGTCGAGCCCAGACTTCTTTTAATAATAAAAAAAAACTACATCGAAGAGAGGTATGAAAGGATTACGTGGTTATTAATGATACCGAGGAGATCGGAAAAAAAGAAATGCCTGTGTCATACTATTCGTACAATACTCTTTTTTTTATGTCATAAATTCCTATTCTTTGTTGTGTCATGTTACGCGTGTGTAATCTTCGGAACAATTGATAAGTATACTACACTAAACATTGATCGCAGCTGTCTTACATTCCATTTAAAACAAATATATGATACCGAACAGCTGTAATGTTAAAAAAAATGTTTATGCTTATTTTTTTTTTCTTATACGGGCTCAAAGGTAAGATGCCGTTTTTCTTTTTTCCGGAAAAAAATTAACGAATTAAAAAAAAAATAATAACCCCCCCCCCCCTTCCTCTTCCTCTTCCTCTTCCTCTTCCACTCCCAGCCACCCACACGATCGATTTCTAAGCCGGAGTCGATCGCGAAATTAATTTAAATCCAATTAAAAAATCTATTTTTAACCAGGCAATCCCTCTTGAACGTTGTTAAAATGTTTTAACGTTTTTTTTTTTTTTTTTTTTTTTTTTTTTTTTTTTTGTGTTTGAAATTATTTTCGTTCATGTCTCATGTTGGCAAAACGAATGTTCTGAGAATAGAAAGCATTTCCATCAGTCATTGAAAAGAATGGGCTCGACCCCCTGCAACTCAAAAAAAAAATTTTCTTTTTTTTTTAGCTCTGGTCTATTGTCGCATATATTTCGCATCACCTTTTCCATAATTTTTCATTTTAGAAAAAAAAGTGGACAATAATTAAAAAGCATGCGCATAAAATCACTTCTTTTGACAGAATAAAATCGAGGAGACAGAAAAAAAAAATTAACTTTTTTTTTTTACGCCCCAGATGTTTAGTGCATTTTTTCTTCATTTTTTTTTTTTTTTTTTTTAAATGTTGGAACCTGGTTTAGAAAAAAAAATTTACGATGATTGGTTTCATAGTTTGGAATGGGTCGACTGTCAAATATTTTCGTCTGCATGTATTATATTATCAAATATTCCTGTCATGGGTTATTGTGATAATAAATGAGAAGGAAAAAAAAATGATTTAAGTTTTGTCTCTCTCGCAGTCTGAAGAAGAAAAACGTTACATTCTCCCACGCATGATAAAAGTCTGCGTTTTTAAAATATAAAAAAAAAATATATTTAATGCATACTCGTAAAAACTAAATCTGCATATCTCAACTTTTTTTAACCCGTTGCATTAGAATGTCGTTTAAAATTTAAAAAAATCAAATCCATGGCAAAATCATCCAAAAATCTCAATTTCCAACATAAAACTGAGCACTGTAAGCATCAGCTAAAAAGCTCCTACAATTTTATGATTAGGCAAACAATAAACGTCTATTTATATGAAAGAGAAAATGGATATTTTCGCGTTACGTTATTTTTAAAAAAATATTCTCGGGTATTCTCTAGATCCCTACGAACTTTAAGTTTATATATTTTCCAAATTTCGGTTTAAATTAAAGAAATTATAAAAGCAAACCCAGTTGTGGATCACAGCTGGAAAGAGAACCATTAAAAGGCCGGAAGGACCGGCACCAAGAACCGAATCCTAAAACCAGAAATTCGGTTCGGTTTTTTTTTTTTTTTTTTTTTTTTTGAAAACCATAACAGAGCCTTGAAATTTATCTTTGAAAGAACACAAACGCAAACTAAAACCCTGATTCCCATTTTAGGAACCCGAACCGGAACCAGGCCATCCATTAGAAAACGAAAGTTCGAAGACTAAAAAATTGCTACCGTAGATCGGGGTGAAGTTGAAAGGAAATGCAAAAAAAGATTCCAGGTTTATTTTAGGCACTAAAAACAAATTTTTTTACTTAAGTATCCCAAAAACAATATCCATTTAATGAAATAAAAAAATTTTACTTCTAGTGCCTAAAATAAACCTAGAATTATTTTTTTATACTTCCTTTCAACTTCACCCCAATCTACGGTACCATTATTAGTGTAATAGCGACCAAAACTACTTCAACAATTCCAAGCCACAAACCGAAGGCTTAGAATTCTAAAAAACAAGAACAATTTCCTAAAAATAAGAAAATTTTAAGGGTCAGCAATAAGCAAATTTGAGACCTTTCCATGGACGTTCCCGAAAATTGTTACAAAAAAAAAAAATCCTAAAAAAAATTTCCTTACTTTTAATTTTCCTAAAAATAATTATTCGTACAATTTCTTTTCCTAAAATTTAAATTCATAATTTTGAAATCCTAAAAAAATTTTCCTACATTTTTTTTTTTCCTAAAAAAGTTTATAATTTTTTTTCTTATAAATTAAGCTAATTTAAAATAAAGTAAAATCAGTCAACGTTTTAATGAGCCAAAGCTGCTGGACACATATCCTTGGGAGAGGTTTGACCCCCTCCCCCTTTTCCTGATTTTACAATTTTTCCAGCCTCGTCACTTTTCCCTTCATTGCCACAGATTTCCTTTTTCATCGGAATACGATATTGTTAAACAAATTTACTTGAAAAATAAAGACAAATTAATTTTCCGGGAGACAGTCAATTTAAAACAAGTTGATTTTCTGGGGGGCCGCCCGTGCCCCCTATGTAAAATCCAGTGTTAGATTTGAAATTGATATGTCTAAACTTAGGAGGCGGAAAATAAATAATAATAACGAGTTTTCCTTAAATCTACCGAAAATATAATATATGAAAGTAAAAAGATACATCGAAACGGCTCGAAGTCTTACCCGATACTCAGCACGAGTCGATCGCAAATCGACTCGTCTTGAGTTCTGCTTACTTTGCAGTTTCGGCTAAGATTCGATTCATTTTATCTTTTTTGTCATATCAAATTCTTCCCCTGCAGAATCTTAGCCGAAATAATGGAATAACAAACCATAAAAATCCGAACGAGAAAAAAAAATATCGCGGTAAAAAAAATCAGACTGAAAATAAACTTGTAGTCCGTGAAAAAAAATTAAAAATATTACGAAATTTTGCGGTGTAATACTTCGAGTAGAACTTAATTACTAATTTATTTGTTAGAAATCTTAGAACTATTATCGATACATTATAAAATTAACCTAAAATCATTATTTTATTTATTTATTTACTTATTTTTATTTTATTTCATTTTTATTTTATTTTATTTTATTTTTGATTGACTTACAATTCTTGACAGAAATTGTGTAACTATCATCTATACAGCATAAAATTTATTGGCTAGGGCCGAGAATAATTATTAATTCATTCATACTAAATTTATTTGATATCGAGCCGAAAATTCAAAAAAAAAAAAAAAAAAAAAAAAAAAAAAAACATACCCTTTCAATTTCAACTTGCATTCATAGAAGCTCTCTCTCTCTCATACTCTCAAACTCTTTAACTAACAGATTCTCTCATTATAGATACACAATTTCGTTTGATATAGAAAATATATCTATCAGAATGAATTTTTTTTGTTTTGTTTTGTTTTGTTAACATAGTCTCGAACCTCTTTCATAGAATTTAATTTTGATTGTCAAACCGAGAGAACATAAGTCAACCTTTTTTTTTTTTTTTTTTTTTTTTTTTTAACCTATTTATTGATTTATTTATTTTATTTTATTTTATTTTATTTTATTTTAATTATTTATTTATGTATTTATTTATTTATTTATTTTTTTATCTAAATAGCTATCATTTTTTTTTTTTTTTTTTTTTTTTTTTTTTTCTTTTTTTTTTTTTTTGTAATCAGTTGTATGCCCCAAAGGATATAAATTACTTCATACAAACGCTGATAAACATACTAAATCTAACTCATTTTCAGAACTACTTTTACGTCAGCAGGCTTTTTCACCTGGATACCATATGTTACGTCAGGAATGTTTCATCCTGGAACCACTCGAAAAACTCAAAACATAAATAAACAACAAATTGAAAAATCAAAACGTATACCAGCGACAAATTGAAACTTCTATATGCGCACGTTTGATTTTCCATTGTAATTATTATTATCGAAAAAAAATCAAAACATAAACAAACAACAATTGAAAATTCACAAAATCAAAATAGCTCTAATAATTTTGTAATCAGTTGTATGCCCCAAAGGGATGAAAATTTCTTCATACAAATGCCGATAAACATACCAAAAGAAAACTAACTCAAAACTACATCTATGTCAGCAGGATGTTTCACCTGGATACCACATATTACGTCAGGAATGTTTCATCCTGGAACAACTCGGAAAACTCAAAACATAAATAAACAACAAATTGAAAAATCAAAACGTATACCAGCGACAAATTGAAAATTCTATATGCGCACGGTTGATTTTCCATTGTAATTATTATTAAAGAAAAAATTCAAAACATAAACAAACAACAATTGAAAATTCACAAAATCAAAATAGCTCTAATAATTTTGTAATCAGTTGTATGCCCCAAAGGGATGAAAATTTCTTCATACAAATGCCGATAAACATACCAAAAAGAAAACTAACTCAAAACTACATCTATGTCAGCAGGATGTCTTCCTGGAACAACTCGTAATCATTATTATCCATACAAAACAAATCTCGTGAATTAATAACTGAAATATACTCAAAATGATTCTTCTATGACTGCAAAAATCTCGTCAACAATATTTAAACAAAAACAACAAAAATATTTAAAATAAAATCCGAAAAGCTTCATAATTAATTGTTCTACCCAAATAATAACAAAACGCTAAGGAAAAAAAGAAACGTTTTTTTTTAATACCTAAGCTACGATTGCATCGTATCAGCATCGATCTAAACATTGAAAATAATTTTTGCCTATTATTCATTATTAATTAATATATCAAAATTAAGACAAAGGGAAGAAAGCTCTTAAAAGAAATGGATTTAATCCCTAAATTGCTACTGCATCATATCTACACATATATAAAAATTTATTAAAATTCTTAATATTACAATTCTAACCTAATCATTGACGGTCAGCAAAAAAAAATCAACCGATACATTTTACGAAAACCGACACCGGATGTCTCGCACCAAGATGCTTACACATATATGGCATGTAGCATGTAAAATTTATTCTCAATGCTTTCCTCATTTTAACTAAGAAACCGAATTTCGTGAACCTGTCTTTCACATATTTTCCACTTCTTTTCATTTTGCACAACACTTTATTTTACTTATATATTTATTTATTTTTTTTTTTTTTACTTTTTTTTTTTATTCGCACTTGGTAACGGCACTTGACATAATTTCCTGTAGGATTCCCGTACAGCAATTAAAGATGCCGAAGAATGTTGGAAGACTTATACCAGTTCCATTCCCCAAAAAACTGGCTGTTCCCATTCTGGCAGCTGCTTAAGAAATTCCAGGCTGATATTGCAGACCTTCCTGATCCTGATATCCACTATAAAAGTTTAGGTAACCTGACCCTTTATAGGTTTGAAGACTCGAAGAGATATCATTTTGTCCCGCGCCGCAATATGATCCCTTGTGCAACGACTGACCTGATTAACTAATTAACGTTCGAGTGTTCTTTTATTTTCATTATTATTATTATTATTTTCTTCTTTTTTTTTTTGTTTTTTATTCATTGAAAATTTTACTTTAGCCTATTATTTTTTTTTTTTTCACATTTAGCTGAGCACAATTTGTTCTTAAACCATTTGAATTCATCGGTTATAATTAGTACAGTTAATTAAGAATATAGTCACTAATCAACACACGTGCTCACACACTCTTTTTTTTTTTTTTTTTTTTTTTTTTTTTATTATTAATCAATCAAAATGTTTTATCATACGATTTATCCATGGTCGGAAATTATTTCGCCCTTATTTTTGAACGGTTTAATCTTGAATACCACTAAAACATACTACACGTGTTCACCACGATACGTAAAAGTTTACTTCTTTTTGTTAATAATTGTTCAATAAAAATCCCGATTTTTTTTTTTTTCTAAAAGTCTTTGCGAGCTTTACCGCTGCCACCATTTGATATGTCTAAACTTAGGAGGCGGAAAATAAATAATAATAACGAGTTTTCCTTAAATCTACCGAAAATATAATATATGAAAGTAAAAAGATACATCGAAACGGCTCGAAGTCTTACCCGATACTCAGCACGAGTCGATCGCAAATCGACTCGTCTTGAGTTCTGCTTACTTTGCAGTTTCGGCTAAGATTCGATTCATTTTATCTTTTTTGTCATATCAAAATCAGGGTGCCGGAAAACATAGAAATCGATATCCATGTGTTATTTTTCCAATAATTTAAAAAAAGTTTGTTTTCTGGGGGGCCACCTGTGCCCCCACGTAAAAACGAATTTCAGATTCGGAATCAGCGACCCCTAAAACCCCGTAATTCATAGAAATAATATTAAAAAATCTTCGGGAAAATGGGGTAAAAAAATTTTAAAAAATTCAAATTGAGTTTGCATCACCGGTCGCATAACTGACCAATGTCCCTTTGGCCTAGTGCATTATGTTTATAGATATAATACAAAAAAATAATATTTGGGAGAAATGGGGTATTTCCAAATTTTGAAATTTGGCCGGCAAAACGATTAAATTCAACCATGTGGATCCATCCGGAGGCTAAGTACTTTTTTTAATGGACTCATGTGAGTTTATCCGCAAGCAAAGGGTTAAAAATTCAATCCATCATAGCGATGATAAATATACAGTATATTTTAGTGTGATATATATATATACCTCATAAGCTAAACATTAAAAAATGGTATATATATAAGCTTGTCGTCTGCTGGCGAGCAACTCTAATCCATCAAAAATTCGTGAACTCAGAAAAAAAAAAAATGGCTAATGCCAAAGCGAAAAAAAATGCCTTGTGACGAAACATTTTCTTTAACCCTTTCCAGTCGGTGCAGCCACTGAGAAAATGGTATCACCCGACGGCCGGTGATTTTTTAATTTTTTTTATGGTAACATCAAGTATTTAGGGTCCTAGAGCCAAAAACACAGACTAAATTCTCATGCCCCTACATTTTTGCAATATAGACAATTTGCAATGCATTTAATAAAAAATTACTGAAAAATAATAGTAGTTCCTTTATTATACCACGCAAGAGATTGAAACTTTGGGATTATATTTTTTTGAGGTATCTAATCTTTTTGTACTCAAAATTTTGATGGGCCCTTTCCCGGGGCCCATATGATTGGGCCCTTTTTAATATATGCCGAAAAAGGCGACATTAAAGTCAATTCTTATTTTTTTTAAGGCTGCTGATTTTAAATATGTAATCACCATTTTCATGAGACCTTTCCCGGGGCCATTTCAGCCTTTTAAGGCCCTTTTTAAATGTACATTTTCCAAAAATTCATTAATAAACTTGGAAAAAAAAAAGTTGTTCATTTAATGTGAATATGAGCAACTGATTCAAAGTGGCTTGGACAGTGATGAGAGAATGACTTGGTAATAGGTTTCTGTCCTTTGCTTGAAAAAAAAAATGGTTTACATACGGTATGATTTTTTTTTAAATCAAAAATTGATATGCTTTTAAGATTTAGTTACACGACCAAAAGTATGATGCGTAAACTTCAGTTTACCGTTCTGAATGATGAAAATATATTTAAAAGTAGCAAGAGGTTCCATTTAATGACTTTTATGTACAAGTCTATAATTTTTTTTTAAATATTCAGATTTGCTAATATTGTTTTTTCTCCATAAGCTAAGTATAGGAATCATATTTTTTGGAATTTTTTTAAAAACATTTTTATGTTCTAAACCACTTCAAATATGTCAACACTAAGTTTCTTAGGTTGCCAATTAATAGACAACAGACACATTTTGTACTGAACATATTTTTTAAGTAAACCTAGCATATAAAAATAGTAAATGCGATTTTTGCTGTCATGCGATGTTTAATTACCGAATAAAAAAGAATAAAAATTTTTGGCTGTTTGAATTTGCGCCGAAACGACCGTGACGTCACAGTTCACGATTTAGGTATGCTCCTAGGTGAGCTATCGGTGCCATGCCGCGGCGTGCACATCGGAGCAAGAATAGTTGTCGCACCAACAAATCCGAGTTAACCTTTGAGAACGGGCTGGTGCACTCGTGGTTTCGTTTTTTAAATAACCGCGCGCTTAAAAGTGAACAATGACGTCACACCAATGAGAAACGTTTTGGAGTGGGGTCACGTGACAAAAAGTTTTTACGACTTTATAATTTTTTTTTCTTAATTTCTAAGAAATTTCCTACAGTAAAAATTGCCATTAGATGACCAGAAAACGTTGAACTTTTATTATTGACCATAATTAGCAATCATGTCTGTTGTCTATTGTCTTAGTTACTAATTAATAGCTATTAATTAGTTAAATTAATACTATAACCACCAAAAATACTCCCATAAGCTAAACATAGGAATTGAATTTTTGGGGAAAATATTTTTATTGGATTTTTGGGCCCTAAACCACTTCAAATATGTCAATACTAAGTTTCCTAAGTTTCCAATTAATCGATTTTTAATCAGAATAAAATTGGCATTATATATAATGCCGCCGTCAGGAAAAGGTTAAAATCATGCGAAAAACAATTTTAAAAAAAATCCGTTGTCGTGAAACATTTTTGTTTTCCTACGAAATACTCCAGTTTTGCTGCAAGACAGAACTTGCTCAAAACATTTGTTTTTTCTTAGCGTGCCGCGTCATGCTAGCGGCCGGTCGACTTATGAGCAGACGAAATGAACCCAAAAAGGAAAAAGCTTAAAAAATTAAGAACCTCACGTTCCGAAATACTTTTTCCTCGTTCTCCTCGAAAATTACAAGCATTTTTTTCCCCCTTTAAAAATTTTAACAAGTCCTTTCATGAATTCTTAAAAAAAAAAAAAAAATTGTAATGCAGTAATGGCCTTGTTTTAAAAGCATTCGTTCTTTAAATTAATTCCAAAACAAATAAAAAGGTAATTAAAATTTTTTTAGCGTATTAAATAATTTTAACATATGAGAAAAAAAAAAAAAAAAAAAAAAAAACCAGCGAAATTAAAATACCGGAAGTCAAGGTCTTTGAACGTCCTTACGGGGGGGAAAAGCAAGAATCTAATAATAGAGGATGGTGCCTGCCTATACAAGTATTTCTATCCAGGTGGAATCCATTTATAAATAATACGGCGTGAACCATTTGGATGTTTGGAATACCAGAGAGATTGGCTTCTGTAATACGCGCGGCCATTGTATAATCTAAATACCTCTTTTTTTTTCCTTTTTTTTTTTTTTAGGATATTTATATATTAAAAATGGATTCTTGGGTATAAATTCCAACATGGCGGGGAAATTTTTTAATTTTTTTCTTCTTTTATCAAGTCTGGTTATGTTTGTAAACCGTTATAAAAAAAAAAAAAACCCTTCCAAATAAAATATGGGGGCGTTGCCTTTCCCCCTTATATGCATCCCCTGCCGAGCAATGAAAAAAAAAAAAAAAAAAAAAAAAAAAAAAAAAACGTTCCTAATAGTTCCCTCTTCTCCCTCTTCTTCATATAAACATTCCATTCTTATTTAAAAGAAAGAAATGTTAATTTTGATTCGAATGCCACTGTGTTGAAGATGATTCCAGGCGGCCAAGGTCACGCCAAGGCCTGATGAACCGGATTTAACGTTTCCGTTGAGCCAAGCTCTCCATCTCAAAAAGCGATGACTTGGGGCCATATATTAAGTGTCCGTGCTATACTTAATTATTTTTCTGTTAGACGCAACGGTAAATTCGAGAATATAGCCTCATCATTTTTTATTTATATTTTCGAATTTGACTCCGTCGTCCACCGAACCTTTCGAAGAAAAAAAAAAAAAAGATTTCCCGTGGCGGAAGACAAGGGACGCATTTTGATTGTAATGATACGTTTGATCGTAAATAACAGGTTTTGCGATGGATTTGCATGCGCTTGTGCATTGAAAATATGCATTTAGCGTAATATAAATGGAGATTAATCGCTTTTTTAATTAAAATAGAAGTTTTTAGTATACCGGCCATTTTGTTTATTTGTAATATTTATAAGCCCAGGGTTAATAACCACTAAAGCATGCTCGGTTTTTTTTTTTCTTCTTCATCATCTTCCTTTTAAAATATGATTCATCACGCGTTAAATCCGCGCGGTCTAATTTTTTTTTTTTTTTTTTTCGTTTATACTCCAAGCTTTTTAGGAATGATAGTGTAAAATCAATTGACCGTGGAATGTGACAATTCATTATTTACATGTTGTTTGCAAGTAGGATGGCATGGGGCATTGTGGCTGCATAGCACAAATACCTCAGACATTAAATCCGCTTGATATTTTACAGCCTTAATTTTATTTTGATTTATTTTTTTTTATATACATTTTTTAGGGACCGATAGTGTAAAATCGATTGATAATGGAATGCGACAGTCTCCGATATTTTAAAAGAAATTAAGGATGAGAGTTATGATCTGGCCATGGTTTGTGAGAGAGAGAGAGAGAAATCGACAACAAAAAAATGCATTTATGGAAAAAGCATATCCCTTTATTTACTTAATTTTTCCCCTTCGTTTATGAATTTTAGGGAATGACTTATCCCCTTTTTTTAATCATAAAATTTTTAGAAATAAGGGAAAATAGGGGTAGATAAGAGATGAAATTCGTGGGAAATTAAATGAATTTTTGAATTCACAAACACAAGTTAATAAACAACATAAAATCAAACTGAGAAAGATCAGGGACCAAATTTTTCTGGTCAGCTGTTTTCCATTATTTATTCCGCTTTTAAACAGGGGTCCGAATCCGGTGCCGGTGCCGCCCGTGGCCGGCTGAAATCTTGGGTGGATGCCGATGCCGATGCCGACGCCACCAAGCATCAATTATATCCGATGCAGGCTCTGATTCCGATTTTAGTGGAAAAAAAAAATCATAGAGCCATTCTAGACGATTTTTAAAATCAAGGGTATGATGAAAAAAAATGCCGATGAAAAACAATCAGATCAAAAAAAATCCGATGGAAAAAAATCCGATGAAAAACAATCAAATGAAAAACAATCCGATGGAAAACAATCAGATAAAAAAAATCAGGTGAAAAAAAAATCCGATGAAAAAAAAAAAGATGCCGATCGGCATCGGCATCGGATTTTTTTTCGGCAATCGGCATCGGCCAAAATTTTCAAGCTTCGGACCCCTGATTTTTAAACACTTCCGTCTTGACATCATTTCGAGCTGATTTGAAACAGTCAAGCATGATTTTCCCTTTCAAGGGGTCCAAAAAATGAGGGCCCGATGCTGGCACCGGCGCCTCAAAATCACATGGATTTAATGTAACTTCTATTATATCCGACAGTTCTCAGTGATGGCTTCCATTTTTGGCTCTTTAAAAGAGCCTTATGAAAGCAAATTTTTAGATACGTATGATTCTTTGACGTAAGTTAGTGTGATCCATCCCTTAGAATTCGCCTAGCTTGATAGTGCTGGCGTAATGCTGGCCCTCTGGATGCTCGATCTGGCTATAGGGGGACTTAGTTGTCGACTAGGTTGTCGCATACAGACCTGCGTTATGCAGTTAATTGAAGAAAAGGCAAAGGACCTGAGATAAGCAGCTAAAAGAACAAAAAACTTCCTCTATGGATCATTCTGTATCAAAATCTTGCCGAAAAAGACCAAACAGCATCTACGCCCCTAACGCTTCAAAGAAAAACAGGCTTTCGACAGCAAAAGGTTAATCAGTGCTGAGTCCTGCTGCTTACGTGTTTCAACTTCTCGGTATCAAAAGATCCTGAAAGAGCTTTCAGCACGATCAGCCTTCTTAATTCATTTCTTATCTTCCGATTCGTCTCTTTGATTCTATTTTTCATTCACGGTCATATGCTGAGCTAACAATTTTTGGACGTTCCTGGAAGCCTAAGCTTTCGCTTGTTATCAGTTGGCCTTAAAACAAACATTTAACTACAGTATTTATTATTTCAAAAATTTTCGCAATATAATCTTCTCTCAAAATCCAAGCATAGACGAAACAATCAGTCATTCAACTGAATTGCTCATCGACGTTCTTGTTAAAAAAAAAAAAAACTTATCGCTACTTCCAGGTCCTAAAATTTTGTGTAGAGGCAATTCTGTACTAGGCAGGTCAACTGTGCTATGTCCATCACAATCCTGCATGGAGATACACTCTTTTGAACCACTGCCTGAACCTGTTTTGCGCTGCAACGGTTCTAAAGGGTATATTTGTGTATTCGGTGGGTTCTTCATTGAGAGAAGATTCACCGAGTGCGGGTCGGTAGCTTAGTGGTAGAGCACCCGCTTGGCAAGCGGAAAGCGTGGGTTCGATTCCCACTCGGCTTATGTACCCGACGAAATTTTTCTCAGTGATTTTTTTTTTCATAATTTCTTGTTATTGATTGCAATAAGCTGAAACATGGTCTGCCTATGAATTTTGGACCGTTTATCCCGAATCCGAATTAGTTTTTAAAAAAATTCAAAATCGAGAAGCAATTTCATTTTTAAAAAATTTTTACTTTTTGCGCCATATTGCTTTTTCTGTTTTGGAATTGTATCATTCTGACATCAAATTTGAAATCTACCACATCGAAAACGCATCTAGAAACTTCTTTTCCCACGATAAAACAAAAGATTATGCGATATTTTGTATAACGTGTGGTGCGGGTTGCCTATACTCGAAATCGGTAGGAAAATCATGGGAGGTTTTAACGCATAGGTAGAATATGTATGGAAACGGGGGATGATTTTTAAGCTCAAAATTACTCAAAAATAAATTTCCAGAAATTTTCCAGAAATCTTTTAAGGATTCGGGCCCTAAAAGATTCATAACACTGCTGCCCACCATTAGCTTACAATCCTTAGCTCATTATTACCAACCTCAGGATAAGAAAATATTTTGAGCTCGCCCGGGGCAGGGTCGCGACGCCCTGAATGGGATCAACAGGTCTCGGGAGATCCCATGGGCTACCGAATTGTAAAGCAGATATGCAAAGCAAAATTGCCTAGAATTTGTTTTTATCATAAATCATAAGTATAAAGTTCAATAAAATAAAAAAAATAAAAGTTTTAGAAACTATTTTTTGGCACCTAGTCCCTGCGGTTAAAGGGTTAAAAATCCAATGCCAAACGATAATATTTAAAAATAATTTTAAAAAAATAGCAACAGCTGACTCAATTGTTCGACTTATCACCAAAAAAAACTTCACACTTTTTCCAAGAATCCAGAGTATCTGACTTTTATCAAAAAGCCGCTTTGAATGTCTCATTTATTTAGAACATTTTTCTTACATCAAAACACGATTCCATTTCGCCGAAGAGAAAAAAAAAAAAAAGTTAAATTCCAAATCAGCAAAAATAAATAACGTTTTTAGATAAACAAAGCTTACGAAAAACGTTAATGATACATACTGAGCCTATAAGAAAAGCCTAAATTTTTTTTTTTTTTTATACAGCAAAACGAGAGAAAAAAATGTCCTAAAAATACAGAACGCGATAAAACGGGGGGCAAAAAATAAAGAATCCTACGCATAAATAAATAGATTTGGTTACATTTAAAAACCCGGATCTATAAAGGGAATCCAGTGCAACCGGTGTTACCATAACTTTAGCTAATCGATTTTTTTTTTTTTCTTCGTAATTAATGTAATTTTTTCGCAACGAATTTGCATCAAAATTTAAAATTGATGAGTTATGTGTCTGTCCCACGTAATAATTTTTTCGCGAGTTCAGGGTCGAAAGCCTTTTATTTTAAAAAAAATTTTTTTTTTCTTTTTTAAGACTTTTTTTTACTCATTATTTTAAACAAAAAAAAAAAAAAAAAAAAAAAAATTCGGTCATCATGCAAACGCGAAACTTCCTGTTATAAATTATATCGATTAGCACGGAGATTATAATCGCCAAGTCATATTCGACGGTCGAAAATTTTGTTGGAAGGCCCGGATCCGAAAAAAAAAAAAAAAAAAAATTGTGGCTTTGTTCCCTTTCGAAAAATTAAATAGTGACAGATGTTACGTACAATCGCGTTTTTAGCCCAGATGGCGAAGTTTACAGCTGCATTTCATCGAAAACCCACACGTTCGATATTCGAAAAAAATAAATAAATAAATAAATAAAAGCTTGGAAATAATTTAAATTGACCTATACGAACTTCATTAAAAAAAAAAAAAAGTTTCAGGTACGAAATTGAAGAGCCAGTTATAATGGCCTTATCTTGTCTATTGCCCGGAGCCAAGATGCAATTAGTTGGGAGGGGTGGCCTGCTGTACACACTATGAATAGTAATCAAAGAGAGGCTGGTACCTATTCCAGACATTTTTTTTTTTTAGAAAAATATTTTGGAATTTTTTTATTATTATTAAATTTTCTCCTTATTTTAATTTTTTCTTGCTTACCTCATTGTACCCCATAGGACTTAGCTGCTCCTTATCGATGCAGCCATTAACGCCAGAGCTGGCGCTTAAACCGCTTAAACCAGAAGCGGAACTAACACCGGAAGTCGTTGACAGAGATGATATCGTGCTGGCAGCACTTGAACCGACATTCTCTCCACCAGTAGCAAAAGGCAACAATGAATTTCTTATCTCGGCCAAAGCCTTTAGATGGTAGCCAGAGGAGGAACGAGTTGATGATTTGCCGGTGGTATTGGGGTTCATGCTGATAGGCTGGTGGCCCATGCTCTATAGTTTGCGGCGAGGGGGCCGCCCGCGCCGGCGGGCATCTAAAGATTCATCCATCCAGCATTTGGATCCAAAAATAATTTTCACAAAAATTTAAAAAAAAAAAAAAAGAAAAACAAAAGTAAAATAAAATAAACGAAAGTCACTGACACGATTTGAAAATTGAACACCACTTGCGATGGAATTCGCATTCACGATACACAATCTCTTTATGATCTACAATAATTTTAAGGCCAAGGTCAAAGCTCTGCGATCATTATGCACTTTTTTTTTTTAAATCACTGTATCACTTGGCATCATCGCTCGAGGCTTTGGAAAAGGCACGACGGTTGATGCGAGCATTGTAAAAAGGGAATTTAATTTTCCCTCGAGGGAAATTTGTTGCTTTTTTTTTCCTCTCTTTTAAAATTAATTTTCAAAATGGTGTGTTTTTCCCTACCGATAAATAAATATGAATAACTTCATTCGCAAATAAAAGAATTTTAATAACAGCCAAGAGGGCCGTCATTAACAGAAGAATCAGCTTCTTCAGCGAGATAACCGCATGCCAATTCCCATTTCAGGCCATCACTTGTTTCACCACTTAATTTCTTTCCCTGAAACAAAAAAAAGAAATTAAATTAATTATGATAATTTTGATTATGTTTTCAGTCCTAATCAATCGTATGTTTGTGTAATCAACTCTAATATAATATTTTTAAAGTTTATTAGATTTCGCAACAAATGTCTATTTTTTTTTTTTTTTTTAAATTGCAATCATTTTCCGATTTGACTAAAATAAAGTTTTATTTATGAAAATAAAAATGACCTCAGTGTCAAACGCTGCATTCTCTAAGAAATTATCAGCGTTTATGCCCAAGACATTTGAAAGTTAAAGCTAGGAACACTTAGCTACAGAAAATAAAAAAATTAAATTTTTTAAATTTTAAATTTTAAAAAAAATTCATTATTTCATGTTCGAAAGTTTGAGAATTTACATAATTAAATTAATAAAAAAAATCTCCAGTTTAATGTTTAAATAAAAATCTACCCTTAAGAATTGTTAAACCCTTCGACCGGTATATGACACTTTTAAATGCTAAATCCATGAAAATAACTTTAAACGAGCTAAAAAATTTTCAATCGTTTCTAACAATCCCAAAGGAAAAAACAAAAAAAAAAAAAACAACAAATCACTTTCCTATGAATGTATCTTAAACTCCAGCTCTTCATTTACAATTAAATACAAGTTTCTTGGACTATTCAAGTCAATTAAAACATTATTTAAAAGTTATTGATTACCACGTCAGTAATAAGAAAAAAAAAATGCTGAAGATAGAAGAACATGTATTTGCAAACGTCTGGTTGATACTAACTGATAAATTTCTTAGGAATCTGCAAATCCACTCTTTTTCCCTACATATGCTTTTAAGATAAGCCATTCACAGATTCCCTCATTTAAACAAAGATAACATTTTTATTTAAAGTCATTTAAACCTTTTATAAGTGTGTACTCCAATTATCTTGAACCATTGAAAAATTACTCTTACTAAGGACTGATTTTCAAAAAATCATGACGAGCCAAAAAGCCTAACTTCAACACTTTTATGTAAAAACATGACAGATAATACAAAATATCACACCCATTAACACACGCGCGAACACACACAGTCAAAATGGAAATGTTATGTCGCCATTTCTCAATGTCTGTTAACTCTTTCTACTATTTGGCTAACATTCCAATCTTGAGGAAATGAGTTAAATTTTTTTCCTTTCCTTCATTTCATAATAATACTCATCTTAGTAAAGATGATAATGAAACAAACAGATTCCAATTACATTAATTTATCAAATTATTTTTAGTTTTATTTACACAAAATTATCGAAGTCAGTTCAACATCTGGCCTTAACTTTTTTTTTTTTCATACCTACATGGTAAAAATATTTTGGATTCTTCATAATATGATTTCATCCTTTTTCTTTAAATAAATAGATTTCTTCATGAAGTTGTATTGAAACATAAAGGCGATTAAGTAAAATATTCAAATTATTTAGAAATAGTATTTACATCTTATCAATGAAAAGCATTAAAAGAATGCACTATGTCCTAGTCAAGGAACTTAACCAATTTTGTAGAGGATTTAAAATCTTTTATTATTATAACTGCATGAAAGATTTAACAACAATCTTTCATCTTCATGTATTGCCCGCAAGTTTGACATTTTTTAGACTAAAAATTAATTGGATTCCATCAAAAAATGGTGGAAAAAAAATAAGGTTCACTGCTTCCGTTGAAAAGGGCTCGAGGACATTACAAACATACGATATTTACGGTGTCCTTTAAATGTATTTGTGTCAATTAAATGTTCCATCGTAACCTTTTGTTATCGGGGAACATCAGAATATCGTACCTTTTGCATGTAAAATGATTCAAATTGAAATGATAATCCCAAATAAATGAGCTGAAGCTGATCCGTAAAACTGAACTACCAAACACATTTCCGGCGGAATTTAATACTCGATATTACCGTTAAATAATAACCGAACAAATTAAACTATTTCGGATAATTACAACGAATCTACACGACAAACCCGATTCTTAATCACACAAAGAAATCCGACGTTCGTTGGCAAGCTAAAGCCGCCATTTTGACTATACGAGTGCTACATTCCTATTCCATAACGTTGATCGTTTCAGCTTCTTAATTTTTCGACAGAATCTTGTTAAAATGCATTAACACTTAATAATTTCCATATAAATATAATTTTTTAAAATTAAAATTTATTTTTTAAAAACTTGGGTAGCTTTTAGAAATTCTTATTAAAAACGGAAACGATATTATGACAGAAATTCAATAATGGATTTGACTTATTGAGTTTACTTGGAAAAAAAAGGAAGATATTTGTTTCGCAATCATTTATTTCATTGGAATTTATTCCTTACAGATGATTATTCTTTTTAATATTTTTGGTAGAGAGGTATAAAAGTTTATTATTATGAGAAAAAAAGTCATTTCGCGGATTCTTTTTGATCCGAAATTTAAATTGATCGCCATTTTTAAATTCTTTCCGGATACGATTCATTGTGGATTTCTTCCTCTCCTTTTTTTTAAAGATTGCTTTCAGTATTGAATAAACTTAAATGAAATTAAAGGAATTTATGTAAAGATATATTTTTTCATCAAAGAGCTAGCGTAGGGAAGGTTTTAAGAAAGTATAGTTTGATTTTTTATTTCACGTCAAATTACCGCCAATATTCCAACGCCTTCTAAATTAGAAACGGATCTTTTAGTTTTGTTGTTTTGTTACTTCTTTTGAGACAGAGTGATCTTATAAAGTTTAAAAGCAAAATGTTTACATATTTGAATTAAATAGGTACATAATACTGATTGTAAGTAAACAGTTAAATAATAGTTATTGCTAAAATAATCTGAGATTCTAAAACAACATATAAGTTTAATTTTTTTTTCACCTTCAGAGATTCCCCATAAGGGCCTGAACTTATAAACTGATCCATTAAAGTTCTGTTATTGGAAGAATTGAGCTTCAACCAAAAAAAAAAAAGACTGAGGCTTTTGGACTTATAAATTTTTTGCCATTTAATAGCACATCAGCAGGCAATAAATAAATAATGGCAAATAAAATAAATTTCTCTCTGCCATAGTGTAAAAAACATAGTGCTTTCTGCGAAGATATTGCTTCATTTTTTTTAATTTTTCAGGGAATTAACGTATCCGCAATCGATCGTTTTCATAAAGAACCAACATGTCCGAGATTAAATATCCATTAGCAATTAGAAGAGGATCCGATGTTAAAGAAATTCCGTACTGGTCATCCATTACAATTAAATACGATTCCCTCCAGAGGAACGACGATTTAAACCAAACGAAAAACAATTTTTTCGCAGAGAGAACATGCAGCTTCTTTTACCCCATATTGAATCTTCCCAATGTTACCAATTGGGAAATTTTTATTTTGATTACGATAATGCTAAATATAATTCCAACATATTACATTACTTTCAAGAAGGAAGATCCAACGATATCAACAATTTTATTTGTGCATTTACTTTGCTTATTTTATTGGATCGATTTTTTACTGCACATAATTCACGGGACAGCTAAACTGCCGGAAGCAATTCGAATTAAAAAAGTGAAGACGAAATTCTTGATAATCGATGCGGTCTCATTACTCCCGATATCCGTGATATATTTAACAATAAAACAAAATTTTACTCCTCAAGTATTTTTTTGGACCCGTTTAATAACGGTAATAAGGGTTTACAGGATTCCTAAATTTTTTACATATGCCACAAAGACCATCGGGACTGGCCATTGGATGATATTTTTGTTACAATACGTCTTCTACAACCTTTTGGCTATTCACATACTGGCCGCAATTTGGGTCAACATCGCAGTAAAACAAAATATTAAAATCCACAATCATAATAAAACTAGTGAAAACGAATTTTACGTTGGAGTATATTTTACGTTGGTAACGATGTTAAACGTCGGTTTCGGCGACATAGTCCCGAGCAACCATGTAGAAATGATTTTTTGCATATTTGCAATGTCGATTGGTTTTGCTTTGACGACTGCAATTTTATTAGGAGCACTGACGTCAGAGATAACCAATAAGGAAAACAGGCGTGAGACGTATCGTCATGAATATTCAGCGACTATAAAAGATCTTAAAGAAAATCAGATTTCGGATGAGACAGTTGCAAAGATTTTGGACAATCACGTGGCGATTTGGGAAACCAGAAGAGGAATTATGGATGTGTCCCAGTTTATGATTTTACCTCTTTCCATGCAGAAGGAAATTTGCTTCGATATAACTTACGGACCTTTCGCAAAGTCGTTGTTGTTTTCAAGGCAAAGACGGTCTTTTTTGAGGAGGTAAAGCTGCCAATTTATTTAGGAACTCTTTGTAGAGTGGAATTCTAAAGCTTTATTCTAGGAATTATCACTTACTTACGATGCTGGTCAGTTCATCGGGAAATTACACTGTTATTTTTACTTGATAGCGTATCTTTGATGATGGTCAATAAAACCTATCTCCCTGGTGACGTGATAGTTCCACCCTATGGCCTTGGAGAAACCATGTACTGCATAACGTCCGGAGTAATTGAGATCCTTTCCGAAGAAAATGATGACAGTCCTATAATATCCTTAGGAGGAGGATCCTGTATTGGAGAAGCTTCTTTATTTATTTCTGTACCAAAGAAAACGACAATAAGAGCTGCGACTTACGTAGATTTTCAGGAAAGGTTTACTTGCGACATTTCGAAATCAATAAAAATGTTAATGAAAATTTTGCACGATTTTGCAGATTTTACACAAGAGAGATTTTTGCAAGGTATCTTTAAAATATCCGGATATATACAGATCGATGTACAACGAAATCCTTATCAGAATGGAAATGAGCAAAAAAGTGGAAACGGAGGAAACTATTAAAACATTAGATGAAGATTTTATAGAGTATAGCAGACGAAAAAGCATTAAACAGTTGATAGAAGGACTTAGAAAAACTCAAAAAATTCACGGGAAAGCTCACTCCAGATTTAATTTTTTGAGTCTATACAGATTGTCGGAAAATATACCGAAAGTGAGTTCTGATGAATTCGTAATCTGAAAAAAAAAGACAAAAGTAATGTGGTGTTTGTTTTAGGTTAAAACAGTGCCTTTAGACATAATAAAGTCAAAGCCATGGATTTTAAGGCCTAATACATTATTTAGTAACGTCTGGTACGTTTTTGTGGTAATAGTAGTCATAATGGTTGCTTTTATTTACCCGTATTTAGCGGGCTATGTAAAGGATATCGACTACTGGACTTGGGTGATGTCGCTAGTAGTGGATGTAATCTACGTCGGAGATATTTACATACAGTGTACAACAGCAGTGCTTAGAGAGGATAACTTTACGTATGAAACCAATGTGAAGAACATTATTCAGCTAAAATTAAAGGTTATTAATCGTTTAGAATTAAAACAGCCTTTAAAAGAACTGGCGGAATCCATTTGTGAATCCAGACCTAGTATTAGAAATACATGGCAACATTATCTCTAACTATAGAATTAATTTTGTTATGTGTCCCACTACACTCATAGTGTTAATCATAACATAATTTGCTCATTAGCAAAGTGCCATTTGCCATTGGTTTAAAATCGTGGATTCTGATTTGCTGACTGGGTTTGAACCAATCAAATTGGCCTATTTCAACCAATGACCCTTTAGCACATACAGCTCCACATAGTGAGCAATGTTCCTCATTGTGATATGCTACTTGGCTGGTTTTCTCACGTTACTAATATCACGTGTTTGACTCCATTCTAAAAAAGGATGATTTCTGGTTTATTTTCAGAGTGTCGGTTTCTACTTGGATATAATCTCCTCTTACAAACTGAGTATATTTTACACCTACACCGGAGGTGAACACAAAACTTCGGAATACTTCAAGTACAGTTTAAACCGACTATTAAAAACTTGGGTCATCCCCGTATTTTTCTACAAATTAGAAAACGATTTAAAATTAAACCTTCTAATAATCAGAACGGTAAAGTACATTTTATACGTCATTCTTCTAATTCACTGGTGCGCTGTATTGCTCTACTTAGAAGCTTGCCCAGGAGAAGAATGCATCGAGGAGAGATGGTTTCACCAGGCACAATTGGAAGAAGTTAAAGCCTTGGACGATACCCCCAACACAGAATGGCCTAGCGTAGTTTCGACTTACTTTGCTCTAATGGCCTGCACGACCCTCGGCTACGGCGAAATAATACCACGACATTTATCTGACGTATATGCATTAATATTCAGCATGTTCTTCGGTGTTGTGCTAATTGCATATTGTCTGAGTGAAGCGTCTTCCACGTTCAAGCATAACGGAAGAATCAAAGCCAAATATCAGGAAGATGTTTTTGCTATTGACAGATTTATGAGAGAACACGAAATACCAAAAGTGAGTGAAAATACGAAAGTTGCACTAAAGTAGGCGGTGACATATGGTTCCGTTTTCTTTCAGGAACTTCAACGTCGCGTCCAGAATTATTTCCGCTTGCAATGGAACTACGACCGAGGGTATTTAATGAAAGAAATTTTAAAAGGGGACCGGTTTCCGTATCAGCAAAAGCAGGTTATTCTGATACAACGGATCAATATTTTTAAATCGGTGCCGTTATTTCAAGACTCAAGTCAAAGTTTTATAAGGGTAAAGACTTTCGAATTTTAGAAAAAGATGTGGCGTTGTTCAAGTATTTCGTAAGTGTTTTGTTTTTGGCAGTTATTTTTTTGACCGCTTGGAGAAAAAGTAGGTTTTCTGAAAACCCTCTCCACAGTAGTTGTCATGAACGATTTGAAATTGGATTGGAAATACGGTTTCGACCTTTTTAAGAGTATGCAGTACCCGTGGCAGTAGATAAATCGTATTTTTCTTTTTCTGGAAAAACGAAGAGAAATCTTTGCAAGTTTTTTCTGAAGATTTCTTAATTTTTGTTTTTTTAAGATTTGTCTTCCTTTTTCCGTAAAATGAAAAATACGATTTATCTGCTGACACAGGTATTGCGTATTCTTACGAGTAAACAGCAGAGAAATTTAAACAATTCATAAGTTAAACACAGGCGGAAAAACTAAATCTTGGCAGCAGACGAGTGACTATTGCGTACCCTTAAGAGTAATCATCAGTCACTTGTCTGCTGCCACGATTTAATATTTCCGCTTATGTTTAACTTATGAATCGATGATCGCTTATCATCGATTCATACGTTAAACATAAGCGGCAGAAGACAAGTGACTGAAAATTCCTTTTTAAGGTGAAACTATAGTTTCATACCCTCAATATGGCGGTCCATTGTTTGTCGGAATTATTTTATTTTGCGGAAGAATTGTTGATGGTTATTTGTTCCACCACGTTGGAATTGTGTAACAAAACGGGCGGCTGTGAAAGATAATCAGAGAAGAAGGGCCAAAAAAGGGAGTCAAACTGGATAATTATAGTAACATAATTGTTCAGTTTTATTTCAGTTTTATTCCATTAATGGAATATTTAATGCCTGATAATATGTAAATTTACAACGGGGATTTGGGGGCTTCGCCCCCAATTAAGGAAATAAAGAAATGAAAATATTGAAATGCAAATTTAGAATACGATGTTTTGGAAGCGTAATCGCCATTTTAAAAAAATAAGACTTATTTTTTAAAAAAAACTAAAACATGGCTTATTTATACGCTAACGAAATTACAACATGTCGGCACGGTGGTCTGGAACCCATCCCCATGCCGGCAAAAATGACGACAAAAACTGACATAGGCGTTTTGTTACTGACCATAAAAATAGTCGAAAACCGTCGGAACGAAAATCCTAGCTGATCGTATTAGCGAGATAGCGTATTCCACCTATTCTTAACTTATGGAGTTCACGGTAGCTCGCTTAAATTGCATCCGCTACCTGTAATCCCATAAGTTAAGAATAGGTGGAATACGCTATCTCGCTAATACGATCAGCTAGGATTTTCCTTCCGACGGTTTTCGACTATTTTTATGGTCAGTAACAAAATCCCTATGTCAGTTTTTGTCGTCATTTTTGCCAGCATGGGGATGGGTTCCAGACCACCGTGTCGGAGCGGATGAATATGTCTTCTTGATATCGTCGCCATATTGAGGGAATGAAACTATACTTTCACCTGTTTTAAAAACCACGTGACAACAACACTACATGCTTATGTTGACATAAACGTTTCGTCACATGATTTTTAGGAGCCAAAGTCAAAACCGACTATCTCCAATCATATTTATGATGGAGATCAGTCGACCTTTAGCGAACGGAAATTTACCAACCCCTCTCCCACCTGAACTTGCTTACGTAATACTTGAATGGCGCCTTTAACAGAAAATTATTAAAAGATTTCCATGCATTTTAAGTTGTATAATTTGAATTAGACTCGTACAATTTTTCAAAGTCTTTTAACAATCTTTTTTGAATTTTATGACTTTGAAGAAACATTTCCGTGCGTCGGAGGTGAACTAACATATCTCCGTCGTAAATATGATTGAAGATGGTCTGTTTCGAGTGTTTATGAAAACCACGTGATCATGCGACTGCAAGTTTACACGCTCATGTTGCCGTAGCCTTGAGGTCACGTGACACTTCCACGAAACATCGAAACAGACTAACTCCAATCATATTTACGATGGAGATACGTTAGTTCACCTCCGACGCACGGATTTAATTGAACGATTTTGTGTATCATTTCCTCCTATAAATATTTCTTGACATTTTTCCTGTCGTTCCACGGAGCAGGTCCTAGCAGAACAGAGCAAATTACGGGTCCTTCCTCCAAATGAAACAATAATGCATGCAGGTACCTTGACTAGAGAAATGTTCATCCTTTTAGACGGATTTTGCGAGATTTCCAGCGGAAGCGAAGGATCCAGTTTTTCTGTCATTGGCCCTATGACTCCCTTCGGCGACCTAGAAATGATTCAAGGTAAAAAAAAAAAAAATTATATTTTTAAAAGTTTCGACAGCAAAAATTTTTTTTTTGTTTCAGGCACATTTTTAACACTCAACGTGAGGACATTAACTCACGTTAAAATCATATGCATCGAATATACATCTTATTTAAGAGCGGTCACCGTTTTCCCAGCTGCGAGGGAACATATAGAAACCGGGATCGAAAAAGAATTTCGTAAAAGAATTAAAAGTTTATCATCCGTCAGGAAAAATGATCCGGAAGTTTCAATTTTACAAAAGGAAGATTCAAAATCTGACCGAAGACAAAATTTCGTCAACGTATTTAAAATTTACAAGAAGCAAAACAAAAGCTACTGGAAACCGTTTGATTCCTGGAATAAATTTAAAATTTTGAAATTTATGTTTTTGCCTTTTGTTATACTGCCCAACTGTAAGTAGAGGGATCGTCCATAAATTACGTACGCATGTTTGGGGAGAAATAAGCTCCGAAAATCTTAAGCTAACGTTCAATCTTCATAAGAGGAAGCCAGTTTTTGCATAGCATCGGAGGGAGGGAGGGGGGGGTCAAAATCAATAATAATAGTGTTTACCTAATTTATGGACGACTTCAAAGTATATTTTTTAAATTCACAACTCTTTATTTTCTTTTTTTTGTTTAATTTCAGCTTTGTTTTTAAAAGTCTGGGTATCCATCAGGATCGTGGTTGCTTTTTTAATGGGAATGATAGCCCCTGCATCAT
The DNA here is from genome assembly GCA_037577465.1 of Liposcelis bostrychophila. NCBI lineage: Eukaryota > Metazoa > Arthropoda > Insecta > Psocodea > Liposcelididae > Liposcelis > Liposcelis bostrychophila. The sequence goes on along the minus strand of CM075213.1, from coordinate 38,029,484 downwards.
CCTCGATTTATAATGATTCAGATTTGCTGAGGAAAATAGGAATTTCTTTGGTTATAATAACATGGATAGACATGTATTTCATGTTTCATGTTGCTTTTTACAATAGCAAGGGCATTTTGATGCATCATCCCGCGAAAACAGTCCCCCATTACTTAAAAGGTATTTAAATTAATTCACAAAAATATGGGAACAAAAATTTAAAAAAAAAAATCAAAATCATTTCAGGAAACTTTTTACTAGATTTTATAACAACATTTCCGATAAATGCATTTACCAAACTCGTATTTCCAAAAATTCAAGAAGCTTCACTTTTGATTTCAAAAGCACCAGGTTTGATTATGGTTTTGCAGTTTTATAAATTCTTTCAAGTAAGTAAAAAAAAAAAAAAATAAAAATAAAAACAAAGCACTTACTAGGTTTTCATACTCAAATTTTTCTTTTTTTCAGGCCTGCGAATATTTGGAAAGTGACATCCTTAAAAGCACCGATAAAATTCGAATAATTAAATTTTTACCTACGACGGTAATCGCTATTAACCTTCTGACAGGGCTTTTAATCCTGAGTAAGATCATAATCCAATATTGATTTCAAGATGACCGATTAAATTCGAAGTCAATTTCTATTTTAGTCGAATGCGATAGCACAAAACCTGACAATTACGAATCCAAACCGTTACTTCAAGACTTTTTAAACTTTATTAATTTGAACTGTAGGAATCATCAAAGCATTCAGGATGGAAAAAATTTGGAGGAAATAAATTTTCGAGTAAGTTTCTGTGCAAAATCGAACTTTCGCAAAATTGGGTCATTTAACTATTACCATTTTTAAGGGCAAAGGGGTACCCCAAATGATGAGGCTAATAATAAATTATGGTATTTTCGACCCCACCTTCGCTAATACTTAGTTTATGGGTACCATCGCTAATTTGGACCCCCTCCCTCCCTGAACATGCTTACGTAATTTATGGACGACCCCAAAGCTGTCTGATCTAATCCTTCCTCATACTTAATTTCTTAATCAAATTTCAGAATGAAACAGACGTTTTTCGATTCTACATCATCGCTTATTATTGGACTACAGCCACTATTACGCACGTAGGTTTTGGAGATGTAGTTGCTCACGATCACGTAACAATGATCACGTGCATCGTGTTTACTATACTCGGAATATTTCTTTTCGGGTAAAAAAAATTCCGACTACTTATGACAGAAATCCTTATCAATTTCATTCAATTAAATTACCTAAATTTAATCCCGTACTTAAATATATTTTTTTTTATCTTTTAGTTACATGATAGCGAGCATAATAAGCAGCAAAATCACACTTCACAGTCAGGGGATAAGGTACTACAGACGAATGAATGAATTGATGAAATTTATGAATCACGAAAAAGTCGACGAGCAAACTCAAAACCGCATCGTAAAGCATTACATATACAACTGGAAAAGGACGGGAGGATCCGACCCTCAGAGCGTATTAAGTTATGTTTACACAGCTTTAAAGGAAGACATTGTCGTTAGCATGTATGAGCCCACGCTGCGAAAAGTGGCATTGTTCGCTGAGGCCAGCGAATCATTTTTTCGGGTTATCGGAAAGCATCTTAACGAGATGTACTTTTTAAAAGGAGAAACCATCATTCGGTACAACGATATACAAGATTACATTTTCATAATATACAGGGGCCAGGTGGATGTGGTTTCGAAATACGGCATTAAAATCACTTCGATGGGAATAGGAGGAATGTTTGGAAACCTGCAGATGTCGCCATCGTTTTTAAGCAAAATTACAGTTTTAGCTTCGAAAAATGTGGATATACTGAGGATCACGGGAAAAAAGCTGAAGTTTGTACTTCAGGTATTAAGAGTAAATACCGGAAGAAGTGGCTGTTTTGTTTAATACTCGATTTACGGGGGAAAAATCCAATGTTTAGGTATCTGACGAATTCTTTTGGTGTATCCTGGAATTTTTAGTGTGAAGTTTCAACTTGTTTCGAGTAAATAAGAACCGGAATAAAATTTATATTTCAGAACAGAACTGAGCCAAGTCCATCCAAGCAACGTAACTTCTTATTGAAAACTCGACTTTACCAAATGGCGTTCCATTTTGTCCATTTTGTAAGTTGTACATTGCTTCAATGCCACGGTCGTATACACAGGTCCGGAAACTCCCATCCCTTATACTAGGGAGATCATGTCCTGCTTAACTACGCAAAAATTAGTTCTTCCTTTCTACCACCGTAAGCGCTGCTTGTAAGAGACGCTTTTTGATTGGTCGTTGAGATTTGATGCCGACGATGGCGGCACACAGACGTATAGACGTCTATATGGTCATGGTCCCAACTTAAACAATTAGACATGTTGCGGCTCTCAAGATCGCAGCGCCGCCAGTGCCCCATTTTAGAACTAAAATATGCGTAGTTAAGCGGGACATGAACGGCATAGGAAGTTTCCAAACCTCTCTATAGGCTCCGAGCGACTTTTTTTAAAAATAAATATACGCTTAAATATACCTGTTTACCTTATAGAAGCGTATATATTTCCATCACGCAATTAGTTCGCGGAAAATATTGCTTTTTTATAAGCTAAACATGATTTTAATGGTGGCGCTGCAGTCAAAGTCGCTTGGAGCCTATACGACCCCGTTTAATGCTAATTTATGTCTTCTGCTTGATTCCGGTATCATTTAGAGACCCTACATATAGATAGAGACTGACGAATTTAAATTGACGCCATTTTATTCAATATGGCAGCTTACAATGCATTAGCTTGAGCAGAAGAAAAGTCGCCATTTTCCAAGTCAAGCCGTCTGGATTTTGGGATTTTCCGAAGGCTTATTTCAAACGAAAGAAAATCGAATAAAAACTTGAGTTTAAACAATTAATTTTCATATATTGGTAAAACTGAGAAATCTTCAAATTTTCATTTAATTTTCAATATGGCGGTCCATTATGGCTTCTAATAAGCGAACTAATTCCTCAGTCTTTTTTTATATAGGGCCTCTAGTATCATTCAGATTCAGATTCAAAAATTATTCGAGCAGAAGACGCAACTAAATGTTGCCAACCCTTGAAACAATGTAATATTTACGAATGCGACTCCATTTTGTAAAGTCGGGTTTTAAATAAGATGATATGTAGCTTGGATAGATCGAATGCACGTAGGGAAAAAAGTCCCTTTTTAACGAGATCCCGACAGTCTAGTTCAATAATACCATCCGCCATATTGTGGAGTAATCCATTGTATTTAAATTACTCCACAATATGGCGACCCTTCAATTGATCACGTGGTCTATCACGTGGTCAACCCCCCCCCCCTCCCGTTATTTCCCCTTTGTGAATACGGTCTATGGACTTGGCTCAGTTTTACTTTGAGGTATTAGAAATATTTTGGACCGCCATTTTTTTAAAAATTATTTTCGAGCTGCACATACATTTGGACAAGTTGAAACTTGCACTAAAAATTCCAATATACACGAAAAGAGATTCGTCAGATACCTAAAATTTGGATTTTTTTTTTCACCATAAACAGAGCATCAGAGAAAGCAGTCATTCCCTTCCCGTATTCACTGAAACCTAACCTTAAGCAAAAGTAAAATAATCGACAAAAAAAACCCTATTCCTCTTATTTTACAGAGCTATCCGAGTATTACCACTACATCGAAAGAACTGGGATTGGAAAATCAGGATTACGTCGCATCCACGGAAGAACTTTTAAAAGTTGAAGCGAATGACGATCAAGATTTTCAATATCCGTTGGAAGACGTGGAAAATTATATGAAAAGCCGACAAGTATTAACTTGAAAATTAAAAAATATTGTTAAAACATGAAAGGGGAAAAAAAAAATTATCTTTCCAGAATTCTCAAGAATCGGAAGAATCGAAAGAAACAATCCTGGCGATGCCTCATCCTCCGGTTGGAAAGTACTTTTTTAAAAAAGCGATTTTAAAGCTTCCCGACTCTCCAATGCTCTCTTACGTTATCCTGCCTGATTCTTGGTTCGCAACAATGCTCGGTAACGCTCGGAAAACTCACTGGAAATAATTTAACATGAGTATAGTTTTATTTGTTTTTGTTTTTAGGAATTTTGCTGTTAATCGCTACTTGTCTCAGTTGCATTTTGACGTTTTATTATTTCGCTTTTCAAGATTTTTCAAAAGAAATTCTCATTTTCGGCTACGTCTTGGACGTTTTTTTCTTGGGTAAAATATATGTTGAGTTTCACTTTTCTTTCATGGATAAATACGGGAATTACGTCGTCAAAATGGAAAAGATTAAAAAGAAATATTTGCAAAACAAGAAAAATTTGGCCTTTGATGTTCTATCGAATGTGCCTTTTGATTGGATTTCGCTTGCTGTACCAGGACATTTAAAATACCAAACTTTATCAGTTATACGACTTAATCGACTTTTGAGATTGAAATATATTTTTGATTACCACGCCGTGAAAAGTAGAAACTTAATGGTTAATAAAATATATTTAGAAATAAGGTAATTTTCAGTTTGAAAAAAAAAAAAAAAATATTCTAATGAATAATTTAAAATTATTTTTCAGCTGGATGACAATGTGGATCATCCTGCTTACGCATTTCGTTGCTTGCATATGGTATATGATAGCTTGCCCCATGTCACAATGTTACCAAAAATCTTGGGTTCTTAAAAGATATCCAAAAGAGGTATAAAAATTTTGTTCGTAAAGTCTGTGACAGTCAATGAGATTGTACGATCTCAGCCATTGGCTGAGAAATCAACAGGCAAACAGCAATTTTTTTCCCTCGTCTTCTGCTAATTCTTACTTTTGATTTTCACAGGATGTCTCAAAATGGGAAATTTATATAACGTCCCTTTATTATACGGTCACTGTTGCCACCACAACCGGTTACGGAGATATCGAAATAGAAAGAACGTCTGAAATGATCTTCTCAATCATAATGATGATCCTAAGTCGGTCTGAAGTTGGTAAGGCAAACTTCATCTAAATTCTCATATTCCTATATGTAAATTCCATATACTGCGATTTTTAAAAAACTTTTGCAGTGCTTCTGGCTGGAGCCTTGACGGCAGTTCTGAATGCTCATTCCATTCATTTCTTTTCTTACATTAAATTAATCACAGATTTGAAAATGAATTTAAAACATCAACGCACCAGTGAATATCAATTGAAAAAAATGTGGAAATATGTGTCATCTTTGTGGCTAAAAGAAAGCTTAAGAGAAGTATGTTCATTTCAAATTTTACCTCTCAAAAAAAAAAAAAAAAATCTGTCTTTCAATCCTATTTTCAGATACCTTACTTCGTATCAACTATGCCTTATGACATGCAATGTGATATAATGTATGCCATGTACGGTCACCATTTGTATGAATCGTACATTTTCTCAAATACGAATAACGCTTTTCTACGCCAAACTACAATCCATATAAAAAGATACATATTCTTCCCAGGGAATTACATTCTTCAACAAGGTGATATCGATGACACCTTGTATATGATACATAAAGGAGAAGTAAGGTTTACACCCATTAATTTGTTGACGACAGATTTAAAACGAATTATTCCAAAAATTTTCAGGTAGATGTATTAACGATACATTCTGATTTAATGGAGACAATACATTACACACTTCTGGAAAATGATCATTTTGGCATTGTTCAAGGATTAAAAAGTGGTATTGCCCATCAGTTCTCATTCAGAGCTAGATCTGAAGTTGAAATATTGACTCTAACATTAGATCACTGGCAACATCTACTGAAACATTTTCCTGAAGTCAAGCAGCAGATTTATGAAAGATATGAAGAAATTTAAAAAAAGGTAAGACAGCCCTTTATTTACTTACCTAAGCTGTTTCTTCTTCTGATGGTGGTTTCCAATTATTTGGAGGAGGATAATTTTCTATTACCAAAGCTCTACTTTTTCTAATTTTCACTAAAAGAGCATCCACTGCCTCATTTGGTTGATAACTTAAAACTTCAACTCTGTTCACTTCTAAAAGGTCTCTGTTTTCTTTGCAAGGCCCTCTTATAAAATCAATTTCATCACCTACGTTTGCCTTTTGAGAGAAAAAAAGGCAGAATTAATATTAAAAGCATAATCAAAACAAAAATTGAATACTTACAGAAGTTGCTTTCTTCTTTATTTTTTCACCATTGAGCCGGAATTTATTTTCGTAAAATGCCTTTTCTATCGTCCTATAAATATCACATAAATTAGAACAAGTTGAAGTTGTAACTTTTTTTTTAAAACACATACCCTCTTGTTACATTAAACGCAAGTTTATATAAATGATCCATTCTTAAATTTGTAACTTTTACAGTTTTAAGTTCAACGCCTTTTCCCAAAATTTCGTCTTCTGCGTCATTTTCGTTTTTTTCTTCCTCTTCATCGTCAGAGTATATTTCTGGTTTTGTATATTTTTTTTTTTTGGACTTAAATCTAACATTGAGTACTGACGTGATAGGGTTATGTAACTGAAATTTTCCTAATTCACTTCGCTTAAATTCTGAAGGACACTGATTATTTACAACGGTATGATAATTACAACATTCAGCACTTAAGGGATTTTTATGAACATTTTCTCTAACTGCAATTGATGATAAACTGCGCAAAAACCTCCTGCATTTTAGAAAGGACTGCATTTTCTCAATTTAAAAAAAAAATGTCGTGGCAGTAGATTGTTGTCGGCAAGTATAGAGAGCGCTGTATGTCAAACGGAAACGGTTAAAAAATTTTCAGCAAGCAAAACATTTTTTTAAAAAAAATCGTTAAATTTAGAAAAAGGCAGTTTAAGACGGTAGTTATTAGTTGATCGTGGTCTACATATGTGGTAATAGGGCAAAAGTTCGGTAGTTGTGTGCAGGGTGTTTAGACGTAGAGTAATTATTCTACGCGTAGAGTATTTTTAACAAAAAAAGACCGTAAGGACCTTTTACTAAAAAAAAGGTTTTTTTAACAATACGTAGAATTATTTGCGTTAAAAAAAGGTTTTTTAACAATACGTAGAATTATTTGCGTAAAAAAAAGACTTCATCGAAATTTTGGACTTCTGGTCTTACAATTGTTAAAATTGGGACGTGATTAATTCATTTTAATATGTGCAATATTGAAGTACAGTTCTTTTTCTATTGTTTTAAATTTAAAAAAATTTTTGAGATTTCAAAATTCGAGAATAATAAAAATAACTTTTTACCTATATTAATTTTTCTTTTGTAGAAATAGCCGCTATCAAATGTCGAATATTTGGATTTTACAGCGTTACTATCTAATTTTAACTCTATGGTTAAAATATTTGATAACGTGCATAAGCTAAATATACTTTAAATGTAGAGTCCCTACGTAGAACTATATGCAGGAAAAAAAGGTAATTTTAAGTTGGCAGTAGAGTATTTCGTCATTTCAAATCTAAACACCCTGGTTGTGTGTTGCATTCTTGTGAATTCGTTTACCAGATATGACGAACAGAAAATATAAATTTGACTTGAATCTTCGCCGCATGGCAATTCATACTGCAGCCTTATCGTATTGGAATACAAATGATATTCAGTCTAAATTAAAGGAATATTTATTCCGTCGACCGAGAGGAGGAATAAAAGAATATTTAATTGAATTAATTAATGAAGTGGTCGGGAAAGTCGACCGCAAATCACTACCAGACTTATTATATTGTGAAATAATATTGGTTGTGAAAGATATAGGCTTCAAGATATCTGACTGGTTTAGAGGACTAAGGCGTCATGCAATATTACCAAACCAGTCTCGTTTGCAGATTTATGACAAGTTTTTTCGGGAAATTTACTGGACACATTATGGAACCATAAATGAAATGAAGATATTGAAGGATTTTTGGATGAAAAATCCTAGCATTGATAATGAAAAAAAATTTGGTATGGCTTGCATTCATTGTGAAGAGGCTCTAATCAAAGATTTATGGAAGACAATTTTGGAAGAGGAAGAAGACTTAGACTATGAATTTTACAGCTACCGACCTGCCCTCCATATTGTGGCCTATTGGATTAAATTACTAGAAAAAGATTTAACAAGTTTTATGACAGATGTGATTGAAAGTAATGTCCTCATAGTAGACCATTATAAAGCAAGTGAGTCCGCAGAAATTAACATGTTAAGATTATCGGTAGAGAAAGGATATGTGTCAGCTGTTAAATATTTTTGGAATAAAATTAGTGAAAATGAAAGAGATACCTATATGGTAGAGTGCTTCAATCAGACCCTGTGTGTCTACAGGTATTATGACAAATTAAATAATGAATTTTACAAGAAAGAAAAATATACTGAAATTGCTATGTTTTTTTTGAACATCATGACAGATAATTCCAGAATGATGATTTTTACTGATCTTGCGGGAGATATAGATTTGGTATTTATGAAGAAAAAGCTGAAGGGGTATTTTTAATATCTTTTTTCATGCTATTAAGAATGTGGCCATGGCATCAATTTTTGCTAACATTGTTTAAAGAAGTTAAAAATTATCTAGATGTGGATCAGTACGTTATTTTAGTTAATGCAATATTGCATGAGATAAATGAAAATTATCGATTTGCTATTCCTGCTCAGCAAAGCATTTCTGAAGCACAATTGCAGCAAGTTTGGCAGTCCATCCCCCTTTTTTAAGAGCTAAAGTTTGTGAAGAACTTAATTGGGAATTATTTTGGAAAACAAAAAATTTGAAAATTATTAAGCTCATATTAAATGATATTAACCTGACGTCTGATGAAAAGCAAGTTATTCTGAAAAATAATCATTTAAAAATTGTTTGTTTTGCAAAAGATGATGAAAAACTGTTTTTTGAAATCATAAACGAAGTTGTTATTTTTAAGCAGTGGAATGAGAAAATTCAAGAAAGTTTAAAATTGTTGTACAAGTATGTTTTTAGAGGAGACATGACATCTGCAGATAACATGCTACATTTTTATCCAGACAAAGAGAAAATCTATGGAAAAATCAGGTTGGACCATGAATTGATCTGTCTTTATTACATTGTTAAAGATGAATTATCAGCTGCAGATGAATTTTTACTGTGGAGATTTAGCGAGGAAATGGAAAAGATTAAACAATTCAAAGCTGAGCTTCTTGATAATGAATTCACTTGGATGCACATTAAGAATTTATGGGATGTATCTAAAGAAAATGTGGATCTATCAAAATCAAAATCTGATAAATTTTTGTTATGGCTGCTAGAAACAGATATGATGGCAAATTATAAAGTTGAGCATATTTTCCGTAAAATAGAAAGAAGTGAATTAAATCATGATGATCGTAGTTTTTTTGAAACTCATTTTGAAATATTTGAGGATTTCTTGTATTGGTGTACATCAAGCTTAGAAACAGCTGCCAAGTACAAAAAGGAAAAAGCAAACGAAATTGTGGACGTATCTTACATGTTGGTTACTTATATGAAAGAAAACAAAACAGAAGAAGCTGAAAAACTGTTGAATTGGAGATTTGACTCCAGTGATTTAAGAAAAAAATTTATGCAGGAATTTTTATTGGATGAGCTTTACGGGCTGCATGCTCTCAAATTGTACGTCGGAAAACATTCAACGAAGTTGTTTCAGCCTCAAGAAACGGCCGCAGAAGTAAGAAATAAACTAACTATTTTCATAAATTTTTTCATAAAACCTTACTTAAATAATTTTGAGGAACTGAAAAGTATGTTGATAAAGTGGAAAAAAGAGTCAGATGATTATTGCAGTTGGTATGCCGATCCGAGCAGTGATAACCCTGATAGTGAAGTTACCGGCGATGAAGAAGAAACCTTCGAATATTGTGAGAGAGATTACAATTTTAAATTGTTTTTGGAATTATTGGGTTCTGTAGAAAATGAATAAAAGATCGATTTAAAATCTTAATGTTTATTTCTGAGTTCGTTTTTTTTTATGAGATATTACACATCCAACAACGTTTGCTGGTGTAGCCAGTCAGAAACGAGTTGGATTTCGCCATTAATGAAAAACACCAGTCACAACTTGTCAGAAGCAGTATTTTCTTGAGCGTACAGTTTTACAGCTTCTGTATGGTAAGCGTTTCTAAATTTGAATGATTTTCGTTTAATTCGAATTAGGTTGTTGAATAATACATTTCAGAGTATGCATGCATCAGACGTGGTAGTAGACCATTGTACTGCCACGAAAGATTCTTATGCTTATGTTTAACTTACGGATCGATGGACGCTTAAATTGCACTGGTGCAAACTTTTAATGGTTTTTTTTAAGGTTTTGCGTATAAATATTGGAAAACCATCGGTTTCTATAAATATATTGCTGCATCGGTTGAATTAATTCCCGGTTTTTGTAATTAACGAAGGTAAGACTTAAATGTTACATTTAGTATTTTTCCTGTTTATACTTGTATGGGACGAAAGCAATACATAAATACATTGAGGTGAGGAATGGGGGTGTTTCAGATAATTATTTATTTTTGGTTAAAAGGGGAAGGAGTTGTCAAAATTATGTTTAGGGTCATTCAAGCATTACGTATTGAGCTGTTCATCAATTGCGCCATAATTTTTTTCGTAATTTTTCAACCCCTGCCATTCCGTCTTCAACGTCTGAACTCCCAGCACTTTCATCTTACGAAGTAAGTCATCACTTTAAGTATCCCTTTTTCAAGTTAGTATTAAGCATCACACTTTGACGACCCCTCTTTACCCCATAATCGATTTCATTCATAAACAGCCCCTAAGCACCTTGGGGAAAAAGGGGAGATAACCTTATATTTCAATGCTTAATCTCCATAAGAGGAAATATGTTTTGCTTTTTCAGGGGAAAAGGGGGTGGAAAATGGCCAAAATCGTATTTTTTGGTACTTGAAGGGCCCCTATCTCAAAATTGATTGTAGGTTTTGGTGATAGTTCTTCTATTAACAGAAACACTGAGAAGGGAACATATTAAGTTTTATTGTCTAAACATGTCAACTTACTGTTATCTAGCATAGAATTTGACACATTGTATTTATAGTATTTTTTTTACTTGAGGCATTAGACAGGTCATTAAATATTAAAAATGTTGCATTGATGATTTTTTTAAAAAATTTATTAATAGTTTCTAATTTGTTTAATTAAACTTTGAGCATTCTTTCAACAATTTTTGGAAATTGTCCATGATAGACTCATAACTTCTATTAGTGGCAGCAGTCATTATGTAAGTCATCAAATTTGGACAATGTTTTGGAGTAAGGAGTCCTGTGTTGAATAACAATCCCGTACAAACAGCAAACACTAATTCATTATAGGGTAACTTTGGTAATATCTTTTTATGGCAACCCAGACGAGTTATAATCTATAAAAATATGAGAAAAAAAAAAAATATGAAAATCTTCCAGGAGATCTGTGTGAATTTTAAATTTTTTATTCTTAGTACCTGTATAATTGTTGTGATAGCTGTGTTGAAAATATTTATGCTTGGTTGGAAACAAAAAGCTGATCCAGCTAAAAATCCGGCAATGACATTGTGCTTGTTTGAAAAATTCTTTTGTGTTCGATAAAGAAAGCATCTAATTGACTAAAAAAAAAATGATGAGCATTATTATTTTTGTTTTAAAAAATGCAGTAAGCGTAAGAGGAAGCTTTCCACTCAGGAGAAGGAAATGTTTTGAACAAGTTTTGTCTTGCAACAAAACCGGAATCTTTCGTAGCAAAGCAAAATGGTTCTTGACAACGGACAGGTCGTTTCTTGACAAGATTTTTATTTTGTTCGCGTTATTTTTAAAAAGATATTTTGTCACAAGGTATTTTTTTTTTTTAGGGTAGTAAATGCGGAAGGAATGGCTGTGTTGTCGAATACTCGATTTACGGAGGAAGAATTCAAATTCTAGGTATCAAACAACTCCTTTGATTCTTCTTGTATTTTTGGTACAAGTTGAAACTTGCTCCGAGTAAATACGAACTCGAAAATGTAAATCAAAGCTTTTTGACCTCAAATTTTTTTGGAATTATTTTTCAGCTGGAGATATATTTCAGACAAGTTGAAACTTGCAAAATACACCAAAGATATTTCAAATTTGAATTTTTTTTCACTTAAATGGAGGATTAGACAAAACAGCCTTTCCTTTCGGTATTCACTGGAGCTTCCTCACAAGTTTAGGCACGTAAAGGCGCTTACCTCATAAATAAGAACATAAAATCCTAAAAATGCTCCCAGTTTATACGTTTTGTAATGCAGTAAAGAGCATAGCAATGATTTCGGCTTTTTCATGTATTTAAATACGTTTTTCAAAAATTGAATACCGAATCCGGTAGTAAAATATCTCATAAATTGAGAAAAAAGGTGCTTCTGACAAACATTTTCATGGACGCAAGCATTTTCGTTAGATTTCGGTTTTTTAGGAACAAAAAACCTGTAAAATCAGTGAAAGTAATAATTTCACGATGCTTTGAAGTCACTGCGACTGGCAGACCTGTAGCCAGGGAATAAGTCTAAGTTAGGCTTATTTGCGCCTCTTTTGGTGTTTGGGACTGGCTACAGGCCTGCTGAATCGTAAACGTACCAGAAATATCTTTGGTCCGGTAAATCTTTATTGAAACAATAAGAAAGAATGGCACTTAATATCATAAATATGAAAGTTTTCTGAGTTGCAGACCACTTTAAAATTTTACTCTCCTCCAGCTGCCTAATCCAAACTTCGATGCTTAGGTTAGCCCAGGTTATTGAGAAAAGTGCTTTATTTTTGGGCGATTCCGGGATTATCGCAAAACCTCCTCCGATGATCGAAGGTATCCATATCATTGTGACGTAGGAAAATTTACCAAGCAACTTTCTATTCAAAAAGAAAAAAGATTAATATCACTCTACCCTTTAAAGTGATTCAGTAATTTCTTTTACCTTACCGCAGAAAGCAAGATGATAAAATGGTCAGGGATGCAAGCTGACTGCAGAAAAAAAGAGATCGGAGGTAATTCTTGATGGTTTCTATCAAGAAATTTTTATCAGGCTTCTGATGCGTTTTTTTAACAAGTTTAAGAAGATACTGAAACTGAAAGTTTGTAAATTTTATTGTGATTTCTGTTTTGAATAAAATTCGTTTTTTTTTTTTTTGAATGGACTTACGAAATACATCAGAACGAGAAATCCGCTAGAGCCGACAATTGTATTTCTCAAAAGGTCCAAATAAGCCTGAGTACAGCTGTCGGTCCAAGGGTGAAGAATTTTTTCACATGAACCCACGACCATTTCAGGCGCTAAAAGTCTACTGAAAGCAACCATTTTTTCCACTTGGTATTTTTCACATCCCTTTTAAAAATATTTTTTCGTACAATATTTCCATGTAAAACATCAGCGAAAATTCTAAAAAATCGTTAAACGACATAAGAACAATGATTACGGGGTTAAAAAAAAAAAAAAAAAAAAAACAACGTACGCGAACTGATGTGAACGTTTCAAATGCTAATTTAATTCTGAAAAAGTTAACGGAAGTACGTACTGGCATAATTTATGTAGTAGGTTACGAAATGTAGGTAAAGAAAGTCGTGTCAAAAAAAAAAAAAAAAAATTTGATATCTCAGTTCATTTTTTTCCACGTGAGGATGTAATGGGAAACTACCGCTGAACAAGCGTTTTATCTGACATATTTTGTTCTAATGATTTAATTTTTTTTTTTTTTTTTTTTTTTTTACTTTTTCTGATTTATTTTTGGAGATTTAGTCTAAAAATTGAATTAAAATTATAAAAATTATTTTGATGAGTTCAAAACATTCAAAATCAGAACTTTTTTTAAAAATTTAAAATAATCGCCTGTTCTCTTCGGTCACATAGGAGCAGTACACCTACCTAAGGGCTGTACTCACATATTACGTAAGCAGATTATTCGCAATTTTTGACCCCCCCCCCTCCCGTCAGCATAAAATAGTCTTTCTTATGGAGCTTTAGCATTGCGTGAGATTTTCATATTATCCTCTTTGTTGCCTGACCGACGTTTTGGTCTCATCCATTTATTTTATATTAGTGTTAATTATTCTTTCATTTAAAATTGTATCGATTTTTAAAAAAAAAAAATTAATTTTGCTTTCGAAAATTGGGTTTTTACTAATGGAAATGAGATCGGATCGCACCGAAACCGAGCCAAAAGGTTTTATGTTTCATAGGCAAAGATTCAGTATTTAACATGTATGAAAATGGTTTTATGGTTACTAATCCCTAGAAAAAGTGAGTAATAAGTACGGCCAATACGTTATAAAAACCTGTAACAAGATAATAAAATTTATAATGTTGTTATAAGTTTTTATAACGTATTGGCCGGACTTATAACTCACTTTTTCTTGGAAAATTTGATATTTTTAAAAATGTTTTCGCAATTAAAAAATCGAAATAGTTCCCAATTTCACCTCTAGAGCGCAGTACTAGTCTTTCGGAAAGAAAGATTTTTTTTATAAACCGTATCCACGTTGGGGAACTAAAATGGCGACCAGAAGAGGGGGTAGGTTTAATGAGGATTTTTAGGGCTCTGGCTGCTATCATGGTAAAATGGCGGCCGGCTTCGGATTGGTCAATAAATATTCCCTTCTCATATTAATGTCATTTACTAACCAATCCGAAGCCGGCCGCCATTTTACCATGATAGCAGCCAGAGCCCTCATAGCGGATTTAGTTTGCCGTAAAAATCCTCATTCTGCAACCCATTAACTGAAGGCGTCTATCTTGCGTCCTAGATTACATGAGCTCTTACGGATAATTCAGAGTATAAAATGCGAGTGATTATAATTTTTACGCGTAAGCATCTGCTTGATTTTTTTTTATAGTTTTTGCCCATAAGGACTCAGTGAAGGTTATCCTCCAATGAGATTGTTTGTCCTAAAGTGACGTGCACGCTACATAGTTTGTCATGGAATAGACGATTTCGACGATCCAGTTTCGCAAAGGATTGTGGGACTAAATGGGACAAACAAACAGACGACGCGTTTGTGTGATTCGTAAGCTAAGAACAGGCGGTACAGTGATTTTAGCTATTAGTAAATAATTAGTAATTAATTAACTTACATAATTTTTTCTTGAAAACGAGCAAAATGAATTTTTAACTTCTATGTTATACTTAGCTTATGGGAAGCATTTATGTACCCGGTCAGACGACACGATTTGCAATGCATTATGGGGTGAAACGTCACTGTCAAAATCGTCTATCGACCAACTACTTCCGCTTAAAACAATGTCACATGCCTACGGTCTATTGCGAAAAAAATTAAAAAATTATGAAATATAAGAACAATTAAGTCTTGTTCATGCATTTAAAATTATGGATCTGTATCTCTGAACATAACAAAACGTTTTGGCACGGTTTCGGTGCGGTTAGACCTCGTTTTCATGTTTAAAATATCGGATTAAAAAAAATTTTTTTTACATATTTTTTTTAATCGTTAAAATGTCTCCGCCGGCCGGTGACATAAACGAACTATACCTTTAATTATTCTTATAATCATTAAACATATAAAATCCATTTTTTTTTTTTTTAAATAATGCAATGTATTTACCTTTAAATGCCATCCCATTGTAATATTTTCTAGACGGAACAATAGTTATTAGGTCAAGGATGTCGCATAATAAAATGGATAAGAATTTTGTTTAGCTTAATTTCAAATGGAATTGAAAGCGGATACGCCTTTAGGTATTCCCTTGAAGAAGAAAGCGTTTCTGGTGTAATTTTTTACATATATAAAACATACGTGTTTTGAGCAAGTTCTGTCTTGCAAAAAAAATCGGAATCTTGCGTAGCAAAGCAAAAATGCTTCAAGACAATGGACAGGTTCCTTCTTGAGAAGATATTTTAATTTTTTTCTCGTGATTTTTATGAAAATGTTTTGCGTAATTTAGCTATCAGCCATTTTTTTCTGAGTGCGCTAATAATTTTTGCGAATTTCTTCATATTAGATTTTTCTCTGTTTTCACTATTTTTACAAACCTTTTCCTGTTTTTCAGGATTGATTCCACTTTTTTCGTAACTTTCTCTATTTTGTCTAACTCTTTCCGATCGTTTTATACTTCTTTTGTTAACTAAGCAGGAATCACTCGTAGAGTGTGCGGTGCCTAGACAGGAACCCTAGAGTGTGTGGTGCCTAGGCAGGATACACTCTAGTAGAGTGTGTGGTGCCTAGGCAGGAAACACTCTAGAGTGTGTGGTGCCTAGGCAGGAAACACTCTAGAGTGTGTGGTGCCTAGGCAGGATACACTCTAGAGTGTGTGGTGCCTAGGCAGGATACACTCTAGTAGAGTGTGTGGTGCCTAGGCAGGAAACACTCTAGAGTGTGTGGGGCCTAGGTAGGATACACTCTAGAGTGCGTGGTGCCTAGGCAGGATACACTCTAGTAGAGTGTGTGGTGCCTAGGCAAAAAAGACTCTAAGAGTGTGTGGTGCCTAGGCAGGAAACACTCTAGAGTGTGTGGTGCCTAGGCAGGAAACACTCTAGAGTGTGTGGTGCCTAGGCAGGAAACACTCTAGAGTGTGTGGTGCCTAGGCAGGATACACTCTAGTAGAGTGTGTGGTGCCTAGGCAGGAAACACTCTAGAGTGTGTGGTGCCTAGGCAGGATACACTCTAGTAGAGTGTGTGGTGCCTAGGCAGGAAACACTCTAGAGTGTGTGGTGCCTAGGCAGGAAACACTCTAGAGTGTGTGGTGCCTAGGCAGGAAACACTCTAGAGTGTGTGGTGCCTAGGCAGGATACACTCTAGAGTGTGTGGTGCCTAGGCAGGATACACTCTAGAGTGTGTGGTGCCTAGGCAGGATACACTCTAGTAGAGTGTGTGGTGCCTAGGCAAAAAAGACTCTAGAGTGTGTGGTGCCTAGGCAGGAAACACTCTAGAGTGTGTGGTGCCTAGGCAGGATACACTCTAGTAGAATGTGCGGTGCCTAGGCAGGAATCACTCCTAGTGGCAGGATACACTCTAGTAGAGTGTGCGGTGCCTAGGCAGGAATCACTCCTAGAGTGTACGGTGCCTAGCTAGGATTCACTCTAGATTGTGCGGTGCTTAGGCAGGATTCAGTCTAGAGTGTGCGGTGCCTAGGAATGAATCACTCCTAGAGTGTACGGTGCCTAGGCAGGAATCACTCATAGAAAAAAACGTTATGCATACTTACTTATGCGTAAAGATATTGTAGGATGAACAAGTTATGCACAATTATTTTGGGGAATGTAAAAGCTTGTGCATATTTATTTATGCATAATTATATTGGAGGATGAAAAGAATTATGCCTACTTATTTATGCATAAATATAGTGGTGGATGAAATAAATGATGCATCCCTATTTATGCATAGGTAATTATATTGGAAAATGAAAAATATTTTTGGTGAAGAATTTAAGTTGTTTTTGCCGGTACATAATTTATGCACTGTTTTATGTAGGCCTATGCTCAATTTTTCTTATATTTTTTTCATGTTTTTTATGTAATTTATGCATTTTTTTTTGCACATGTAGTATTTTAATATAACAAATAATTCGTGAAGAGCAAAAATTCTTTATTCAATATGCCGTTGTGGAGCACTCATTTTAAGAGTATAACTTAAAAATATCTAGATTTATTATTCGAATTCTTCAATTTCATCGGTTTTAATTGTTTATTAATTTTTATAACCGTTAAATGAAAAGAAAAATCATGAGTTAATCCAAATCACAAATTATCTCTCACCGGTTCTTATTTAAATAGTTACATTTGGAAAATGTGGGAGTCAACCGGTGGGCGCAATCGTGTTGACTTTCATTATATTTAGACATCGAAGAATTGAAGCAATGGCATTACGGCCAAGTCTTCGGTGCGGTGCACGTGTGTTCGTGGTTCATTAAATTTATAATTAAAAAGATAAGGTGCTAATCTCATTTGTGTTACTACCGTTTAATTTTTTAATAATAATTTTTACGGTAGTTAAAAATCTTCGTTTTTCGCGCCGTTTTTTTTATAAAACTTGTTCATTTACTTTTTTTTGACAGAAGAGGAAAATGGGAAAAGTAGCAGCGATCGGTATCGATCTCGGAACGACCTATTCTTGCGTCGGGGTTTGGCAACACGGAAAAGTGGAAATCATAGCAAACGATCAGGGCAACAGGACGACGCCGAGTTACGTCGCTTTTACGGATACCGAGAGACTCATCGGAGATGCTGCAAAAAGTCAGGTACGAACAGCCGAATCAAAAAAAAAAAAAAGAAAAGGACTCCCACGATGAATAATAAAACAAATGATTTTTACGGACGTATAAGGCGATTCAACTTTGATAAATAGGTGAGGTCATAAGGGTTTAAGATTCGTTTCAAATCGCACATGGTGCGCTTGTCAGTGGTCCTTAAAAAAACTTCAGAAAATAAAAAAATAAATTTTTCCGATATGTTAAATGATTTCGTAATATTTTTGATCGATTGTTAATTAAAATATTTATTTATGAGCCGAGAAAAATCAACGCATCTCCTTATTTGGCTTTCTCCTTTAAATCGTGATCGATGATTCAATTTTATGCAACGCCATATATGGATTTTTAGTCGGTTGACCTCATTTAAAAAAAAAAAAAAAAAAAAAAAAAAACTAAATTATGTCAGTCTGCTAAAAATGATACGGGGTATTCCCCCGTAATGTAATACGGCATATTTTATGTTTTTTAAATTCAAGCGCTTCAAATCCGCCCACGTTTTTTTTTTTCGAAAAAAAAAAATGTAACATACTTTTTAAATTTAGAACTTTGACTTGGCGGCAATGACGTCAGATTTAGATGATTATAAAATCAAAACAAAAATGGAGAGATTGTATATGCAGAAGAAAAAAAAAATAACAGCGTTTTTTTTTTTCGTCCCACGTCTGTAAAAATCGCATGGCTTGCGTCAGCTTCCAAAGAAGCTAAAGAAGGGATTTTAGAGCTTTTTTATACCACGTTTCCGAGATTTAATTATTTAATAAAACTGTCTGCAATTTATTAATTCTGAAAAAAAAAAAAAAAAAGTTGGCTTGGTTTTTTATTGGGTCGTCTTGTCAATTTTTTGTTTTCTCTTTTTTTTTGCAGGTGGCTATGAACCCGAAAAATACAGTTTTCGATGCGAAGCGTTTAATAGGAAGGAAGTTCGATGACCCCAAAATTCAAGACGATATGAAACACTGGCCGTTTACTGTCGTGAACGACTGCGGGAAACCTAAAATCCAAGTCGAATATAAAGGAGAGCTTAAAAAATTTGCACCGGAGGAAATAAGCTCGATGGTCTTGACGAAAATGAAGGAAATCGCCGAGACTTATTTGGGTAATATTTTTAAATGTGTGAAAATTAAATCAGTGTCGTCGCTAGCTAATAAAATATTAGGGGTGGGGAATGAGGAAAAAACTTCTGAAAGCTTTGTCTGAAATGAGTTTTAGGCGTTAAAAATATAATCAGTGAGAAATTATTGGGGGAGGGGCGCAAAATCTGACGTTGGAGGGGTTACAGTCCCCCGAAAAAGGCGTAGCGACGCTACTGAGTGAAAGTTTTGTCACAATCTGGCTATATGCTTAAAGCATTTAGCTCTTATTAAGGGTGTTTTCTGCTGATTTAGCCTTAGAAAAAATTGAATGAGCAGTTGAATGTAATTTAAGCTCTCGATAGGTTCCATTATTTGGCAAAAAATAGAATAAACTTTGGCGACTATATAAATGGGACATTAAAAAAATATGGAAGGGCAGTTTTTTTCCCATAAAATTGGCAGTAGTAAATTTAAATATGGGCAGTTTTTTGCAGTAAGTTTGGTAGAGCTAAATATGTTGAGGTAAAATTATATATATAAATTATATAGAACATAAGCTTATAAAATATATATAATTTTGCCCCCAACATCTTTACCTCTACCGTAAATTTTTACATTTTAGGGAAGATGCAGAGTGGCAGTAATTAACAATCGAAGGGCAGTATTTTTGGTAGAGGTGCCTATGTTGGTCATCAAAATGTATACAAAATGTATACAAATTGTATACAAAATGTATACAAAATGTATACAAAATGTATACAAAATGCATACAAAATGTATACAAAATGTATACAAAATGTATACTATTTTAATTTGTATACATTTTGTATATAATTAGTATACATTTTGTATACAAAATGTATACAAAATATATACAAAATGTATACTAATTGTATACAAAATGTATACATTTTGTATGCAATTTTTTTTTGGACCAAGGGAAATTTCAGGCCTGCATTTGAGACCACAAAATTGTATACAATTTGTATACATTTTGTATACAAATTGTATACATTTTGTATACAAATTGTATACATTTAGTATACATTTTGTATACAAATTGTATACATTTTGTATACTAAATGTATACATTTTGTATACTAATTGTATACATTTTGTATACAAATTGTATACATTTTTTTCAGGATCGGGAAATTTCAGACCTGCGTGTTTGAGACCACGAAATGCAAAATGTATGCAAAATATATGTTACGCCCCGTTTGTGAAATTGCCCAGTTCATGAAATGGGCAATTTTTTTGCCCCGTTCATGAACTGGGTAGGCTGCTTGCCCCGTTCATGAATCGGGCAGCAAAACTGCTCAGTTCATGAACTGGTCAGCCTTATTTTTGCCCATTTCATGAACGGGGCAGGCATAAAATACTAAATTACACGATCGGGGCAAGGGGTTTGCCCCGATTCAAAATCATTTCTTTGAATGAAACTGAAGTAATATTTTGACTTAAATATCAGACATAATGGAATGAGTTAATGAACAAATGCATGATTAAATAATGAAATATACTGAAACTTGAAATACATGAAAAACAATTTCATTTTTTCAAGTTTCTAGCACGGTTTCCTAATGAAACTTTAAAAATATACGTAGATTTATTACAAATTAAATAAAAGCTGGAAATATAGTTTGAAAGATTGTTTATAAATGCATCTGAATGACCAGTGTAGTATTTAAATGCGTGAAAAATAAAACAGTTATTTTCAGTGATAGTGATAAGGAAGCGTTAAAGTATTGCGTAAGACCGAAGGGATGGGGGGAAGGGGGTTCTCGAAATTCTTATGATTTCTTACTTGGGGGAGGGGAGGGGGAGTTTGGCAAATCGCTGGGCCAGTATTACAAGGTTGTATCTGCACTGTTCAGGTTGACTCTAGTTTTCCTTGCGTTAAACATAAGAAACTAGTGTCAAGCTGAACACTGCAGATACCACCTTGTAATACTGGCCCAGCGAAATCTTAAGTAAGAATTTCCATTACAGTATAACTTATTCTTCAGAAATCTTTAATTTTCAAAGATTAAGTTGTTTTAATTTTTCTTCAAATTTCTAAAGTGAAAAAATTCAAACTTTTTTTCAAAAAATTTTAAAAAATAAAAATTCAGTTTTTGATGAGATTTTGTGCGAATTGCAGCAATCTTCAGGGATATGAGTTTGAGCAATAAATTTAGATTCAAGAAAAATATCACTCCAATTTAAAATTTAGTTTAAATAAAACGGGGGGGTCCGAGAAAATCTTACGTAATATAATAGGGGGGTCAAAAAACCTTACTAATTCGTACGAAGGGGGGGGGGGAAGGTTTCCAAAAACCCGAAAAAAGTCTTACGTAATACTTGAAGGTTCCCTAAGTGAAAATTTTATGTAAGTATTAATATTGGAATCGTTTTCAAATTAAAAATGAATAAAGTGCCACATTAACTTTCAATAATAATTTTAATCATTTCTGGGGTTTTCATGCGGTTGAAAAATAAATTTTAACAAATATTTCCTATTTTAATCTATATTTTTTTATTTTAATATTTCTCTCGTTTACACGGAATTTATATATTTTTCGGCCAATGTTTTATTATCAATTTTATTTTATCTTTTTATCTAGCCCTATTTATTCAAATCTTATTTGAGAATTATATTTCATTATTTATTAATCATGCATTTGTTCATTAACACATTCCATTACGTCTGATATTTAAGTCAAAATATTACTTCAGTTTCATTCAAAGAAATGATTTTGAATCGGGGCAAACCCCTTGCCCCGATCGTGTAATTTAGTATTTTATGCCTGCCCCGTTCATGAAATGGGCAAAAATAAGCTGTCCGGTTCATGAACTGAGCAATTTTGCTGCCCGATTCATGAACGGGGCAAGCAGCCTACCCAGTTCATGAACGGGGCGAAAAAATTGTCCATTTCATGAACTGGGCAATTTCACAAACGGGGCGTAACATATACAGTATAAACATTGTGTACGTCGTATATTTGAAAATGGTGACCCCTAACCGAATTCATAGCGCTCTCGACTCTCAACTATAGATGCGACGAGTCGTGTTTAACTATTCCAGTTCAATGGTCACCACCCCTCGGCAAGCAATGGCATACCGCCGAGCGGCTATTGCCTCCTAAATCTTTTTAAAATAGCCGTCCGGAACCTTCGTTAAACTGTGGGTCCCGTATCGAGTAATCGTAATCGAGTTGATTTACATATAATTTATGTACTCCTTCTATACATATTGTTCAACCAATTCAATTAATTCACAACTTTATGCTCCTGCAAGTTCTAGATGTGCTCGTCCTGGAAAATATTAGGAGTAATATTTTCCAGGACGAGCACATCTAGAACTTGCAGGAGCATAAAGTTGTGAATTAATTGAATTGGTTGAACAATATGTATAGAAGGAGTACATAAATTATATGTAAATCAACTCGATTACGATTACTCGATACGGGACCCACAGTTTAACGAAGGTTCCGGACGGCTATTTTAAAAAGATTTAGGAGGCAATAGCCGCTCGGCGGTATGCCATTGCTTGCCGAGGGGTGGTGACCATTGAACTGGAATAGTTAAACACGACTCGTCGCATCTATAGTTGAGAGTCGAGAGCGCTATGAATTCGGTTAGGGGTCACCATTTTCAAATATACGACGTACACAATGTTTATACTGTATATTTTGCATACATTTTGCATTTCGTGGTCTCAAACACGCAGGTCTGAAATTTCCCGATCCTGAAAAAAATGTATACAATTTGTATACAAAATGTATACATTTAGTATACAAAATGTATACATTTAGTATACAAAATGTATACAATTTGTATACAAAATGTATACTAAATGTATACAATTTGTATACAAAATGTATACAAATTGTATACAATTTTGTGGTCTCAAATGCAGGCCTGAAATTTCCCTTGGTCCAAAAAAAAATTGCATACAAAATGTATACATTTTGTATACAATTAGTATACATTTTGTATATATTTTGTATACAAAATGTATACAAAATATATACTAATTATATACAAAATGTATACAAATTAAAATAGTATACATTTTGTATACATTTTGTATACATTTTGTATGCATTTTGTATACATTTTGTATACATTTTGTATACATTTTGTATACAATTTGTATACAATTTGTATACATTTTGATGACCAACATAGGCACCTCTACCGTATTTTTTTATACAGCTAATTTTTTTATATGTTATTATTTGTTTGCACAGATATTGCTTACAAAACGCAGGGCATTATTCACCTGCAGAACAAACGTTATTTACTCGCTGGAACAGGCATAATTTTGATAACTTTAAAAACTGAAAAATATATCAAACATGCAGTATATATTGTGTGTCACTTTATGTTAACATATTTTTTTTTTTTTTAATGTCAAAAAATGCCATTTAATTCCAAATTATTCATTACACTGCCAAAATATTTTTTACTGCCAAAATAATTTTTTACTGCTCCAAATTGCACTGCTGATTAAAAAACGGCCTTATTATTCAATTTACTGCCAATCCAATCTATTAAAAACCTGCCATTTTATGAAAAAGCACTGCCCTACTATTAATAAATTACTGCCACTTTAAATAGACGCCATAAACTTTTGCCATAATCTGTCTATATGCTTAACCTTTGGATGGCGACTCAAATTATTAAAATTTAGTCTTTTTTTCGTCAGAATTGCAGAAGTTTTGCGTGTGAAAGAGAAATGGAACGCTGATTTGAGGTCCGAATTCAGAATTTTGTTTGGACTAAAATACAACTTGGCGGAGCCTTTTTAAATGTTAAGAACTTGGTTTATGGTTCCATCTTGGTCGCCATACATTTGGGCATTCGGGCATCAAATGAAATCTACGGGATCAAAAACTCATAGGCCTAAAACACTTTTTTCCGATTATTGTAAGAAAGCAAACTAATTTTATGCGATATTTTGCATTACATGGATGTAATGCGGGTTGCCTATACTAAAATTCGATAAGCTCTTTCTTTTTTTATAGGTTTAAACGCGTTAAAGTTATAAATTTATAATTCTAATTTTTTTTTTGTTTTTGTTTTTGAAGGAGGAAAAGTCAACGACGCCGTAATCACAGTCCCTGCTTATTTCAACGATTCCCAAAGGCAGGCGACAAAGGACGCTGGTGCCATCGCCGGTTTAAACGTTTTGAGAATTATCAACGAACCAACAGCTGCTGCTTTGGCCTACGGCCTAGACAAGAATTTAAAAGGTGAAAAAAATGTTCTGATTTTTGATTTAGGAGGAGGAACCTTCGATGTTTCTATCCTTACCATCGACGAAGGATCTCTTTTTGAAGTAAGATTTTAGGCTGGCAATAATATTATTATTTGCTTGCTTACTTTCATATTTTTTTATTGTCTTAGGTGAAATCTACGGCTGGCGACACTCATCTCGGTGGAGAGGACTTCGATAACAGGCTGGTGACACATTTTGCCGAGGAATTCCAACGGAAATATAAAAAGGATGTACGAAACAACACCAGAGCACTTAGAAGGTTAAGAACAGCCTGCGAACGAGCTAAAAGAACTTTATCCTCTAGCACGGAAGCGAGCTTAGAAATCGATGCTCTTCATGAAGGTTCGCTGTTTTTTTGGATTTGTGGGAAAACGCTTAAAAATTAAATTTTAAATTAATTTTTTTTTTGTCTTCCAGGTATCGATTTTTATGCAAAAATAACTAGAGCTAGATTCGAAGAGCTTTGTATGGACCTGTTCCGTTCCACTCTTCAACCAGTCGAAAGAGCCATAACCGACGCAAAATTGGACAAGACAAAAATCCACGATGTTGTTTTAGTCGGAGGATCGATTCGCATCCCTAAAATTCAAAAAATGCTCCAAGATTTTTTCAACGGAAAAGCTTTGAACCTTTCAATTAATCCCGATGAGGCCGTCGCTTACGGAGCAGCGGTTCAAGCCGCCATTTTGAGCGGGGATACCAGCTCCCAAATCCAAGACGTTTTGTTGGTCGACGTGGCTCCGCTTTCTTTAGGTATAGAAACCGCCGGCGGAGTCATGACGAAAATTGTCGAAAGGAATTCCCGGATCCCGTGCAAACAAACTCAAACCTTCACCACTTTCTCCGACAATCAGCCTGCGGTTACCATTCAAGTTTTCGAAGGGGAGCGTCCGATGACTAAAAACAACAACTTGCTAGGGACTTTCAATTTGACGGGAATACCCCCGGCTCCGAGAGGCGTTCCGAAAATCGAAGTAACTTTCGACTTAGACGCAAACGGAATTTTGAACGTATCCGCGAAGGATACCAGCACCGGAAAATCCGAAAAAATCACCATACAAAACGATAAAGGGAGATTGTCTAAAGATGAAATCGATAGGATGTTAGCAGAGGCTGAGAAATACAGAGCCGAAGACGAAAAACAGAAGGAAAGAATCACATCGCGTAATCAGTTGGAAACGTATACGTTCGGGGTTAAGCAAGCGGTTGAAGACGCACCGGCTGGAAAATTGACGGAAGATGATAAAAAGTCCGTCCTTGAAAAATGTTCAGCGACTTTAGCTTGGCTCGATAAAAATACCTTGGCTGACAAAGAAGAGTATGACGACAGACTTAAAGAATTACAGCAACATTGCAGTCCTATAATGGTTAAACTGCATCAAGGTGGATCGGGAGGGAAAGGACCTACAGTTGAAGAAGTTGATTAAGTCTGTTATTTTCTATCAATTAAAAAAATGGATTTTAAAAAATGAATTTATTGAAACAAGCTCAGTATTATTCAATTTTTTTTTTACGGTGTTCATATTTTTTTATACATATTCGTTATTTATTAAAATAAATGCAGCATAAATAATTTACCATAGTTTATCAACGCATTTTTTTCACAGGTGGCAATTATTCGTTATATGCTCTTTCAATGAATATTGTCATAAAACTTTCCCCTAGAGACAAAAGATTAAAGAACTTTGCATTCATTATACCTTTATAATTTTTAATAGATTGCTTTATTTGTGGACGGGACATTTTCATACATTAAAGGAGTATAGAATCAAAATCCTAAGCCCAGGAATTAATAAATTAATAAATAGGCTAGTTTAATGAAGGGGTCGGAGTGGTGACTCGTTTCATCTAACGGCATCGTGATCAATGAAGTTAAGCAGCATTGAGAACGGCCAGTTACTGGATGGGTGACCACCGACACTCTCTCCCTCTAGCAGGGATTATAGGAATTACTAATACAGTCATTTTAACCTCACTGTAAAAAGGCAGTTCCTATCAAAAAACTGTGTACCTGACCGAAACGTCAATTAAACTATGGAAGAAATGACCGGAAAGTCAATTAAACTATGAAAGAAAGGACCGAAAAAAAAAAAAAAAGCCGTTTGACGTTTAAAGGCTCTTAACGATGCATACATGGCTTCCATCAGCCTAACAGAAACATTTACTTCTCTGAGAATCAAAAACAAAACGAAATCCGATAGATTAGATCATCATAGTAGTTAAAAAAAGCACTGAACAGAAAAAAAAAAAAAAAAAACTTACCCATCATTTTCTGTTACAATCAGTAGCCCTGTAGCTTGATATATAACAGACTCATAACTCCATGCAGCGTTTTAAAATATGATTTTTTTTTTTTTCGTTGCTTTCCTTGACCCAGGCATGCTTTTATCGGTTCACGTGTTAATAGCGGTTAAGGTTCACGACTAGGGTGTACAGAAAAAGAAAAAGTGTTTGGAATTTTGTTGCTCACCGAAAAAATAGTTTTATTGGGGGATAAAAACCTCAAAAAAATTTTGAAACATTTTTTTTTTTTTATCAGCTGGAGGTCGCGCTTTGCGGAAAAAGGACCTAAGCCAAGAATTTTTTGAAAGCGTTCAATTAAGTTAATATTTAGCGCATTTTTCAGTAATCGATATTTGTAAAAGGGATCTAATTATATGTTTTTGAGGTCGTTGAACACGAATTTCACCATCCCGATTTTCTCCGACCAATGCCTGAGTCGCTGTTGCCACTTTTTTAGCGTTTAAGCCTGATTTTTCGGGCTCAATTTTTATTTATGTCCAAATTTGGAGCCCCCAAAATTTTTTTTTCCTTTTAAAGTTGCTTATACTTATGAAAAAAAGCTTGAGGAACACGAATTTCACTATCCCGATTTTCCCCGACCAACGCCTGAGTAGGGGTATAAGTAAGAACTTGATTTTTTGAGCCAAAAACTAATTTTTTTGTAAAAAAAATGGCGTCAACTCTTCACCAGTTCGAGTTAGAGGTCATGTTCTATGATATTTTTTAGTCAGAACGCTCTAATTAATAAGGTACTTTTGTGTTTCGGATCAATTTCCAAAATTTTCTTACGGACGGAAAAATCTACCTGTAATTTTTTTGAAATTCCACGAACGAAAGCCAATGGCCTTCTTTATATATGAAGAAGGCTGTGACGAAGGAAAACGAACAAGATCGTGCTAATGACACGACAGTTTTTTTTTTACTTCGCGCCATTTGTCAATAAAGGTTGAATTGATTAGGCAAGGACCGAAAGTAGTAGGTTAATTTTTTTTTAGTTGTTTGTCACCCTTTTAAATTTCAGTAAAAATGATTGGGTGGTCTCGTCGATCGTCGACGGCGAAGCCGATGCGAATATCAAATCAGCAGTACGGTTTAGATCCAGGAGGCTCAAGGTAAGTATTGAAAAAATTAATTCTGGTTTAATAGATAGCTCCAATGTTTACATATTTCATGACAGGGGACAAAGGAGGAGTCGTAGCCCTGACCGACATTCAAAAATCCCTTTGAGATCATCGTCAAGTCAGTCTCAGAATAGAGATAAATTAGCAGGACCCAAACAAATTCGAAGCAAATCTCATGTATCCGGGAGTACTCCAATTCAGGGAAAAATCACCCCTGTTCAATCTTCCTATGGATATAAAATTACCCCATCAGCTTCTTCAAATCTCACAAAAAAGAAAATGGGTTTTCTTAAGGACACAAGAAATCTTCAAAGCAAAGAATTCATAAAGGAAGCTAACTTTTTAGTAAGTTTTTTTTTTTGTTTAACAATGTTCGATAAAAAAATTTTGCAAAATGCTTTACTTTAATTGGTGTTTTAGGTTCAACAATATTTTAAGGAAAACTGTCCGGATGCATTAATAAATGGAAATGATATCAAGCCAATAACTATCAAAATGTTTATAGCCATGGTGAATCACATGTTTGAAGTTTTAGAAGTGTACGATAAAGGAAAGGAGCCAGTAAAATTAGACATGACTTCATATGAAAAGGAGCTCCCATTCTGGATGAAAAAATTAGAATATCCAGGACAAATCAGTAAAGGCTGGCTTCAAACTGTTAATGTGCCTGGGAACTGGCCTTATGTTATTGGCCTTTTATCGTGGCTTGTGAAATTATACACCGCTGGTCAATTATTTAAAGCTGAAGAGCAGTTAGACTGCGGGAAGGAAGATTTAGGAAAATATTGGTCTTTCTTTTATTTCAAACATTCTTTAGATGGGTACAGGCATTACAATGAGGAAAGAGAAGATGATTATAAAGAATTATGCCATAAAATGACAAAAATGTTTTATGAATTAAATGATGTCGATGAAAATGAAATAGAGGAACTCAAAATGGAAATAGAGAGGGTAAGGAAAAAATTAAAATTTTTCTAAATGAGAGATTTCATACAATTTTTATTTATTTATTTATTTTTTTTTTTTAAAAAAAAGCTTGAACAAAACTTGGAAGATCCAGATGCTTTGGCTAATAAAGACGCTTATGATGAAGCAGTTCAACGTTTAAAAGTTCTTCAAGATCAGCATCAAAGAAATATTGATGATATATCAAGGATTGAAGAAGAAATTAATGCAAAGAAGAATAAAATAGCCAAAAAGGAGAGGAATATAAACATTTTAAGTAAGTTCATTGTTGTATTTCGTTTAGCATATAGGTAGATTATAAAAATAATATAATTGCAATTTTTTTTTTTTTTTTTTTTTTTCTATTTCAGAAGAGCAAATTGAATTGAAAAAGAAAAGGATAGAGAGTTTGAAAATGACAGTGTCAAAGCAATCTATGTCTGTTGTTGAAATTGCGGAAATTCAAAAGAAATCCGATTATTTGGATAAAGAAATTAAGTGTTTGGAAAAAGAATGTGAAGATTATTCCCAGCTTATTTCTAGATACGATTTCGAAGCTGCTGAAAAACGTGATAAGGTAATTTTTTTTTTTTTTTTTTTATTGCAGAGCTAAAGCAAGGTTTAAATGAATTTATTTTGTTCTTTTTTAATTTTAGATTTTGCAAAGCACTCACATTTTTAATCGTAACATCATCCAGCTGGAGCAGTTAATCCCCGAATTAAAAGATTTTCACATCCATATGGATTTGGAAAATGATAAAATAGTCGAGGAAATGGAGAAAATGGTGAAATCTTTAGAAATGTTAAAGCATAAATACGTAACAAAACGAGAGGAATTGGAAATCGTTCTTAAAGATTATCAGAAAGGTCTGGATGCGAAAAAGCAGATGTTGAAAGATTTGACGGAGAGCATTCAGGTTTTGAAGGGGAAAAGAGAAGCGAAAAAATTGGAAAACGAAAACCTGAGCAAAGAATTCGAAGAGGTTTGTTTTTAACATTTAAGTAGAATTTGTCTCAAAAAAGTTAGTTTTTAAAAATTTTTTTTGTCTTTTTAGCAAGAAAAAGTATTGAAAGCTGACTCAGAGAAATGGGATGCTAAACTTCTTGAGATGCAAGAGAAATTAAAAAAATTCGAAGATTTAAAGGAACAGAAGAAGGAAATGGAAAAAAGGTATGGTCGTAAGAAAATAACAGGGTTTGCATTTATTTAATTTTCGAAAAAGAGGAGAATTTTAATCTGATGGAAATCCGTAACTTTTAAACTGTTTGTTGTCAGGAAATAAAAATGTGAGCACCGAATTAATTTTTTTTTTTTTTTTTTTTTTTAGGAGGGATTCGCTACTTGTAAAACTTGAAAAATTGGAATCGTACGTTGAAATGTTTTGGAGCAACGTTTACGATAAATGGAAATACGCTCCCGAAATGCTTGGTAAGTTGCTTTCTGCTGGAAAAAAATGGAAATTTTCTCAAAATGTTCCTCGAAAAGTTCATTCCCTACCATTTTTCCTAAAAAAAAAAAAAAAAAATTCCTAATCCGTTTTTTCTAAAAATTTTGGCACCTAAAATGGTTTTCCTAACTATTTTTTTTTCTAATTTTTAATTTTCCTAAAAATTTTTAATTCCTAAAATCCCTTTCGGAATTTAAAAAATTAAGAAAAATATTCATTTCGGAAAATTTTATTTTATGAATCAAAAAATTTTAGGAAAATTGAAAATTAGAAAAAAATTTTATTGACCAAAATTTTTAGGAAAAATAGATTAGGAATTAATTTTTTAGGAAAAATGGATTAGGAATTGATTTTTTAGGAAAAATGGATTAGGAATTCATTTTTTAGGAAAATAGATTAGGAATTAATTTATTATAAAAAAATGGATTAGGAATTAATTTTTTAGGAAAAATGGATTAGGAATTAATTTTTTAGGAAAAATGGATTAGGAATTAATTTTTTTTAGGAAAAATGGTCGGGAACGAATTTTTTAATTACTATCTCAATAAGGTGAAACTTAAGCTAGTTCTGTATTTTGGTCCTCTGATTCCGAATTTGAAGTTGGAAAAAAGTCCGAAATGGCGAAGCAGCTTATTTTTTTAAATTTTACTTTTGGCGCCATACTGCGTTTTTTTGTTTGGAATTGCAATTGCATAATTCTGACACCAAATTTGAACTGTAAGACATCAAAAACACGAAAACTTCATTTTGCCGCTTGTTTTACGGAAGAAACAAAAATTACGCCGTATTTTCTATTACCTGGAAACACTAATATTACCTGGTTGCCTACACTCGAAATCGGTAGGCGGTGTAGGTTTTCATGCATATGCCGAGTATCTGTGGCGACGGGGGATAGTTTTTGCTTAAAATTATTCAGATATAAAAATTTGAAAAAATATTTTCCGAATTTACCAGAATTTGGACGCTAAGGTTGAATATTTCTATTCCCTACCATTTTTCCTAATTTTGAGTTTTCCTAAAGTTTTTTGATTCCTAAAATAATATTTTTCCTAATTTTTTGATGTAAAGTGTTAGTGATTTAAAAATTTTAAAAAAATATTTATTTCAGGAAATATTTTAGGAATAAAATTTTTTTTAGGAAAATTGAAAATTGAGAAAAAAAAATGGTTAGGAAAAAGAATTTTGGGAATTAAAATTTTTAGGAAAAATGGATCAGAAAAAATGGTCAGGAATGAATATTTTTTTGAAATTTCACATCAACACTTCCTATATTCTGAGAAAAACTCTGCCTTTTTTTTAAATGAAAAAACTTAAAATGAATGCTTCTAATTTCAGATACTTACATAGAATTGATCAATGCGGAAAAGGAAGAGAGGAAAAAAATCAATTTTTCGAATGGTGAAGAACTCTAGACAACATAATCTATCAAACCAGGTACGTTTTAGTAGGTTATATCGATTTTAAAAATAAGAAAAAAGTTTATGTATAGATAATTTATTTTTCCAGCCCTTAAGAACTTTTCTTAGTTCCTTTACAAATTATGTTTTTTTTTTTTTTTTTATCATTTCAAAAAGTGTACAGTAGGATTAAGTTCTAAAAAAAAGGAGAAAAAAAAATATATAAATATTTTAAAGTACGCGAGCGATTATTCCGATTTAAAAGTATTTTAAAAAAAAAAATTACATAGCATGCTTTAAAGGTGACGCAACAGTGACCCGTATTTTAAAAATCTTACGTACTTTGAAAATCGTTATATGTCTGTTTTGTTGGAGAAAGATGCCAATATTTTGCTTAAAAAGCTCTTTTTTTGGAGTAATCAGGTAGCTCAATAAAAATATTGAGCTAAAATTTAAAAAACGACCGAGAAAATTTTTTTTTTCGGACATGGCGACTTATTTTCTTCACGCAAAAAAATTTTAACAAAAAAGAAAATGGAGCCTTTCAAAAATTTTCAATGGGGGACAAACCCCAAATACATTTTATATGTATAGATAATATCGGAAACGTTTGGATAATTAATACATTTTTCTCAAAAGCATTATCCGGGAGAAAATTTTTTTGCTATCGCTTTTTCGGCAGAATTTTGGTATCTTGCATCAGAAATATAAATAAAGCGAAAAAAGACATTTAAAAAATTACTAAACAGGCAAAAATAAAAATTTAACAATTTAATGAAGAAATTCGAAAAAAAAAATCTCTGTTTTTTTTACAATCGTTTCCGAGTTTCGAATATACAACGTTAAAACATTTAAAAAACATTCCAAAAACTATTTTTTTTTTTTTTAGTGTAACGGAAAAAAATTATTAAACCCACTAAAATAAGTGCAAATTGATTAATCGTGCGAAAAAAACGATTTTCGATATAGAGAACAAAAAGGTATGGCTGAAACAATTTCTTAAACTTTTTTCAAGGGTTGTAAAGTCAAATATATCGTGCTAAAGTTGAAAAGGGTTCATTCCCAAGAATCCAAATTTTTTTTGAATTTATTGGGTGGAATTTTCATTAATTAAAAAAAAAATTTAAATTAAATTTTTGAGAAAGTTCAATTTTTCAGTTTATTTTTTAATGAATTGTTGATTAGCATTATTTCCAGTTTTTTTAATCTAAAAATGCTTTAGTGCAAATATATCGGGAAAAAATTTCCTTAGGTTGCAAAAAGGAGGGGGGAGCCAAATCGATTAAGGGCTTCCCCTACCCTTTGCTTGGCTGAGAATGATACCCCTTGAAATGGTTTAAGAATCGTTTCGGCCGTTTTTAATTGAGTTCTATTTTGATTTTTCTTTTTTAAAACGGAAAGTCACATTTTCAAAGTGAGCAAAGCTGCGCTACTCGGTGTGGAAAAGTGGGTAAAATTCTTTTTTAAAAACAAATTTAACTTTTTTTTTTTTATTATTTCACCTATTAATAGGCCAAAAATAATAGTTACCCAATGTTTTTATTGTATATTTTCCTCGTTTATTTAACTTTAGTCGATTAATCGGAATTAAAAACATCGGACATCTACCATTAATCCCGCAAAATCTTTCAATTTTTATTAGCGGGGGAGAAAAAAAAAATTAAACTTATCAGCCTAAAAACAAATACAAAATCATTCGAGGAATAAAAAAAAGGGAGAAGCATAGCAAAATTCATTATTAACTCGAATTTTTAGTCCCCGGAATGATATCAAAAATGATTTTAAAACAAGAAAAAAAAAATGCCTAAATAATAGTAACGACTTCATTAATTTTATTTCACCATTTTCTAATGAAGTGATTATTATTACATAAATTAAAAATCGATAATTTTTTTTTTTATAGAAACAACGAGCTTTTACACGTAATTACACATTACCAAATCCTTTCGTAAAATAGTAGATAAGCTTGACTACGTAAAACGGCTTCTTCCTCCACTTTCTGCACTCGTGAATCACTAACGTAATACCATTTTCCAGGTGGCGGCTTAGGGGACCCTCCGACGGCTCCGTTGGGGATTTGATGATTCTCTTTCGAAGTTTCCGCCAGCTCTTCGGATCCTTGCTTCGGTAAAAAGGACCATCTGGGATCGTCCGGTTGGAGGGGTGCCCTTACTTTTACGTAAGCGACGTAGTGACCTCCGTGGAGCGTTCCCATATGCTCGACGACTCCGTAGAGCGAATATAAAAGTTCGGTTTGGTTTTTGCTGACGGTTGGACTATTCTGTAAAAAAAAAAGAAAATGATTAGGATGATTTAAGGTGCGTTTTAAGAGGGGGGAAAAAAAAAACTTACTTTACACTTCATAGAACAATACGGGGCCAAATCAAATTCGGTAGGAAATTTAACTTCTCTGCATTTCTTCTTAAAAGTACACCTGAAGACTTGAAATCTTTTTAAATGGAGAATAAGTATCGCAGGAGGGCTGCTTATTAATAATTGTTTCGACGCATTGGTTAAAACTGTTTTTCCAGGTTTGCCTATAAAAAAAAATAAAAATTATTAATAATCGATTTGATTTTGGTGCTCTGCGTTTTACTAAAAATACCAACCGTGATTCGCTTTCTTCGTGCAAGCTTCGCATCCCCATTTGTTATTCCCGGTCATAAGTTCCTTGGCCGTAAACTGATTCAAACAAGACAGCAAAGTGCATTCGCCGCTCGGCTCCGCGTGACTCCTCTGAGCCATCGTCACGCTCCAGCTTTCCCTTTTCGGATACCCGTCGTCGTCTTCATCCTCCTCTTCGTTTTCGTCGTATAAACTCAACAGCGCCCTTTCCTTTTCTTTTCTCGCATTATCCAAATCTAATTTACGAAATTGCGTGTCCAGTCTTGTCATCCTATCATCGCTATTCAATAAATTAACGGTTTCGGTATCCAATCCGTTCTCGCCCCCGATTCTCCTTTCTTTATCGTTCCCCGAATTATCCAAATCTAATTTATGTAATTCGCTATCCAGTCTTTCCGTTCTGTCATTATCGCTATTCGCTAAATTAATATTTTCGCTATTTAATCGGTTATTATCATCGTATTGAGTATTACCGTTATTATTAATATAAGTGGGCTGATCCTGAAAATCCGGGCTACCCTCCATGGGCTCGTGATTGTATTCGAAACGAGACGTCGGCCTTTCCAAGCTCATGTTCCCATCCGCGTATTGATCGGCCGGGCTCAATCGACATTCTAAATTGGTATCGGACGACGAGGTTAACGGTGACGGTTGGCAAGCCATCGATAACTGACTTCCGGGCGAAGAGATCAAAACATTATCTTTGGATAGAGAATTATCTGGGATTGTTAAATCTAAAACTTGATCCGCTGGTTTGTTGATGATTAAATTATCGTTAGTGCTTGGACTAGCTATGGCAGAATCTCGATTGATTGGTAAATTCGTTTCGGACGCGGGACTCCCGCAAGCGGAATCCCCGTTGATCGGTTTTTCCGAACTGTAACCCGATTCTATAATATCTTGGTTTTGATTTGCCTCCGGTTCTCCTTCGGCGTTATCCTCGACATCCGCGTCACTTTGATCTTGGTCCTCCGATTCGGTGGAATCCTTTCCGGTTTCCGTGTTCACGGCTCCGTCCCCGGCGGCGTTTGCGGGTTGATTTTCGTTTTTATATTTTTGATATTTTTTGTTCCTTCTTGCGGCTTTAGCGGCTACCTTTGCCGCTTTTTTCAACTGGTGTTTGGAAGGCTGAGACGGACTTAGGTCGCCACCTTCTTCGGAAGTGCTCTTTCTTCGAATGTGGAACGGTTTATCCGCCATGACCGGTAAACTTAAATCGAGGAAACTTTCGAGGGAATCGGACGTGTGATGACATTCTTGACATTCCAACGTACTAACTAAAAATCCCCTGAACACTTGCTCAGGTCTGAGAAGCAAATCGTTGGCTTGCCTCCCATAAGCTTTTACTTTACGTTTCATCTCTTCAGTGATATTTTCTCTTTCACATTTTTTATCAAGGTTAAGCTGTTCCAAGATAGCTGCTTGGTATCTCTGAAAAGAATTTTTTCAAAAATCGATAAGTAAAATTTAAAAAATTTTTTGTAACAAAGAAAAAAAAGCTGAATGTGCATACTACTGTTAATTTCTGTCTGTACCTGCAAATCCTCAGTTCTAACCAATTCCAACAGCTGCCTTAATAATTCATGCGAATCATGCTGATCATATCCGGCAAATTGGGGACATTTTTGATGTAGTAAAGACAACAACCGCCTTGGAGAATAAACTTCAGTTTTCCCTGATTGAATTTCAGCTAATGTATCAGCCAATGCTTTAGTTAACCCATTTTGCCATTCCCTTACAACCCCTTCCAAAGGCTCTAAGTTTTCTTTCTCTTCACCAATCTGCACTTCTCCCCCGGGCAATCTAAATTTTTCACCTCCTTCTTTCATTTCTTCTAATATCGGAAGTAAGAATGGTGTCTGTCCCAAGCATTGGAGAAGAGCATTAAAAAAACAAGTATTTCCTAGATTTGTTAATCCCTAAAAACAGATAAGAAAAAAAAAAATGTTAAAATACTGGCCATTATACTTGCATTTCCAACTAATTACCCTAACTCTGGGCAAGCTGTCAACCGAATTAGATGACTGTGAACCTAAAACTGGTTCTGCATGCATAAAAGTAAAGCTGTTCCTTGGAAGGGAGACAGTAAAACTGACTGGTGATTTATTCTCGTTATCCTTATCAACAGGTTTCTCATCCACATTATTTGGTACAGAATGTTTTTTAATAAATTCCACACAGTCTAACAATTTTCTAGATGAATTGGCTGGGATTTCCACATTGCATTTATGACACCTATCAAAAACAAAAATTAATTATTCAAATTAGCTTGCATTATTTGATTAGCATATTTTAGGCTGATTTAAAAAAAAATGCTTACCAAACAGTCCATGTCAAAGCATTAAGTGCAAGATCATGGACATCAGATTGCCTGTTTTTCGAGTGCTGTTCAGCATGTTTACATCCATTACCACACCCACAATGTCCGCATTTAAGACATATCATCAAAGAAAAGTCTTCACTATCATTATCTTCACCTTTTTTACTATTGTTATTGTTTATTTTGTTACAATCAACACATTCCTGCGGAAGACCGTCATTTTTTAATACTTTTTTAACTCCTACTAAATGAATTGCTTTGTTGGCATGTGGACAGTTCACAGCTAAAATAAAAAAGATAGGGCTCATTAATACACTAAAAAGTACATTTTATATCAGGTTTGAACGATACCCCTTCTATCAAGTGTAACAAATCAAACTGGATTTTTAAAATTATGATTTATACCTGGCAATTTTGGCTGATTTTCTTCATTTGAATCTGACGAATCGCCCCCCGCTAACATTGTATGATCTACTTGAGCCTTTTTCTTTCCCATGTAGGCTATATTTTAAAATTACGAAATCCACTAATTCTAAATGTTTATGTCTTCACATTTTCACATTTTATTTTGAATCGATATATCCCGAAAGTTAATAAAATCGAATTTTATGTTGACCATACACAGTCCTCATGGCAAATCAATTCACGTCCATTTTGAATTTCTCCAGCTCTTTAATTTCTAGCTGCCACGTCCATCTTTTTTTTTCTCTATATCAATGGCGGGAGAGTTTTATTTTTTAAAAAAAACTGTAAATGAACTTCCCGCTGAAAAATATTCTTTGTTAATTTGAAAAAGAAGCACTTTTTCAAAATTTAATCGATTGGCTCTGCCCTTATTTAAGAAAAATTATAAATAAAATCGGTTTTACAAAATTTAAAAAGGCGGAAGTGAAAGTTTTCGTGCAATTTTTTTGTTCTAAAGACACGACATTTTTTTTATGTATGTACTTCGATAGGTTTAGGGGGTTAAGTTGATGAGATGTTTGTGATGGGATTGGATATTTTTAAAATGCTAACGTTAGAAGTGCTTTAGAAATATTAAATCATGGATAGTGACAACGAGCCCGAAATCATCTTTAAATGGACTAATTTATGTCGCCTCTGCCTATCCGCGGAATCGAATATTGATTTATTTTCACAAGAATCATCTGAAGAGGTTTTGAAGAAGATACGAAGCTGTTTCAATTTATTAGTAAGTTACAAATAATTTAACCTAATTATAGCATAGAAATTCAAACCGTAAACATTGCTAAGGTATAATTTTTTTGTTTCTGAAGGTTAAAATATGTTGTAAGTAGATTTGATCTTTTTACTTGCAAATCTACAGGTGTTTTGGTTTGGTTAAATTTTTTGTATTTATTTTCATTTTCATTTTTTTTTTTTTTTTGCAGATTTACTTGGGTGATCCCATGCCTAGGAAGTTATGCTCCAACTGTTTAATAAAACTAGATGATTGGTGCAACTTTAAAGAAAAATGTCTCAAAGTCGAGAGCGATTTAAAAAGAAGATTAGAGAATTATAAGAAAATAGATTTTGTTCAAGATTATTTTGATAGATGTGCAAGATTTCTCTCATCTGAAGTAGTTTCTTCGTCGAAAGTTTCTGCTACTCATGAAGAAATTAATTCCTCTGTGATTTCATACGTAAGTAAAATAATTGGTTAAAATGAATGTTTTAATTTTTAAATATTTTGATTAAGCTTGAGACAAGATGGTAATGCTGTATGTTACAAACCTTGTCGATCCTTTTGTTTAAGGTCCAAAATACATTTCAAATATTTTTTTAACATTTCTTTAGAAGTTGTTTTACAAATAACGTAGGATGTGAGAAATTTTTCAGCATGTGACAATATCTTTGAATGGTTTTTTTATGTATGGAGTTGTATACTGTTGGAATTTAATACTTCGTAAGGTGGAGACTACTGTGGTTGCACGTTTTGATAAGAACATGCAACTAAGCATATTTTTAGTGTTTACTGACAGCCATTTCCCCCAACAACTTGATGTATTGGGTTTGAAAAAGACAATCGTTCAAATTTGATCAATTAACATATGGACTTATATTTTGCGTAAAATAATGCTGAATAAAGTTTTTTGGATTTCATATAAAAATAGAAATAATGTATTATTTATTACAGCTTTAAAAAAAAAAAAATTTGGTACGAGACCTACTCATTTATTAACACGATTATTTTGACCATGAAGGTTTTTGATTGTTTAAAGCCGAATAATGATTTAAATTTGGAGAACAAATATTTTAAAGACAAAAAGAGAACTTTATGGGAAAAAAAAATTGTTAATCAAAAATCGAAACCAGCTGTAATTGTAAATCAATTTTTTTTTTTTTTTTTTTGCAATGGATTTATTATATGTGCATTATTTCTGTGGCTTGGAATTTTACTATGTAAGTTTAATGACCTGAAAACGTAATCTATTAATAAAGATGGTGATTTGCAACATCTATTTTTAATTTTCATTGAAAATTCTAAACTCTAAAAGTATTTATAAATCGAGTATTGACTGTTTCATTAATACCTGGTATTTTTTATATCAATGAAAATAATCTCTTGATCGTTTGACTTTCTTTTTTTAAGTAATTGATTTATCGTTTAATTTAGTTTTAAATTCTTTGTGTAGTAAACTGAGATCTGGAGCAAGGTTGTATAGCTAATGGAATTCGATTAGCCAGTGGGATTTTTGCAGGAATGAGGATATGGAGGCTGAGGGGCAATTTGTATGCATTAAATTTTTAACAATAATTTTTATGATTGGAAGATTGTTGTGAGGTGCCAACCTTATAATACTTAACGCTCTATTGCCTCCTAAGCCAGTATTTTTAAAATGAATTATTTCTTTTTTTTGAAAAAAATTGCATTGATTTCCACTTGTACGATTATCTAGAAAGCCTATGAAATAAGTTAGGACAAAAATGGGGATGATAATGAGTGGGGGATGTTAGTCGAAAAGAAATTATTTTTGTAGATTCCTTATCCCTTTATTTTCTTCATTTCAGGTAAACGAAGATGACAACAGAAGTAGCTCAAGTCAAACCTGCGGTTCTTCCAATCACCTGGAAGCTAGCAAGATCCGAGTATGTACGAACCTCTATCCATCGTTTAAAGAAGATCCTAAACACCATCGGCGATCGCATTCTCCAGATAAAAAGGAAGTGGCTCTTCAAGTGAATCTGCAACCGGAACTCAATCCTTACTACGAGCAGCCCTACAGAAAGGATGGGAGGAAAAATTTCTGCGAAGAGCTTGCTACCATCGAAAACGTAACCGGTGGCGCTTCCGCACTGTGGAACGTCCCTCACGACAACGACATAGAAGAGATAACGGAGGAATTGATCCATCATGAGATCATCATCAAGCAGGAGATCAACACGACAGCGTGCACGACCTGCGGAATCGACTTCGCAAGCGAAGAAGAATATGAATATCACAGTTGCAACCCTTTCCAAAGTGACGAGACTGATTTTTTTAGTAATTGCAACCTTATTCGAAAGGTGAAAATCACACCGTGGAAATGCGAAGCTTGCTGTGATTATTACCAGACTAAAGAAGCCTTAAACGAACATTATAGTTCAACCTGCAAGGGGGAACGGTACGGAATGACGAGCTGCACCTATTGCAACCGGAAATTTTTTTCAAAAGGCGAATTGTATCAGCATCAGCTTTGCCACGTTCGGATTAATTATCATTTGACGGAGGACGATTTGTATTGCTGTCGGAAATGCACCCTTAGATTTTGCTCCGAGGAGGACTTCAACGAACATTACAAAAAGCATTTATCGGAGGAAGCTCAGTATTTATGCGAGGACTGCGGGAGGGAGTTCACGAAGAAGGACGTGTACCTCGCTCACGTCAAACATCATAACACGAGCAAAACGGAAATGATGAAGAACAAAGTCACGGAAAGTTTGATGGACACGAGCTCCCAGGAAAGCGTGTCTTTCCACCCGTCGAAAAGATGTTTCCGGTGCGGGAAATTTTTCGCGAACGAAAAAGAGTTGGAGAAGCACAGGCTCGTGATGCATAAAAATCCAACGCCGTTCAGTTGCCGGTTATGCAATCATAAATTTTCGGCGAGATCTCAGCTTTTGTTCCACATAAGGTCCCACAGGGGAAAGAAACCTGCGGCCGGGACGGAAACCTCCAAGTCCTGTAACATTTGCGGAACGAAGTTCATGCTCTCGTGCGATTTGGAATCTCACATGATGACCCACGGGAATCAGGAACAAAAAGAGGAAGTGATCGTACCCCCTTCGCCGGAAAAATCCGCGGGGAGCGACCCGAAGAAAGATGCGTTTTTGTTAGGTCGGTTTAAATGTTCGTTGTGCCCTAGGATTTTCGCGAGGTTGAATTCCGTGCCGAAGCACATGAGAATAGCTCATAGGGGTCAAAGCGGAGGGGTTGCATTTAAATTGAAACGGCCAGTTTGGGTCAACAAATGGTCGAATTTACCTCTTCCTTATAAGAAAACAAAATTCAAATGCGGTTTATGCCCGAAGTTCTTTTATTCGGAGGATAATTTAAATTTGCACGTGGAGAAAGGGCACGCGATCAAACAGGAAGTGATGGACGAGGAACCGGCAGGGGAAAGCTGCAAAATCGACAAAATCGAAGAAATTCCGGAAATTGCTTACAGGAGAAAACCGAGCTGCAACGAACGGCAATGCATGGTTTGTAAGAATATTTATTCCAAAAAATACATTCACCAACACATGAAAAGATCTCATCCGGATTATAGAAGGCAGTTGATAAGGTCAGGGCTTCCGATCGTCTCTAGGCCTCCGATAGTGTCTAAACCTCCGTTGGTGAAAAATCCTCTCGCTCAAGTCCCGTCTCCGTCTCCCAACGGAGAAGTCAAAAAACCGGAAGCGCCGCTCATAAAGAAAATTTTAAAATGCCGACATTGCTTCCGGGTTTGCCTA
Organism: Liposcelis bostrychophila; assembly: GCA_037577465.1. Lineage (NCBI taxonomy): Eukaryota > Metazoa > Arthropoda > Insecta > Psocodea > Liposcelididae > Liposcelis > Liposcelis bostrychophila. The sequence goes on along the minus strand of CM075213.1, from coordinate 37,987,959 downwards.
AACGAATACGCGCACAGGAGGCACGAGGAGTCCTGCGCCAGGATTCAAAAAGCGAAATGCACGGTGTGCGGAGTGAGGATAACGTCCAAATTACCAAAAAATCACTTCGAAGTTTGCAAATCTGTCCGGTGCCGAAAGTGCAACAAAATATTTTTTAAATACGTGGCTTATTTGGCTCACACTTGCACGAACGTCCGAGGGGAAAGATTTAAATGCTCCGATTGTTTCGTCATTTTTCATAGTTTGGAGATGCTGAATTTGCACGAGAAAGAAGTTCACGGGAAACAGCCGGACGGGGCGGCGGAAACGAAGGACGAAACCAAAATCGAAATCCCGGAAACGAAAGCTCCGGAAGCGACCGCCGAAACACCGGAAGGGACTTCCGGAGAATCCTTCGAGAACAACCTGTTGGTCCCGAAAGTGGAAATAACGGAGAAGTTTGAGGAGATGGTAATAGACGTGGAAGCCGAATCGAACAATGATCTCAATCCGCTACCTCCTCCTCCCGTAAAAGCTCCTTTTAAAAAACCAGTTTCGAAAAAGAAAAAAAAACAGAAGTATCCCATGAAGGAGCTCTGGGAGGAGGAATCAAATAAAATCGTGATCCGGAACAAAGAAAAATTTTATTGCACTTACTGCGACGTGTTCATCTTTTCGGAAGAGGCATGCGGAGAGCACAAAAGTACGAAGCACCCGCGGGGGAATTTTTACGCCGTCCAAATCGACGACAATTTGTTTCAGTGCACCGTTTGCGATAAAAAATACAATTTCCGTAAGCACTGTTTGATTCACATTAATTATCATAAGAAAAACTCGAAGCATCATAAGAGGTTTTCAAGTCCGAAAAAATACGTCGATAATAACGGAGGTGAAAAACCCGATGAGGCTGTCGAAGAACAAAAATATAAGTGCGGGGAGTGCCCCTCGGCATTTTCCACAGAAAGAAGTTACAGCATACATTCTTATTATGTGCATTCTAATGACGTTAACAATTTAGCTCAGTGAAAAAAAAACGTATTTTTTTTTTTAAAATTGAGCTTGATATCATTATTTACGCTAGTCAGTGTTGCTATCAAGCATTTTTTTATATATACATAAAATCTAATGTTAAGTTTTTTTTTTTTTTTAAATTTTCGTCGCTTTTGACTTTTAAAAAAAATATGATTCAGGTGACGTAATTTAAAAAAATGAAAAAGAAAAAAAAAAAAACAGACTGTTTTAATTTTTAAAGTAAATAAGAATTCTAATTTTTTGTCAAGGGAAGAAAAAAAAAGAAGTATTTTAAATTGTTAGAAAAAGCGAAATTGATATTTTCGTAAAAACGTAATGGCCTTCCGAAAAAAAAAAATATTGTTAGATGTTCACTTTTTTTTTTTTAAATTTCTTAATGCGGCGACTTTTGCCGGTATTTGAAATGGAGAAATTAGAAGCCTTTTCAAGTTGAATAACTCCTGTGTTGTAATAAACCGAAGGAGAGAAGCGACAGGCGATCATTTTTTTTTCTTTTGCGGGAATAACGAGCTTTTATCAAAATGACAATTAGAACAGTCCGAGATCAAATGGGAAGGTTCGGTGGTTCGGTTCCACTTCGGATCCTTGTTGCGCAATTTTCTTTTTTATCATAAAATTCTTTCTCTACTCCCTGAAGCATGTAAATAAATAAATAAATATTTTTAAATTGTTTTTTTTTTTTTCAAGTGAGTTCAATGACAATTTACAAAAATTTTAAAATAATAGAAATCATAGTTTCCCCCCTAAAAAAATAAATAAATAAACAAATAATACCTATTGAAGAGGTTGGCCCTTCATAAGAAGTTATTCAACTTTAAAGGCAAAAATATGAGGCTTTTGTGTTTATTTACACGACGGTCGCAAAATCGGATCAAATTTCGCTCTCTATAAGCTTAGTATTATTAGTATATATACGTACTTAAATTCGGTCCTTTTTCGCGGCAGTCGTGTAAATAATTTCATACAGTAATGTATTAAAAATGCTTGAAGTGGAGTAGCACACAGCGGGCGGTTAGTGCCTTTTCAGGAAAAAAAAAAAAACTCTTTTATTAGAAAAAAAATCTTGATACATTAAAATTTTGATATTGTCATACATAAGGTATCAGACTGACTTTCTGTGTGTGCTTTTCCACCGAAATATCAGAAGAGATTTAATGAATTCCTATAAATTGCAGACCATTTATTTACATGGAGAAAAGCTTGCTCAAAATTTTTTTTTTTTTTTATTAAAATTTTTTTTTTTTTTGTTAATTGGTAAGCAGGTTATAACTTGCAAATCTTTCTCCATGGAATTAAGTAATCTGCAGAATGTTGCCTGAACTGAAAACGAGGGACTCAACTTCAACTTTTTCCGCAAGAAGAGCTGATGTCTTTAACAGTACCCATAGTCATAAACTTCATTAACGACAGTCAGCGCTCCTAGCGGAAAAATTTTGCGGCTGAGGACCTTATTTATTAGACTTACTCCATTTACAGTATTGTCACCCGAAGCTCTTCAGCTTTTGGACGGTTCTTATGCAAAACCGCATAAACTCCAAACGCTTGAAGCAATCCCAGCGGCTGCCTCTTCAATATTCACAGCCGTTTTTTTTTAAATTAAATGATAACTGAATGAGGTGTGCTACTACTTGACTAATCCGCTAAGTTCTCTGCAGGCCTTAAAAATAATCAATATAGGTAATCAATTAGTAGGAGAAATTCTAATGGGCAAGTTCCAAAGATATTTTTATAAACTGCAGCGGTCAAACCTCATTTGTTGTATTTTAATTTGTAAAACAATAGTTATGATACAAAAGTAACTGCCAAATGGTTTTAAAAAAAAAGAAATTAGTAAGGAATGCTTTTCGATGATAAAATATTTTTCTCTGCATTTTTTTTTTTTATTGTATTTCATATGAGTTTTGATATCACACCTTATATATACTCTATAAACTGAATTTTTTATTGGTATTGCGTCCAGGTTCTCATTATTAAATTCCCACTAAGCCTTAGTTTTAAGCAGCCATGTAATCGTTCTAGAAGTTAGAATTTTTTTTTTTTTTTCATTTATCAGAAAAGCATCCCTTATTGTAATATAAGTTCCGTAATTAATTATAAAGACTTATTAAAAAAAAATATTGTGTAATTATTTTGAAATAAATTTTTTATTTTCCTTTTTTCCCTTTTTTCTTTTTATTGTGAGCGTCCGGCCACGGGAAGCCTCTGCATTTTAAAACATCCTGAACGTTGTGACAAATAAAATATGCGTTTTCCATGCAATGGTCGTTGAATATATCGACGTGAAATCTTGATTTGGATGATTTCGATTTCCCCTCCTTGGTTTTGGTTTTTGTGGTCGTCGGTTTTCTTTTTTCCTTTTTCTCTGTAAAATATTAAACGAAACAGGAGTTAACCTAGATTAAAAACAAAAAAAAACACTCAAAATCTTTGTATATCACCTTTCTTATTCCCATTTTCTTTGCTGCTTTCTTTTTTCTTAGCTGGAGCTTTCTTACTTTTACTTTTTTTCCCTGCCATTAAAATTTTCAACTCATATTATTTCAAAGAATTTCCTCTCACTTGTCATTTTTCAAAGTGGTGAAAATTATAACTGATACCATGGCAACTGTCGTTAAATCGAATTTGTGCGTTACATCCGAACTCGTCACATACCGTATTTAATTTCCTGTATATTTTCAGTCGATTGCGTGGTATGTAGTATTTGTTTTTGTTTTTTTTCCCTCCCGTTTATAAAATAAGCAAGAAGACCAAAATCTTTAACAAAAAATTTAATTTTTTTAACGTGGTTCGCGGCGAAAACCGCGCTGCTGGTGCCACGTCTCTCATACACAGATGACATTCGCATTTATTTTGAGGTTATGTTAGTCGTTTCTTTATTATTTTATGTTTCATAGCATTATAAGAATTCATTATTCATGAAATCGTTTTAAGTACCTTAAAAATGGCAAATAGAGAATCGTAAGTTTGATCTTGAATCTTTAAGCAGTTTACAGTATTGATAAGTACAGTAACCGGTTTCATTATGATCTTGGGTCTTAATTTTTTTTTTTCATATTTCAGATCAAACGTCAAAACAGACACAATGAAAGTCGGCTTAAACGACTTAGCTGATACATTAAACGAGGTAGTCGACGATAATCAACCCACTTCAGAGTCACCACCAATATCGGTAACTGAAAAAGTCATATTTTGTGTAGATAAATTTTTACTCATCAACAATGTAAATGGTATGCCGTTGGGCACTGAAATTTTTAACATGTTGAGGTCATACTTCTTTTTGAAGAAGAAGTTAAATGTGAAACCAGTGCAGTTTGAACTATTTTTAATTATTAATAATGACAACATTATGTCTTACTCCATAAATTCACAGAAAGACATTCAGACGGCTTTTGAGAGTTTGAAATATGTGGAGAAAACCCAAGAGACAGAACCTTTTGACTTTGATAAATTATTTACGGAACTTGCTGTTAAGCTACCATTACCAGATCCATCTTCTTGTTCTGAATCACTTCCCCCTCCGTTTGTTTATCATGCTATATTATTATTTGGGCACAATAAGTTTGTTCCAATCATGGGGGACACAAATGCTTTTGATTATTTTATGATGACTCCATATTTTGCGCTGGATGTACTATATGTGTATGACAACAATCCGAAAAAAAATCGATGTGAACAAATTTCAGAAGCTTTAGCATGCTTGAATGAAAACAATAAAGGTTATTGTTTTTCCGCTTATAAAGGTGATATAAATGATCAGTACTCTGCATTCACACGATTTTTGGGTCATCCTTTAATTAGATTTCCACAAAATAAAGTGAAATTTAATATTGAACAATTGGGACCAGCTAATGATGATGATAATGCAGATCATTAGTGTTTTCAATTTTTCTTAGTTTTTGAAAGACTGTTAAAAATGGCTGAGGTGATCAATAGACTAAGTGCAAAATTTATTATATAGCCAATTTGTGATCTCAGACTACCTATTAAAATTAGGGATGGATTTGATTGAATGTTAAAATTAATAAATTTTTTAAATTATCATTTTTGTAATTTTCTTCCCTTCTCTTTTGTATTAAATGTTGATTGAGAATAAAAAGTTGCAGTTGAAATTTATTTAAATGTTTGTTAGAAGTGTTCCATCAGATTGCTAAGTTTTTTTTCGCATTGAAAATTTTTTAACTCCAACCTTGTCTTCCTTGAATGAATGAAATCCCTGATTTTGCGGTTGTTTTTTTGAATTGTTTGAATTCTGATTTTGGACACCAGAGGCGCTGAAAGCGGCGGTCTTCAAAAATTTTGTCGTGGTAGTAGAAACTGAATTGTTAATTTTGTGAAGGTGCTTGAACGTGAAAAATGTTTGATTTTATACTTTTACTGTGAAACTTTTAATTTCAAGGCTTATCTTAGGGTTATTTGCAAAGACCACAATGGAACAAGCATTTCATTTTATGTAAGTATGACAGGTTTTGTTCACTTTTTAATTTCTTCAATATCGAATCTGATGATCAAAGATTTATGTTACGCCAAACGGGTTAACTGCTGTGATCTTTATCCCCTCAATCCATATAAAACTTTATTCTGGAAGAAGGCTAGAAGATTGTTTTTGAACATGGGTGAAATTGCTATATGTAATTTCATACAAAATACTTTTATACTTATATGTAATTTCATTGAAATTCCAATAGCAAATGACTTGAATATGGGTACTCTTCTTACTTTCCAATCATTATGTAAATATTCATTGTGCCACGTCATTTTTACTGTTTGAATCAACCCTTTTTAAAATCAGTTAATAAAAATAAGTGTAGCATCTGGCTCCTCTGTACTTACTTACAAATAAGCCTTCCAGTATTTACTGAAATGGTGTTACTGCAGTGAAACATGGAATCCGTTTCTGTTCTGTCAGTGGATTGCTGTATCCCTTGAGATCAAAAGCTTTTGCCTTTTTCTAACTAGGGGAAGGTAGAAAATCGATGATTTAACACAAATTACTCCCACAATTTTCTAGGTGAGACGATCATTATTTTTTATCAGACAATTTGTGTGTTACAATTTTGCTGATTTACGTTCTGGAAATTTGACCGTAGAGGCAAATCTTTCATCTCCCTTTTACTGTACAAGTCACTCAGATAACCAGGCATCAACTTTTTGTGGATGTAACATTTTTGATTCTCTTTCTTCTTCATCTTTGAGAGATTGATGTTTTAATATAAAAGTCGCACTTTATTTCACTTTAAAATTTTAAAAAAATAACTACACAAATAACAAAAATAAATAAAAAATTTAATATTACCTAAATACTGTACAAAGGAACAATAATATCACAAACGTAAATATTGAAAAATTAACTGACTGAGCTTTTCCATGATAATAATTAGAATGTCGATTCTCACTATCTAAAGGTATTATGTTTATATGATGAGAGTCTAAAGTCTCGTGAACTTTATAAATAAAACTTTCTTCTGTTGAGGTACTTGTAGCTGTTGGAAGGTAGTCGTTGCACCTTGGGAAATTTTTCGGTACTGGTGGATACGTCTCTTCCTCTCCAACTTTAAACACAATAGCCATCCCTAGTTCGACATGAAATTCTATGTGACAGTGAAACAGCCAGTACCCTGGATTTGTTGCTTGCCATCTTAAAATTGTGTAGCCACCATCGGGGACCGTTGTCGTATCTTTTATGGGAGCATCTTTGAAATTCCTTTGAAGGAGCCCCTCTTCATCCAGACGACGCACTTCTTCTTCCGTGATATTTTTCCCTAATCTATCCATTCCGATTACTCGAAAAGCGTAACCGTGAAGATGAAACGGATGATTAGCATCGTACGTGAATCCTAAAAAAAAAAAGAATTATTTTCGACTTAAAAATTTTTTTGGGCAACACTCAGAAAATGGAAATGTTTTGAACAAGTTTTGCCTTGGAGCAAAACCGAAATGTTTCGTAGCGAAGCAAATATTCTTCGCGACAACGGCCATGTTGTTTTTGACAAATCGAGATATCGATAGAATTTATTTCGATATCTCGATATACAATTGAGTTATTTTGACAATATTTTTTATTGTTTTCGCATTTTTATTTTTTTAAGAAAATGTTTTGTCACAAGGCATTTTTGCTTTCGCAGTAGCCATTTTGTTTTCTGGGTGAAGGATCCGGAAATTACCTTTATCGATTATTATTAATTCCACCACTGCATTTTGTTTGACTTGCAAAACATGCGGGCACTCGCAAAATTTAGTTTTGCATTCCGTTTGATTGATGGTGGACGAATTGCAAAAATTGAGCTTTCCGGCTTCTTTCAAGTTGACCATCAAGGGGAAAGGAGGGAGCTTCATGGATATGTGATTAAATTGAGGCGTGTATACTCTCTGCTTGTCGGGAGCTTCGTTGAAACCGTAATGGAGGGGCAAATGTATTAAGGGATTATCAAGAGGGTAGAAGTCGTAGGAAAGATAGAATTTGTAATCGGGCTCCACTTTTAGACGAGGATCCTTGTAACTTGAGGATAAGGAGCGCAGCTCAGGGACCAGTAAACTTCCGTTCGTGCCAGACTCCACATTTAGCGAATTTATTTGCTGAAAATATCGAAAAAGTTTAGGAATTAATTGAGGCGTGGAGAAAATAATGAGTTGGATATTTCCGAATTAATACGTACAAGGCCTTCTCTTGCCGATGATTCATAACTGACGTCCCCCACCGGATCCTCGGTTTCGTCGGCTCCTTCGTAGTGCAATATCGCGACTTGAAATGCGCTTGTGAATCTTTCGTCGCAGTCCATTAAACCCCTGAAGCGAATCCAGTAGTTGTCGATGTCTTGATTCATTTCCACGATGAAATCGAATCTTTCCCCGGCATAGGTGACCAGGGAATCCGCTTCTACAGGTTCTAAGTCGCTCCCGTCGCTGCTGACTATTACTATTGTGTGATTGTCGACGGATAATTCGATAGGGCAGTTTAAGAAACCGGCGTTGATTATTCGAAATCTGTACCTCGATCCCTATATTCAAAGGATGAAAAAGATCCAAGAATTAATTTAAATGAAATGTTCGGCTATTAAATATCTGAGTTTTAGCATTTATTTCGGAATCTTGCACTCTCAAAAAAAAAAAAAAAAAAAAAAAAAAAAAAAAAAAATGTTTTGAACAAGTTCTCTCTTAAAACCAAACTGGAATGTTTCGTAGCAAAGGAAAAATCACGGTCTTACAGGTCCGGCAACTTTTATATCAAAATGCTATGGGGAGACGTACTAAATTTTGAAGTTAAATTTTTTAGTTCCAAGTTTACATAGATGTCACTTTAAAAAATGATCAAAACCAATGACAAAAAAAGCTCTGCTGTTTTTGGAAATATGGATGTCGCAATAAACAAATACACATTGCGATAATGAATAGTAGATTTCTATTCAAGGAATGCAAACGACAAAATTGCCCGTCGAGACCGAGTTTTAAGCCCGAGCCGAAGGCGAGGGCCTTAAATAGGTCGAGACGGGCAAGTCGTTTGCATTTCTTGCATTGAAAGTTATTTTTCATCACAAATAGTTTGTAAACACTTCTACTTATCCGCCCTAGGGCGGAAAAGTGGACTTTTCTGTGCTGTGTGATGAAAAATATTTTTCATCACTCAGTGCGGAAAACTTATTTTTCCGCACTAGTGGGTTTTAGAAAAACCTTTACTGCGCTGTGCTTTGTGATGAAAAGTAGCTTACAACACAAGAACTGCAAAAGAATTACCCGTCGAGACCTTTTTAAAGCCCTCGCCTTCGGCTCGGGCCTCAAAATCGGCCTCGACGGACAATTTTTTCTTTTGCACCTCTTGTGTTGTAATATACTATTTATTAAAAGGTTCATACGGGCACCAATTTGGAAATCTTTTTTATGCGGATGTGTTTGGAAATGGCTTGCTTATTATGTTGGTAAGCGAATTGTAACATTTGCATACGAACATAGTAACAAGAATTGTTCTTGAACCATCACTTTATTTAAGTTAACTTTAAATCATGCAAAAAAGTATAGATCATGATAGCAAGGATAAGGATAGGGATAGGGATCGAAGGAAGCGTTCACCTTCACAGAAAGAAAATAGATCTAGGTCAAGAAGTAGGGAAAAGAGGGAGAAGAGAAGTAGATCTGGTTCTAGGGGTAGAAATGAGCAGAAACACTCTTTTTGTTCTGATATCCCGACACCTGGATTTGAGCACATTCCACCGCTGCAGTATGAGGCTATGAAAGCCTTTGGCCTTACCCAACAGGCGTAACATGGTTGCAGATACACCTCAAGCAGCTTATCAAAGATTTCAATAAACATGGTTTCGTTCCTTGCATCAATAATTTTTATAAGTTCTAATTTCTTATCCTCGGAGATTTGACCTTTCGAGAATGACATGAGGACGAAAATCACGAAAAAGGATAACATATATTACAAGACTACGAAGCGGACATTCCTCTTCCCCAGCTCATCTCGACAAGCTCAGTATCATCTCTAATGACTCCTGTCTATGCGGTCATTCCCCTGGAACGGCGGAGCATATGATTTTATACTGTCAGCTATTTACTTGCGGTCGACAAGTAATGATCCAAAAAGCCCACTCAATTCTGCATAAACCTCCTACATCCTTACCTGACCTCTTATCAGATACCACAATTTATCAGCCACTATCTACATACTTAGTGGAAAATGACATGTCTTCATAATGAAGAAAATGTGATTTTTAATGACGAAACTGTGATCTTATTTTACCTTATTTCTTAACAAGTGTAACTTACACCTCTATTGTAAAGGAGATGCGTTCAAAAACAACAGTTTAAGAAACGCTTCTGCTTGATATCAACCTTTAAGTTGGTAATTCCCCATTACTCCTGTCTATGGCCTATAATTTATCCGAATTAAGCCAATAAAAAACATATTAAAAAAAAAAAAAAATAAATAAAATAGTAACAAGAAGCGTAACAAGAATTGTAACATTCTCACATAACCGGGGTATTTTAAACTTAACAAAAATGATACAGTTGTAAGATAATTTTTCATTTAAATTAATTTTCTAGATCGAATGATTTCTAATTTTTTTTTCATATATTATTATGGAAAAATCTGATACTAAATTCCACCGTACCTCAGCTCTGATGTTCCGAAGCTTGTCGTAGGCCCTATACTTCCTTTTGATAAGGGTTTCATGAAAATGCCTTTCGCAAATTCGATCATTTTTTGAAAGTTTTTATCCGATACGGGGAATCGCCGTTAACTGTATAAATATACGTTAACTGTATATTTATACAGTTAACGGAATTGCTTCCTCCGATTTTCTCTTTTTAACTTCTTCTACGGGAACTTTAAAAGTGGATACTTTTTTAAAGGGGCACTTTGGCACTATACATCTTGATGGCATCGCATAAAATCATGAAATAAAAATAATAATAATAATAATAACAAAACTATTATAATTATTTATTTTCCCTCCATTGTTTTGAAAAGGAAAAACAGACGATTCATTTTCATTGCTTTCGCCCATTTATTTAAAGCGAAGCGACATTCACCAAAAACTGGAACTAAATTTTTTGACTTCAAAAATGACAACCATTGTTTGAAATAGGAGTTGCCGGACCTGTAAGACCGTGGAAAAATTCTTCGCGATCGCGGCAACGGACGTTGGCGCTGCGATCTTGATAATCGTTTAAGTCAAAATACTCCCAGCAGAAAAAAACACAAGGTCCAAAGAGCAGCTTGTTTTATGGAAAACGAACAAAGCCGAAAAACCGTTAAAGACATCCAGCGCCTCTAGCGGAAAAGTCGAGTCTCCTTTCCGCTGGATTGTTCCTTGAGCAGTGTTTTTTAAAATGGTCTTTAGAATTGCATTTTAAACACGTATGTAACTTCGTAAGGCGCCAAATGTTTATTGGTCTGCCTTTCCACAATTCCACTGATTTTACATATACTATTACTCCGAACCTCCTTCACTTTATGTACACAACGACTATAATATAATAACTGACCCTTTTCTTTAAATTGTGGTCTCGTATAGAAATTCTCAGGCACTGTAACTTGTTGAAATCCAAAATAAATAACTTTTTCTAATTGATCCGACATTTTTTGTGTATTTCAATTAGTTACTAAATCATCCGCTACGAGCGCTTCGGTCGCGGACAATGAAAGTCGCTCGGAGCCTATAGGTACCAAGTTTTTGACTTTATCTGTTCATCTGTAACTTCAAAATGTTATTTATTCACTTTGACTAATCGTCTGTTGTCATCACAATTCTTTATTGTAACTTTTAAGCTTTCACCATTTGTTGTTAGAATATACTGTTCGGTACTGTTCGGTACCTCATTCCTGTCTGCTTCCCTTTTAAACTTTATATAACCTGTGTTTTTAGCACTGTCCAATTGTATACCTTCCACCGCCTCAGCTCTTAAACCAATTGTTTCATCAAACCATTTCCGTGCGTCGTCGGAGGTGAACTAATGTACCTCCATCGTAAATACGATTGGAGTTGGTCTGTTTCGTCGTTCGTGGAAGTGTCACGTGACCTCAAGTTTACGGCAACATGAACGTGTAAACATGCAGTCGCATGATCACGTGATTTTCATAAACACTCGAAACAGGCTATCTCCAATCATACTTACGATGGAGATACGTCAGTTCACCTCCGACGCACGGATTTGTAGAATTTGTTGGTCTTATTTGATTCCTTTCAAATAAAAATTCTAGTTCATCCCTCCTTTTAATTTTGCTTGCCATTTTTCGCTTGTTAATAACACCCGGTTTTTTCCGGTTTTATCCTCTTTTCTTGGCAACGAAAGGAAAAGTTCTATGATGTTCTCGGATTTATCTTTGTCATCTTATTTTGAACTTTAATCTGTTTTCCTGGCTAAAATTATTAAAAACAGATCTGCCCTGAAAAGGGGAATCGACCTATCGCACATGTCTGAGTTGGCCATGTTTGTTTATAAGCTAAACATAAACAAACATGGCATCCCAGAGATGTGCGATAGGTCAATTCCCCTTTTCAGGTCAGAGATCGCCTATAAAAACAATATTCTGTGCGTCGCCATGTTTAGCCTTTTTAACGCTTAACTCGGTAGAAAGGAAGAACTAATTTTCGCGTAGTAAAGAGGGACAAGATGTCCCATGTATAAGGGATAGGAGTTTCCGGACCTGTATGTGTACTGGTGTACTGATGAACCCGAATTTTTTTTTTAAATTTTTTACTCGATGGGAAAGCGTAGCGACTTGAGCTTAAAATTCCGAAAATTGCCATAAAAGAAAAAAAAATCAACGATTTTTTTTTCTCGAAAAAATTTGGTTTCTTATCGGAAATTGTCCGTGGATCACGAATTTGAAGTCCGTTTTTTTATGTTTGGTCCGGCTTTTGAGCTAAAAGCCAAAATATGGCAAAAAAACGTGGTAAGCTGACAAAACATAGCAAGTCTTCGGTTTCACTTGTATTTTGGTCTCTTGCTTAAAAACCGGAAAAAATTAAAAAAAAAGAAAAAAAGATCGAGTTTGTCAGTACACCAAGGAAACCACTTTTGGACGTAAGCGATTTGAAATTCGAAAATTGTCAAAATAAGGGACAGCCTAAGTGTAGGACAATTCAAGTACTATCATTTGATTATTGTTTCCTCTTATAGTATGAGGGTAATTAAAATTTAGACAAATGATGCTGTGAGCATCGTTATGCATTTAACATTACGTTAATTACTTTAAGTACCTAAGGCGCTGTATATTGTCACAAAAATATATGAAAATTTTCCAGGATTCATAATCATTAGAACTGAGGTTGATAAGAGAGCTTTGTAATTGTACTGTGTGCGTGAAGTACATGCCCGTACGAAAAATTCATGCAAAAAATGTAACATTGTTGCAAGATAAATGCTAAAAAATTTAGATAAAAAAATGTATTATTTTTGTATCATTTATACAAAAATTTGGACATGCATTGCATGATTTATTCATACACTGTATATACTTAAAAAATAATAAATTCATATCCGCATATGATACCGTACTGCTGTACCTTGTTTTAGAGTGTTAGCCTTTAGCTACTGGAGATCATTTTTATCTAAATTGATTTTGATAATTTTATAAATATTTTGGTAAATGAAAATCTGCGAGTATCGACCCCAGGTTCAATCTTACTTAATTCCTGAGAAGCAGGGACGGAGCGAGTGGGGGGTCGAGGGGGGCGTCACGCCCCCCCGGTAGTTCCAGTCGGCAAATGGAAAGTCAGTCGGTAAATTGGCAAAATCGTCAAAAAATATTATGTGGTGCTTGCAGCCAGCGATGTGGATATTTTTTTCGTTTTAATTTTTTTTGAAATTAATTCAAAATGTCAAAGCAAGTGGTGTCTTAAAAATTTGGTCAATGATAAAAAAGACCGGACGCCGCATTAAAATTTCAGGGTGTCTACTGTCTTATAATTCCTATAAAATCCAACAATCCTCCTATATTTTTACCACAAGAAGTCAGCACAGGCTTAATTTTTTATATTTTCATAAAACGTTTTACAAAATTTTTCTCGCTCGGCCTTCGGCCTCGCTCGATTTTTGCCAATTAAAATTATTTAGGCTTTAAATGTCTAGACAAAACGAGGATTAACTCATTTTAGGTTTTAAATGGCACAATGACATAGAAGTTATCTAAGAAACCCTTTTGCTCTAAAGAAAGTTTGAAAGAAAGCTTTTGGGTCTTACATTTTTTTAAAAATGAACCTATAAAGTCCTATAAATGCCCTATATTTTCGCTTTCATTAATCAGTAAACACCCTGAATTTAAGTTTCGGTGTAATTAAAATAGCTTTAATTTTAAAAAAAATTCAAAAATAGCAGTCGGCAATTTTTTTTTTTTTTTTTAGTCGGCAAAATTCGGTTTGTCGCCCCCCCTCCGAATATTTATCGCTACGTCCCTGCACTGAGAAGGGGAACGTTGAACTTGCGGAAATGAAAAATCTGTTACTTTTTTTTTTTTGCGCAGGTGCTGACATTTTCGGTCCGTTTGCTTGAATGTTTAAGTTGAAAGTAAGAGATACTGTAAAAATTGCAGAATGTTTTTTTTTTTTTTTTTGCTTTTTACTGATTGTAAAACACGAAAAATATAACTGGTAAGAATTTAGGATGTTAAATAAGCTGAAGCATGTGGGAAATGCAATGGGCCCTAGTGGAAAATATTCCCCGGGAATGTTTAGGAATTTTTTCTTGGGTTCAAAATAATTCGACATGATTGATCTTGTTAACAGTTTCTTGTTGAAGATGTTTTCAGGTTTTGGCATAAAATTTCGCGGAAAATCGTTTTTGATAAATTCCAGGAATTTTAGTAAATTCAATCTCAAAAATTCGTAGTTAATGACATTCTCATAAAGACTAGTAAGAATGGTTCTTATTTTGCAAAGTTTTGATTTTCGGAGGTGCCACCCGCTAACTTTTTTTATTTGTATGAGATAAGGTTCCCTGAATTTTTTCAAATTTTTTACTCGACGGGAAAATGTGCTTCATCGAGCTTTTAGTTCGGAAAAATCCCATAAGAACCAAAAAATTGATGAATTGCAAAAAGCAATAAAAACTGTGGACTTGGTGCGTTTTGTCTCTTTTTTCGATTTTTTCGTCTTATTTTGGCCTCTTGCTCAAAAACCGGACCGGATACAAAAGAAACTATTTTCATAACTCATCGATAAAAAGAGCCACTTCCGATCGAAGTTAACGGGAGGGAAGGCCTATTTCCTTTTCTGGAACTCGCCATGTTCTTAGTGTTGGTAAACAAAGAAATTACATTTTTTTTTCCTAGAAAAATCACTTAAAAAGTTATTTTTATTCGTTATGAAAGTATCTTGCAATACTAGGGAGGCAAATCAATTCTTTGTTGAACGGGAAAATTCATTTCCCAACCTAGTATAACAATATACTATTTCAGATTCGAAATCTATAAAAAATTTAAATAATCTAAAAAAATTTTTATAAATTTTTTTTTTTTTTTTTTTTTATTTTTTTAAACGGACTTAGTTTGCCGTAAAAATCCTCATTATTCCGAATTTTTTTTTCCTTATTATAAAAATGCAACACAAACCTGTTTTACTGTATATTTTTCCACCGGTGTAAAAATAATATTCCCATATTCATCTTCGAATTCTTTAAATCTGCCTTTCCCGTTGACCAAAATATTTTCCGGCTTATTGTCTCCGTTGGAATGATGATGAGCCGTGAATTTCGGCAACCCGCTCACGTGGGTCCAATCCGTGATGGTGAGAACGTGCTCGGATAAATCGTAATCGTACAAATCCGAAAAAGTGTCGTTTTCCAGAGGAACGCGAACTACGAGAGCTCCGAAAATCCCGTCGCCCCTTTGAAAGGCCGAATGCGAATGCCAAAAATGAGTTCCCGGAATGTCCGCGGTGTACGAGTACAAAAACTTCGACCTTGGGGATATCGGACATTGCGTGACAAACGGGACTCCGTCCATGTAAGGAGTTCCCCTTTGATGGTGCCCGTGCCAGTGGATGCTTGTCGACTCGTCAAATAAATTATTTTCCACTTCCACTTCGATTTTATCCCCCAGGCAAACTTCGATCGAGGGTCCCGGCAACTGGCGATTCACGACGGCTATGGGTCTTTTGATGCCATCCCCGGGGATGCAGTCTTTTAGCTGACAGTGAGTTGCGTTGTACGGGCAATCGTAGCAGGCTTTGCTCATGGTTTGATAATATTCCACTTTGAATTTGTATTTGCACGTCATCGGTTTTCCATTTTCACATTTTCGATTGCACGGGTGTCCGGTACTGATTTCCACGGAACTTACGAACGCGGTAAAAGCGATGAGAATAATCCAGTTAATTTCCATTTTTCCTTCCGACGGCACATGCGCATCTGTAGGTGACAAGGAAAAACTTGTGTGTTAAAAAAAAAAAAAAAAGTCCGAAGATTACGAAACAATTGTCTTGTTGAAGTGATAGGAGCTTTAGGTTTGCGTGCCTAGGGTTGAACATTTATGCAAAAATCGACACTGTTGTGAGGGTCTTGCGGAGTGCGGAAAAATCAAAAAATCAGAAATGGCAAAAAAAAAAAAAGGACAGATTTAAAAAATTTTTACTTTAAAATGCAACCGAAACCGAAACCCGAACCCACTAAAAGTTTAAAAAAGCTTTGAAACTGAACCGAAATCAAACCGAACTGAAACTGATAGGAAAATTAAATTAAAAACCAATCCTGAACCCAAGCCCAAACCCATTTAAAATTTGAAAAGGCTGAAACCTGAACCGAAACGAGGTGAAAAAAAAAAAATCCAAACCGACATTGAAACGAAGCCGTTTGTACAAAAAATGCCGAACGGTTTGCTAAAAAAACTGAACCTAACCGCAGGGTTTTGCAACCGAACCGAACCGAATGTCTGTTTTTAGTCTTAGAAAAACTGTACTTATTAGAAAAAAAACTTTTTAGGAAATTTTATTAAAAAACCGAACCAAAATCGATTTAGACCTCTTTTAAAAAAATTCCGGACCGAAACAGGTTTTTTTTTACAAAACCAAATCGAAACGAACTTAAAAACCAAACCAAATCAAAACCGTTTTTTTTTCCTATTTAAAACCGTATTTTTTTCGACTGAACACCACAACCGAAACTGGGGGTGATTTAAACAAAAAATGAACCAAAACCAAACCGGATTTATGGAAAAAAAAAAAAAAAGGACAGATTTAAAAAATTTTTACTTTAAAATGCAACCGAAACCGAAACCCGAACCCACTAAAAGTTTAAAAAAGCTTTGAAACTGAACCGAAATCAAACCGAACTGAAACTGATAGGAAAATTAAATTAAAAACCAATCCTGAACCCAAGCCCAAACCCATTTAAAATTTGAAAAGGCTGAAACCTGAACCGAAACGAGGTGAAAAAAAAAAAATCCAAACCGACATTGAAACGAAGCCGTTTGTACAAAAAATGCCGAACGGTTTGCTAAAAAAACTGAACCTAACCGCAGGGTTTTGCAAACCGAACCGAACCGAATGTCTGTTTTTAGTCTTAGAAAAACTGTACTTATTAGAAAAAAAACTTTTTAGGAAATTTTATTTAAAAAACCGAACCAAAATCGATTTAGACCTCTTTTAAAAAAAAATTCCGGACCGAAACAGGTTTTTTTTTACAAAACCAAATCGAAACGAACTTAAAAACCAAACCAAATCAAAACCGTTTTTTTTTCCTATTTAAAACCGTATTTTTTTCGACTGAACACCACAACCGAAACTGGGGGTGATTTAAACAAAAAATGAACCAAAACCAAACCGGATTTATGGAAAAAAAAACCGAAATCGAACCTGAACCGGTTTTGTACTAAAACGAAAAAAAACCGAACCGAACCGAACTTAACTTAAGAATCTAATCAAATCAAAACCGTTTTCGTTCTATTTAAAAAAATCCGGTTTCTACTAAACACCACAACCGAAATCGAGGGTGGGTGGTTTTAATAAAAAACCGAACCGAAACTAAACCGGATTTATCAAAAAAACCAAACCGAAATCGAAATTGAATCAGTTAATTTCAAAATCCGAACCGAACCTGAAACCGGTTTTGAAACGAAAAAGCAAACCGAACCGAACCGTACCGTATTCAAGAAATTTTCGATCGGTACCCAAACCGAACCGAACCGAACCCTTCGTGGAGGACAACATTTTGACCGAAATCAAACCGAATTCAACTTTTCAACTTACCGACCCAAACCGTTCTGATTTTTGGTGGGCCCGTAGCTAGAACAAAGAGCCGGGGGGGAGGGGCTGAGGGGGCGATGGTGCAATCGCCCCCCTTTGAACCGGGGCGCCCCCTTGGCTATCGAGACTGATTTTCGGAGCGGTTTTTCAACTTTGCCTAACCGAAAGAGGGACTGGGGGGGCGATGGTGCTGATCCCCCCCCCCGGCATGCGCCCACAGATCCCCCCCCTGAACCGGGGGGAATCTGTGGATGCGCCCTTGAACTGAAACCGAGTTATTTCCACTAGGAAAACCTAACCAAACCGAATAAAACTAAAACCGGATTTCTTATAAGCACCAGAACTGAATACGGTTTTTTTTACCCTAACAACCGAACCGAACCGAACCGAACTTAGTATCTGTTAACAAAAAACCGGTTTTTAAATGGAAATCCAAACCGAAACTTGCGCCTCTCTGGTACCGAAACCGAACCGAAGCTTTTTTTTCCTTTCATTTTCCGGCATGGTTTTGCCATCCCTGGGAAAAATGCGGGTTTTAATTATTGACAGGACTTGTCAAGGTTGGGCTATTATACCAATCAAGTGTTTAACAATCCCTTAAATGTATACATTTTAAGTTAAAATAAAAATTTTTAGAAGAACAACAACAATCATCTTCAGGTTATTATAATTAATTGAAGGTCGGCATCAGCCCTAAATGTGTGAATATCAGTCGGCCTAAAACGTTTGACATTAAAGTGACATAATAACGAGATGTTTATTCACAATTATGAAATCAATTCACACTAGACCTACTATCATTTTTTATTGACATTGCGCATAAAATTAGGGAAAAAAAAATTTTTTTTAAATCTCTTATCGGTCATCATCACAGTCATTGGTCTTCTGGTAGACCCAATAGGGTCCATTGAAAAAAAAAAATCTAGACTCCGAATGGGCTGAAGGGTCCATTTATCGATTAAGTGGAGAGAAATTCCGGAGACTGATTTTTTTTTTAAATATCCAACAGGATGCACTATGCGACTAAAACAATTTTCCGAAATGAAAAGATCAATGAATATATAGAGAAAAAAATCACAAACCTATAAAACAAAATAACTATAAATATTTTCCGCCATCACGATCGCTTAAACAACGCGAAACGACTAATTTAAAAAAATTAAAAACCCTTATCAATTTTTTTTTTCACTTTAAAAAAAAAAGCGCAAATCTCCCCCCCCCCAATCACGCACACTTTACCGTATATCGTTATCATAAGTTCTCATAAGTTAAACAGAATTAATTCGCATGGTAATACTTTTTTTTGCATTCTAAACTGAACCTGCATTACATAAGGAATATTAGATAGGTGATGCTCATTCTGCCGTTGATAAAATCCACGCATCTTCAAGGTACTTCATCATTAATGACGAAATATGTGACGTCTGTTTAGAAAACGAAACCGTTAAAAAAAAAAAAAAAAATTAGAAATTTGAATTTAGCATATTTTCCGGAGCTGAAAACATGCCCCGAAAAACAAAAAAAAAATCGTTTGGGATTTTATTCGATTTCGAGATTCCCGGAATCGATTCCAGTGGCACATGTCCAGACTTGCTTCTGGAAATTCCGCTTCTTTTGTTCAAAGGTAAATGAAGCGGGGATTACCTAATCAATCAAAAATTTTTAACGGAGATCCTAGTTCACTTTTTTTTTTTTGTCTCCCTCTGTGGGAATTTTCTTGAGGATTCATCTCTACGCCTCGGATGACGACACAGGAAAAGATATTCGACGGGTAGAAATTATAAGGATAACAATTATTTGGTAGGAGTGGATACTCGTCTTGCTACTTTGACGTCAAAATGACGTAGCTGATTTTGATTTTTATTATTTATTATCTCTCCTTTAAAATATATTGTTTCTGGTATGGGTGGATTCTGTTTCACTTTTTTTTTTCCTCTTCAGGAGGAAAAAAAATAAATAAAATGGAAAAGGTCGACCAGAATGGGATTTGATATAAAATACTCGCCGGCTCGTATTGTAATTAGTTTTTTTTTTTTTTTTCTTTTAATCGTTTAGACTATTGGAATGCGGTACAAACTTAAGAAACTGACTTGGTCTAGTTTGAATGAAATATTTATTGAGACTATAATGCGTGATCTGGAGTAGGGTGGCCCCTATTTTGCAAATTTTCGAATTCCGGCGAACACACCCCTGAATTTTTTTATAGTAGCCGAAAGAAATCCCCTGAATTTCTTCAAATTTTTTGGACGTCGTTTAGCGGTGTCCACGTGGACCTAAAAATTTCGGCCTAAAAATTTTTCAAAAATTTTATTTTTATGTAAAAACGGTTGTTTCCTATTAGGATTTTATTAGTTATATGTCTCATACGGTTTCGATGATAAAGGCCAAAATAAGTAAAAAAAAATTAGCAAAATAGGAGCCACAATTCTTTAGGAAATTCTTCATATTTTTGTCCCCTAGCACAACAATGGTTTGTCTAGACACCTACGCCGCCGACGCAGGTGTTTTTTAAGCTGAAAATCACGCCGCTGCTGTAGAATTATTGTCCTGTCTCCATTGGCCAGTCTCCATTGGCCAATTAATCGAATGGTGCAATTAATTGTACCACCGGAAAGGCTGTTTATTTTTGGACTTTTTTCTTCCGCTACCACTTTTTTTATTGTTTTGATTATTTTTTCAAACACTAAAAATAGTGAAAACGAAAATAAAGTGGTAGCAGAAGAAAAAAGTCCAAAAATATACAGAATTTCCGGTGGTACAATTAATTGTACCCTCCGATTAATTTTCTAGTGGAGACAGAGCATATTTTTTGTTACGCCGCCACCGCCGCCATATATTGAATTATTGGAGTAAACTTTAGGAGTTACGAGGTTATAAATAAAAAAATGGGAAAATAAATTAATTTCGAATAGAAAATCAATTTTGCCGTTTACTAACATTTTTTGTCCGGATTAGCCGCCGCCGCGGCCGCAAGCATGACGTACACTGCGCACCGCCGCTGACAGGCGCGTTTACCCACACGCCGCCTCCTGAAAATTGCTCGGTGCAGGCCGAGATTTATTGTCCTAAATAAATGATTCTACCTTTATTTTTGTGATCTGCATAAAAATCCGAATAAAAACCGATCATTTTCACATAAAAATAAAATTTTTGATTTTTCGGAAATTTCGAAATTTTTAGGTCCCTGTGGACACTAACTGAACGACTTCCAAAAAAGCTGAAAAAATTCAAGGAATCTTCATTAGGTTACTTGAAAGAAATTAGGGTGTCCTGTCTCCATCGGCCAACTAATCGAAGGGTACCGCGGCACAGTCAATTGTACCACCGGAAATGCTGTATATTTTTGAACTTATTTATTCTGCTACCACCTTTTTTTTTATTGTTTTGATTATTTTTTCGAACACTAAAAAAAAGTGGTAGCAGAAGAAAAAAGTCCGGAAGTATACAGCATTTCCGGTGGTACAATTTCTTGTACCCTCCAATTAACTGTTTAGTGGAGACAGAGAAGGGGATGCGCTCGACGGGATTCAAAAATTCGTAAAATTAAGTGCCATCCTAATCTGCAGAAAGACTGGAAATAATTTTCTTAAATACAAACCAAATTAAAATATTCACTTGATGCACCGTTGAAAATTAGCCCGTCACTATTTTCTTATCGTGATTTTTCCCAAAATTTTTTTCCTGGTTCATTTGAGCTTTTAAAAATAAATATCCATTTACGTAAAAATTTGACCGCATTTCTTTTGTCTTATCCTCATTGTCTTTTCTTGGACTTGCATTTCCTTATCATTCAAAGGTTAGTATATTTTTCGAGATTGTATCATTATTTTTGGTTTAGAGGTTATTGCCGTTTTCATTTATGAAATAAGAACCGGGGAATCCTTTTAATTTTTTACTTGGTTGGCTAATGTTCCCCAGTCAGCAAAAAAATTTTAATATTTATAAAATATTTTTTAAAAATATTTTTTATTTAAATATTTTATAAATATTAATATTTTTTTGCTGACTGGGTGGTTACCATTGATTTTTGTACAATTGGCATTTAAATCGTATAGCATCTCATATGCTATTTGAAAAACGAAAATAAGGCTTTAAATGCTGCAATCAAGAAACCTTTGCAAGCCTTTGGAATTTCCTTTGTGATTTTTGTGAAGGACTGGGATCATTAAAGAGAAAAAAAATATTTTTATTAGGCTATATGGGAGCGTTCAAGTATTACGTAAGACCGAAAGGGGGGGAGGGGGTGCTCGAAATTCTTACGATTTCTTACTAGGGGCAGGGGGGGAGTTTGGCAAATCTTGCGTAAGAATTTCCATTATAACTTATTGTTCAAATTTTTTTTTTTTCAAAAATTTAAGTTCTTTAAATTTTTTTCGAATGTCTAAATAGAAAAATGAAAAATTTTTTCAAAAAATTTTAAGAAATAAAAATTCATTTTTTTATATTTCAAAAAATTTTTTTTTTCCAATTGAAGCTTTAAGGAAAATATTACTCCAATTTAAAATTGGCGTTAAAAAAAAAAGGGGGGATCCTCGAAAATCTTACGTAATATGAAAGGGGGGGGGGTCCAAAAACCCAAAAAAAAGTCTTACGTAATACTTGAACGTTCCCTATGGCTTAAATATTTCATAAATATTATCAGATATTTTACTGAACGTTTGGAAAATATTTTTCAAAATATATGTTCTGTCTCCACTGGACAATTAATTCTACCACCGGAAATTCTGTACATTTTTGGACTTTTTTCTTCTGCTACCACTTTTTTTCCGTTTTCATTATTTGTAGTGTTATATTTTGCATTATTTTAGTGTTATATTTGTAGTGTTATTATTTGTAGTATGCTATAGTGTTTGAAAAAATAATCAAAACAATAAAAAAAAAAAAGTGGTAGCAGAAGAAAAAAGTCCAAAAATATGCAGAATTTCCGGTGGTACAATTAATTGTACCCTTCGATTAATTGGCCGATGGAGACAGGACAATATTTTAAACATTGATTTGTGTTTCGGTAATTATTTTAAAAATATTTTACAAATATTTTAAATTTTTTCTGAAAAGGTTGTGGAAAACAATTAAAATATTTTGAAGAAATATTTTTAAAAAATATTTTTGCTGACTGAGATATATAATTTGGTTTATTATTGCATTAGACGCATCTTTGATTTTCTAGGCCTAAACGGAGGTGATGTTATGAATGAGTTGTGATGACATTGATGTTAATCGCGACAATTTGGTTCACATGGACATTCCAATAATATGTCTTACTTCCGAGTTAAGAATCAAACTTAGGCATCAGGTATTGTCGAGAGAAAATACGACTAGAATTTTTTCTTATTTTTTTTTTTTTTTTTTTTTGTCTCCTTTTTTCTCAGCTTTAAATTTTTTTCTTTCTTGTAAAACAATTTTTTCTGGATATTTGATTCTTTTTCGGACTCACTTTTTAAGTTCCTGCTTTTCAGCTGAGAAAGCTAAATTCCACAATTGATAGTATCATATAAACTGAAAGCTGTTGGTGCTAGTTACACGACTACCACAGCAGGTACTGTCAGTTCCGGTTCTGACAACGTCTGCTGTCGGTTTCACAAATTGATTGCAATTAATTTCAGGACTGACAGGATGGCAAAAGTAGTTCTGTAGCCACGCGATCTTTTTTTTTTTTTTTTTCTGTCAGTGAGATTCATCCAAATCATATGGTCTCAAGGTCAACTTGAGTATGGTCTTGATGCTTTGCCAGGATTAAAAGAAAAATACATAAATTATTTTTTGGCCGAACATCTGGTATTTCATCCAGAAAACATGATTTTTCCCTATCCTCCCAATGGAGTCGATTTAAGATTTACGTCAAAACCAATTATGACGATTTTACATTTCCTTCCCCTTGTCAGCAAAAAATAAGCTTTTTCTTATAGAGACTTAACATTGTTGTAGAATTTTGTACTAAAATAGTTTTTTCCCAAGCTGCAATAAGATAGTATTTGAATGACCCTCTTATGTACGGAAGCCTGTTTTTGGCTAAATTTGTTGACCGTCAAGTTTGAACTTAGCATTGCAAGGTTCAAAGCTGCCGTTGTCAGGTTCCAACTTGACGCTCTCCGGTTAAACTGCGGGATAAATGCTTGCGGGTTGCAACTTGACAATGCTGAGTTCAAACTTGACTATTTCAGTTTCAAACATGACAGTCGACAAGATAGCAAAAAACAATAATCCTTTAGGGCTTTTATGAATTTAGAATTGCGGCAAATTGGGAGAAAATCAAGTATTACGTCATCATCTTAGCCTTTGCTGAATGCTGGTATCAGATATCATATTTTCTTTATACGTGAATGAAATCCCCCCTTTATCAGTGTCGTCTGCTTCGGAGATATTAGCTTCATAACAAACCGATAACGGCTCATTTATGTCACACCACCTATGCATGATATTTCACAAATATCCTGCCTCTGACGTCATCACCAACAAAAATATTTTTATTTTGATGCAAAGCAAGTGAGCCAACCTAAAAAGCAATGTTGGTAGTTTTGTCAAAAATTCCTCTGCAGGAGTGCCACTGCCTTTGCCTTTGTGGATTTGAATGATGTCTTCATCCCTTTTGATCTCAGCAAAAATGCGATTTGATGTTTTCAAATTCTGCACGAGGATCTTATAAATTACATTATAGTGTCCAGTCGTATCCAGTAAAAATTGATCAGTTTGTTTATAGATATCGGTGGCCGTAATTGAACCTAACTTTTTCTCCATTTTAAGTAGGGCTTTTCCCGAAAAGCCATTTTTACATGTATACTTTACTTGCAAAAATGCTTTTTCCATTTCTTCAATAAAAATGAATTAATTCACGTTTTTGTTATGATCTTTAGGATGCTCACGATATAAAAGAATATCACTTCATAGCTTATATACAATATATTTACATGATGAGAAGTATAATACAAAGATGATAGAATGACTAATACTAGAAGGCGCTGTAATGTGTTAGTTCTATCCTTTGACTAGGTTCCTTTGACTAGTGTCCTACAACAAATTGGTTTAAAACACGGTGTTTTAAAACACGGTGTTTTAAAAAGTTTTAAAACATTTGAATAAAAAACACCGTTTTAAAACACTAACGTTTTAAAACACTGTTTTAAACACCGTATTTTATTAAGTGAATAAAATACGTTTTAAAATGCATTTTTAAGAGGGCCGAGCCCGCAATTTGTCGCGCACGACCCATTTTATACAATCTATGGTATGGACCATACCATAGATTGTATGAGCCGCTCATATTCATAATGGTTGCTTAATCGCAGGGATGATTGTTTTAAAACAAATTGGTTTAAAACACGGTGTTTTAAAGCGTTTTAAAACAATTGAACAAAAAACACCGTTTTAAAAATTTGAATAAAAATAGAAACGAATTTAAAACATTTTGAACGTGTTTTAAAACATGTTTTAAAACGTTTTAAAACCAGGCCGAATAAAAGACGTTTTAAAACGTTTTAAACATGGGAAAATAATATAAAACGTTTTAAACTGTTTTTTATTAAAAAATGTTTTAAACAGCAACCCTGAAAAGAATCTTTCATTGACTAAAGTATTATGGGTAAAATAACACCGAGCCTAATTTGCCTCTCGAGCAAAGCGAGAGCGGCAAACGTCGATAATGCCCTAGTAATGAAATATACTATTTACACTTAGAAAAATCATTGGAAAATTTTTGATAAATTTTTGATTTGAAAAGAATTGGTTTTTCAAATTTTACAATCTGCGAAAGAGAAGGGAGAATCTTTGAAAATGGTTACATATTTTTTGGAGGAGAGGGGCCATTCAAATATTGCGTTGGCAGTTAAATGGGGAGCGGGTCCGATATCTCCGATTTCCCCATAAATTAAGTATTGCCAAAGGGAGAGGGGGATGGGGGCAAAAATGATTCTTTTTATGCTGACTTCATTTTTGAATGGCCACTAAGTTGAGATAATGAAAAAGATTAATGATTGGGGAGGAAATTCATTGGTGCTTTCTCGATGGGGCGGAAGAAACAGCCCCATCATGGCCCCAGCATTTTTTTGAGTACCGGGGCGCCTCTGCGGTATTTTATTTACTTTCGCCAATGAAAATAAATCTATTATCCAAATAAAAAATTAAGAAGCTCCACAGCCTATTTTTTTTTTTTTGTTTATTTTGGTTAAAAGAACCATTGGAGGATTGGCAAATTTCTCAAAAATATGATGTCATATTTGAATGGCCCCTTTCGAGTTTTCCAACGAGGCGTATATTGTTTTTAATCAGATGCACTTTGTAATTCGGTTTTAAAGGAGATATTTAGCTTCGAGATAATTATCTATCCCATTTTAAACGTGATGCACATGCGGCCTTACATTGCATGTGACCATGATTTAAATTTTTTTTTTATTATTCCTTTATCTCCTTATATTTAAAGATTATAACGCCTAAAACCATTTCATCACTTCGTGTTATTCGTTTCGTTTAATTTTTTAAAATCATTGTCACCCTCCCTATCGTTGCGAAATCAACATAAATTATTCAAAAATTTAAAAAAAAAAAAAAATTCTCAATATTAAAAAAATTAAATTATCGGGTCACGTTTTCCACGAAGGTTACAATCCTTTCCGCTTTGTTCTTTAGAGGATTCTTTACCCCTCAAGCGGCAAATCCAGCGTCAAATCCGTTAAAAGGACGCAATGGCGGATTAGCAGTCACCGTCTAGTCGGTGGTGTGTTTACTTTATTTTTTATTTTCGTTTCTAAATTCTATTAATTTATCAAAACAATTGCAATGAATTTGAAAAAAAAAATGTCAATATTTTTTAATGCACTTCCCAATTGATTTTTCAAAGGCCTTGTTTTTCGCGACGACTGGCATTCCATCTTAATTAACATAATTTTTCCGCTTTTTTTCTTCTTTTTCGTTTTTTTTTTTTTTTTTTATTAACATGAGAACAAAAGCGTTTAATAAAGTAAACGGATAACCTTGACCGACACGATAATTTTATTATTGTACCTAGGTTCATCATATGTTAAGGAAGTTCGTTGAGTAACTGTTTATGTCGCAAGGTTATGTATATGTGTTGTCTTGTCGATTTCTTGCAAGCATCGACAAGCATCGACCCAAGCGTTTGGTCAATTGTTTTTGCCGCTTTTTCTGCGGATCTTGAAAAAAAAAAAAAAAAAAATTTCCACTTTTATAAATTATATATTTTTTTTGAGAAAAACGTGACGATTTGACACCTGAGATGAAAATTTATTAAATTAATCTTTTTATTTATTATGAAATAAGCAAAAAAAAAAAAAAAAAAAAAAAAAGAATTACCAGTCGACTACAGTTCAAGGTGCAGGATTACGTATTCTCTAGGGAATTCACGTACGCCGAAAATCTTTGATGAGTTCATGTGGTTAACAATTTAGTTTAAAAAGCAAAAAAAAAACTAATCGATCGAATTCTTTTGTTTCATCTTTTTTCTTTTAATTATTTCAAAATGATTATTTCTGAGTAAATAAACATTCCACGGATACTGATTTTTTAGTCCAAGGTCTGGACGTGCTATATGTTGAGACATATCTTCATGTAACATCCGTAACGGTAGCATTAACACCTTGAAAAAAATTATATTAAATATTTTTTAATCTTTTCTTTTTTTTTTTTTTTTTTTTTTTTCAGAATTCTTCTCGTAAGGATTACGTGAGAGAATATGAATTGGAAAACGAAATCGGATCGCTTTTCCTCAACCAAAAAGAAATTGGAGACGTGAATTGCGTGGTCTGGGACGCAGCTTTGGTCCTCGCTAAATATCTGGAAAAAAGATGTTCCAGCGATGAAAATTTTTTGAAAGGGAAAAGAATTATTGAGTTAGGAGCTGGATTAGGTTGCGTCGGCCTTGTGGCTGCGTTTTATGGGTAAATTAAAGAAGATATATCATTATAATTTTATTCTTTTAATGGTTTATACATTTTTTTTTCATTTTTTTTTTTTTTATTTTTTTTTTTCCAGGGGGAATGTTACCTTGACTGACTTACCGGGACCTTACTTGGAACAGTTGGATTATAATGTTCACTCTAATAAAGAAATTATTAATAAAAATGGATCTGCGAATGCTGTGGCGTTGGATTGGAACGATGAAAATTTGGATCTTGGTGAATTTGATGTGGTGCTAGCAGCCGATTGCGTTTATTACAAGGAAGTAAGGGATTTTATTTAAATTGTTTTATGAAACATCAATAAAAAAAAATACCCAGGGTTTTTTTTTTACGGAAATATCCAGTCTGAATTTCCCGGGGAATAGTTGTTAGGGATTGAGGGACTGTATTCACAAACTTGTTTAAGTTTTTTTTGAAACTTAGTTAGAAATTTATGATTCTGGAATGATAGTTATAAAATTATGTCTACTGGTATTGAGTATAAGCTTAACTGTAGAAATGTTTTATTAAAATTTTAACGTTTTGTATTTTTATGCTTATGGCCGCCGCCAGGGACGTAGAGAGAGGGGGGGGGGAATGGGAGGCAGGGGAATGTCTCACTCTCAGTCATGGTCGGATCGAGGGGGGCTGGGGTGGGCTTAGACCCCCTCAAGAATACGAAGAGCCCCTTGAATATTTTTTCCCTATTCTTAGCCCCCTTGCTAACTTTTGCTAACAGGGGGGTTTACGTATCTAACGGTAGCATTTGTCTTAGGAAACGTTCAAGTATTACGTAAGGCTTTTTTTCGGGTTTTTGGACCCCTCCCCTCCCCCCCTCCCCTTCGTAAGAATTAGTAAGATTTTTTTGACCCTCCCTATTATATTACGTAAGATTTTCGCGGACCCCCCCCCTTTTTTTTTAGCTCCAATTTTAAATTGGAGTAATATTTTTTTAAAATTTAGATTCATAGTTCATACTCATATCCCTGATGATGGCTACAATTGGCGCAAAATCTCATCAAAAAATAAATTTTTATTTCTTATAATTTTTTGAAAAAATTTTTTAATTTTTTTACCTTAGACATTCGAAAAAAAAATTAAAATGACTTAATTTTTGAAATAAAAAAAATGGGAACAATAAGTTATATAATGGAAATTCTGACGTAAGATTTTCCAAACTCCCCCCCCCCCCCCCCTCCCCCAAGTAAGAAATCGTAAGAATTTCGAGTACCCCTCCCCCCTTTCGGTCTTATGTAATACTTGAACGCTCCCTTATGTAATAAACGTACAAATGAAAATAATTTAAATTTCATAAATTATGTAACCTAACTCACTTTAAAAAAAAAAATTTAAAAAAACTGTTTCAGTTTTACCCTCAATTTGCTCTTTAAAAAAACCTTTTCTTTGCAAAATTTAAGTTCCGATTTTTTTAATGTTTATTATTAATTTAAACGAAAAACTTTTTTAAAGAAGGGGGGGGGGGGGGGGGTACTCGAAATCTAACGTAATTTCGGGGGGGGGGGGTCAAAAATGGCCAAAATCATGGTCACGTGTTTTATGGACGACCCCTTGCCCATGTCAACAGTAATAAATATGGTAGTGGCTGGGACTAAGCGTCAAAATATACAGCAAAAAAATGAAATGTTTTTAATGATCACTTGGTGACTCCCTAAGCGGCGCTGCTTGCCCTCAGGCAGCTAATTAAATACGATGATTTCAATTAATCGCTGACTTTTATAGCAGTTACGACGTCACATAACAACGAGCAATCCTACGACGCTTTAAAATGATCGTACCAGTATTTGATTAACATGCCTAACAAGACCTTGCAAGTAATTTTTTTTTTCTACATATTCATTCATTTTTATTTTTGCAGTCTATTCCAGGACTAATCAGCACAATGCTCAAAATTTCAACGCCAAAGACTGAAATTTACCTTAGCCAAGAGAACAGATCATACTCCGAAATCCAAAGAAAAATCTGGGAAGATTTTTGTGATGAAATCGCCAAAAAATTTAAAATAGAAATAATTCCTCAACGGGAGCAACACGAACAATATAGAAGCTCCGATATTTTCTTAATCCGGTTAAAAAAATTATAGGGTAAGTTTGTTCAAACTCTAAATATTTTTTAAAAAATTCGCCTTATATTAATTAAGTACATCCTTGTAAGTGTCGTCGTTAATCATTAATATAATGAAAAAAAAAAATGGTAACCTAAAGAGATCCGTTGCAAGGGATTCACGAGACGCGAGACGAGACGAGATTCATCTCAGTCTCGGTCTCGTCTCGCAGTGCGAGAAAAAATTGAAGTATCGGTCTCGCATAATCTCGCAAAACTGTCGTATCGGTCTCGTCTCGTCTCGCAAAGTATCGCGTCTCGTCTCGTCTCGTCTCGCGATCTCGCATTTTTTTTCTCCGGTTATATTCAAAATATTAATTTGGATGATGATTTTTTAGATGTTTTATCAGTCCCAATGTGTTCCTATCTTTCATTTTAACCCTTCCCCTACCGATGGCCCTCGTGGAAGGCCATTATTCGCAAAAATTTAGTTGCCTACCGATGGCCCCCCACAGGGTCCATTTGTTAAAAAATTCATAGTTTCAATAACTACAAATGCGGGGCTTAAAAATGGTGTACTTGTGTAAATTCAGTCGAGGGTTTGGAATATAAACTTCGAATTTCGCTACAACCAAAATTCAATATGGCGGGCGACTAATTATATCTGATAGTTAAAAAGTCGATCAATTAAAATACTGAAAATCTTATAAAGTAATTATTTGCGATAATAAAACCAATTTGACGTTCTCAATAATTCTAGTGTTGTCAGCCAAGAAGATTTCGCGGAAACTTGGCTTGATTTTCCTCCTACATTTAGCTTATGAAGGGATAAATAGACAAGTTAAAACCTGAAAACCTTTTTTTTTTAAAGGGAAAGTGATATTCATCAAAGAGTGAATAACAATAGGAATGTTTTCGGCGGGGTTGGGTCGTTTGAAAGGTTCTTTTAAAAAGTAGTAGATTCTATGTTAAGCTTATGGCACAAAAATCAATTTTTCAATAAACGGTTTTTTTTTCCAAAAAAGAAATATAAAAATTGCATTTTTTTTCTTTCTCTCAAAAAGAAGCTTGATTTTGAAAAAAAAATATCAGATTTGAAATTCGGACCCTCTAAAACCCCCAGATTGAAATTTTATATCATTAGTAATCTCTGAATTATTCCAACGTATAATTGTACTTCATACAGTACTGATGTAATGCGGGTTGCCTAAATTCGATTCTGCAGGGGACATTATGATAAGAATTTTTTTTTGAACATAATATTAAGCATATTGGTACGTAACCTCAAAAGCAAAATTTGGTAGGATAGTGCTTTTTCCAAAGTCAAAAATAAGTAAGCAAAGGCTTAAATTATCATAAGCCAACAATTCAATGCATTAATAGCGAACCGAAATCTGCGAAGGAGTATCGAGAATTGACAAAAAATATAAGGGCAAAACGAAACGAACCGGTTGTACCTGGCGAATTCCGAGAAAAAAAGGTTGGAAAAAATGGAAAAACCCAAAATTTAAAAAGTACATTTTTAAAAAGAAATGCCCGAAAAGTTTCTTTATTTGAATAACCACGGTCAGTACCGCAAGTACAAAGGACCGATAGCAAAAGAATAGAAAAATGTGAATTGAACCGAAAGAGTTTAATTTGGTATTTTAATCCTATTATGAGAACACGTTCTTGAAGATCGAAAAATTGTTTAAAAAAAAGAAAAAAAAAAAAAAGTGCGAGACGCGATATCTCGCGATATTTGATGAAATATCGTCTCGTATCGTCTCGCAATTTTACAAATCTATCTCGGTCTCGTCTCGTATCGCAGAAACCTAATATCGTTCTCGTCTCGCGCGAGCCGCGAGCCGCGAGACTGCGAGACGAGACGCGATACTGTCTCGCAGTCTCGTGAATCCCTAGTTGCAATTTTTCTTTTTTTTGTTTGTTTGTTACGATCTTCTTGCAGCTTGCACAGCCATTCGAATGACTCTCCTTTCGTCGGAAGGGTGTAAGAGTTCGTTTCGTTTACTCCATTCTTGCCTTCTCAAAAGTTCCCTTCTTCTACGACGATCGATGTAGCTAATCTAAAAATGGGGGAAAAAAATACGAAAGTCAATTAAGAAAGGTTGGATTTTGCGGTTCTGAAATTAAAAAAATTTTTTTTTTAAACTTACAAGACAACTAGACGGTATCCAGACTAGAGCTGACACAATTATTATGGCCCCTACAATATTATCTCTAAGAAACATCATAACTTTATTAATATTTATTTCTTCTATGATATCCCAAAATCTTTCGACCACGTCCTGTATCGTTTTCTCGCAGACTCCTTTATTGCAGAAGCCTTGAACGCACGGAGTTCCATCCGCTAGGATATCCTGGCTGCTGTCCGGTGAGCAAGTATCGTTTAAATGATTCCTGCAGCATCGCTTGCAAGCATTAACCACTGTTAAAGAATAATGGAAAAAAACGTTTTGTTAAAGCGCTTGCAGCGCCTCAAGCGGAATAAGTTTTTAGCTGCTAGAGACCGTGTTTAAAAAGAGACTGGCGAACCTAACCTAACCCGGTTTTCAGTTCGCCAGCCTCTTTTTACATAGGGTCTCTATTAGTTGCAATCCTAAAAACTTTCACTTACGATCATCACACATGCAGCTTTGTTGCCCTTTGGTTTCGCAATATGGAATGCATTTCCCATCTTTGCATTGCCCTTTTTCCAAGCACATCGTTTTATCTTTCATCGGGGGACTTTTGGGGCATTCCGCTGAGGTCCCGGTGCATCTCGATTCCTGTTCGCAGGTTGCGTACTGTGCTTCCCTGCATTTCACGGCAGCCATCATAAACTGACAGTGCTGACAACACGGAGTGTTTTTATCGCTGCACACGGCCCCTTGATTCCTTCTTAATTTACAGTTCTTATCGCAGCAAGCGTCGTTGTCTTCCGTCCCCAGCAGCCCGGCATCGCATTCCTCGTCTCCTTCCACTCGGAGATTTCCGCAAAACGATTCTTCCGGCTCGGAAAAGCATCGTCCCGATTTGGCTTGCAGCACTTTGCGAATGGAGCGCAGACTGCACGGGGAAAATTTCTGCGGGAGGAAAAAACAGTTAAAAAATTATCGCGATTTAAAGAAGGAAATGAGATTTTTCCTGGTCGTACCTTGTTATTAACATCATAGCCGCTCACGCTATAGGTGTACATTAAATAAGAACCACCTTGCGATGCGCTTGGGCTGCATTCCGGAATATCCGGATCGTGTTCCGAACCCCAGTTATGCCCAAATTCATGAGCTGTGACCAAATCAGCTTCTCTCGTTATAACTCTTTGGCCGTAATGATTTCGACTAGAACTTAATCCTGAATTTAAGTACAGGGTGTATCCATTTTTGAAATATTCTGAAAAAGCAAAGGTCAAATTTTAAAATAAATTTTTTAAAAAAAAGGAAAAAAAATCTGCACCTCTGATAAGAACTTGAAATAATCCGTAATTTTTTTTGAGTAAAAAGAAGGTTTTAAGTATGATAATTATATCATGGAAGTTGTCTTCTTACAGTGCAATTTATAAAAAAACTGGATTGAGTTTTCTAAAGAAAAATGTTAGCGCATAAAAATTTTTTTGTAAGGTCTTACGCATAAGGACTGTATTATGGGAGCTGTCTTCTTACAGTGAAATCTTTTAAGGACTTGGATCGAGTCCTTTTCAGAGGTGCAAACTTTAAAAAAATAACATCAAACATACAATTTCTAGCTACTGCAGAACAAACCACACCGTGCAAATAAAAAAATAAAATCTGGAAAAAAAGAAGAAAAAGCGTTCCACAATGTATTCATGAGATGGCATTCGGCTGCCCCGGAATTATATAGCATCCTCCATCCCCCAAATTAAGCACATACAAGTTTTTTCTTGTATCCAGGGTCACTTATGACATCACCATGAATACGCCACATTCAATTTTTTAATTTTTCGTATCACCTGGAGTACAAATGCCACCGACAGAATTGCGCCTCGGAGAGCCCACATAAGCAAGACCCAAAATACCTCCCTCGAATTTTAAGTCGGTAAAAAGATGAGCCAAGCAAAAGTCTTTATGACTGTATTCCCTGCTAAAGACCTAAGTAGAAAAATAGCAGAAAAAAAAAGCCAAATTTCAGACCCGACACCAGAATTTTTGAAATTAATGAATTAACCGTTTGAGCAAATTCCTCCGACGGAATATGATCGAGATGAGGCTATGTAAGCCAATCCTAATACGGACGAATCCCTATCTTTAAATGTTTGAAACGTCAATAGATGAGCTAGGCAATAATTCGCATTATCAGGATTTGCGCTGAAAGCCTAAAATAATTAAAATTATTAATTATTTTTTTTTTTTTTTTTTTTTTTTTTTTTTTTTGCAGGCTGAATTTTGTCCTATGCTCTTAAAATCTGGAATCAAATTTATTTGGGACGAATGGGACGTTTGAGGAAGATCAAACAATTATTAGAAAGTAAGCTTAATTCCAGGTTAGAATTTAAAATTAATTTACGCGGTGCTTACTGTTCCATCCGGAGCGGAATGTTTTTGAAGTGCCTTTGGGAAAAACTAGACTATGCTAGAAATTAAGAACCATACAAATGTAACAAATTTTCTCACCTCCAACAAATTCCTCACATCCCATTTCTCTCTGACCATATTGTAATGCAATTCTCCCCCTCGCACCCTAGTGGCCTCAGAGTGCACCACAATTTTTTTAATCACAAATCCCATCCCTTTGAAACCGTCTTGTTCGTTTCTATCCTGCCAAGTCGTATCATTGTAAATTTTATGAACACGATCGATTAAACTTATCTAAAAAAAATAAATATTGATTAATTCAATTTTTTTTTTTTTAAACGTTCTTGACTTCCAATTTTTTTAAAAATTACCAAATAATTGATAGTCGTCTTTGTATTGCTTGCTCCCATTTCCTGATAAAATCTATAATCAGCCACAAGAAGCAAAGGGCATCTTGTTTTCGTTGGAGTGTATTCATATTGATCTGCCTGTCTTTTACTCCTCATACTCGTTTGATTTACCAGTACTTCCTCCTCTTCCATCTGCTCTTCTTCATTTCCACGACCCAAATGATATTCATTTTCGATTTCTTCTTTAACGTAACCGCAAGTCCTTGGCCAATTTTTTTCATGGAAATTATCATGGTGCTCCCAGCTAAGTTTTACATCTGATGCTCTGTAGGCAATCATTGACCGATTGTCATAATCTGGAAGGTGTCTCCATTTTGGCTAAAAGTTAAAAAAGAAAAATAGTAAACTGTTGATGTAAAATATTATTAATTGATTTACTGGCTTAATTACCTCTATGTGATAAATTTCATCTGGAAGATGAATGGATGCTGTAATCACTCCATCATCAATATGTACATGTGCATGAGAGTCTACTTCTCCAAAAACTCTGCCATGATAAAAATCTTCATGATCTACAAAAAGAAATTAACTTAGCACATGAGTAACATGAACTTTTTGATTTGGAAAAAAATGTAAAATAAAAAATTTAAAGACTTGAAGATTTAAAAAAAAAAAAATAAAATAAATGGAAGGCTTAAATAATAGTGTCACTGAACAGAGGAATGACACCGAACCTATATAGATTAGCAAACTTAAATCCATTATGAGTCATTTCAACTGTTGATGCTGCTACTTCAAGGCTGTCCTGTCTCAGATCTTTTTTTCCTTATCAAAACATCTTTCAGGACTCTATAATGTTCCTTGAAAGAAACTATAATAACATTTCAGCAGTACTTACCAACATGATATGGTATTTCATTTCCATTTCCATCAACGACAAATGCTTTAAATCTTGAATGAATGACTTCCTTTCTGGGTGTGAGAATCAGTCTAAAGTCTCTACCCAGAGTTTTAAATCTGATTTCTTTAATGACATTAAATGGATGATCACTTTGTTTTATTCCTCTCTTTGTAATTGTATGAGTAACATCATTAGCATGAAATTCATGGAAGGTTTTTAAATTTTTGTAAATGTCCCCTGGAAAACAAAGTAGACAATGAAAATGATTACATTATTCAAACTTTATAAAAAGAGGATGTAATAATCATTGTCAAAACTAACCTGATATTAAAGAATACTGATTAAAAACCCATAGTGCCGAAAAAATCCAGCTTAAAAGGCTCATATTTTTATATTTACATTTTTCGCATCTTTCATATTTGTTTGATTATCCGATTAATCGATTATCTCGAATTTGTCGTCTGTTGTTTTGAATTATACCAAAGATGGCAGCACTGTTTATCTCATAAGTTTACTACCCGACAAACGGCGGCCATCTTGTGTATTACCCATTAGCTAAATATTGAGCTTTAAATACTATAACGGGCCATTTACGTTCCAATATTAATTAGGGATCCGGATCCTTACCTCATGGTTTTCGTATGCTTCATAAATTGTAATCAAATACGATTTATTTCTTTTTTTGTTTATATTCAATAATTTATCGTGACTTTTATGTGCTGAAGATCATCGATATATAATTTTGTTAGTATATTGTAAATAATACAATGCAGGTAAGCAGGTCTTTCATTTAAATCTGTTTTTATTAATGAAAAAAAGAAAAATCTGACAATGTTACCTTATAAGGAGTGACCTATTATTTCAATGTTGTTTTTTTTTTTAGGACCCAAATGAAGATACTGAGTGGAATGATATTTTACGGCGTAAAGGGATCATCCCAGAAAAAGAGGTAACCGAAGATCAAGTGGTTGATTTATTGGAACAGACAGTCAAAGAAAAACAAGGAAAAGGGGAAAAGAATTTAGATGAACTGAATTTAGATGAATTAGATGAACTAGAAGATGAAGAAGATGAAAAAGTTATTTTGGAATATAGGAATAAGAGAATGGCAGAGATCAGAGCAGCCGCAGCAAAAGCAAAATATGGGGAAGTGAGGGAAATAAGTGCTCAAGATTATGTCAGTGAAGTAAATAAAGCTGGGGAAGGTGTTTGGGTTGTTCTTCATTTATATAAACAAGGGTATAAAATTTATTTACTTGTTATTAAACATTATCTTATCCAGCTTATTACAATTTTTTATTTTTCATTTTTAGAATACCATTATGTGCATTAATTAATCAGTATTTAAATCAACTTGCGATGAAGTTCCCTACAACCAAATTTTTAAAAAGCATTTCCACCACTTGTATACCTAATTATCCAGATAAAAACTTGCCAACAGTTTTTGTTTACTTTGAAGGGGATTTAAAAAAGCAGTTAG
Source organism: Liposcelis bostrychophila (assembly GCA_037577465.1). NCBI lineage: Eukaryota > Metazoa > Arthropoda > Insecta > Psocodea > Liposcelididae > Liposcelis > Liposcelis bostrychophila. The sequence continues at coordinate 37,951,079 of CM075213.1, read as the reverse complement.
TAGGTCCATTTGAATTTCGAGGAATGAATTTAACATATGATGGTAAGCTTTAAATTTTTGGAAAATTAAGCCAGAAGCAAGTATTTGAAATTTTTTTTTTTTTACTTCTGCTGATGCTGCCTATTATTCTCTTAATAATCTTTTCATTTTTCAGAGTTTGAATGGATTCTTGGACAAACAGGAGCAATAAAAACCGAGTTAGAAGAAGATCCAAAACCAAAAATAAAAGATGTGCTATTTTCCAAATTGAAAGGAAAAGATGAGGATGAGGACAGTGATAACAATGACTGGTGATCAATTTTTTTTTTTTTCTTTTTGCAACATTATTTTTTATATATTAAATATTTATTGAATATTTCTAATAAATGGAATTCTATGAAATGAGGTTATTTTGCAAAGAAACAAACAAAGTATTCCAATATGTAAAACATTTATTCCAAGGATTACATTAAACATGATTATATTACACGCATCATATGAAAATAAGTGACTTACTAATAATTACCTGAATTTTTTTTTTTATCACTAGCAAAGGCAATAATTTTTGCTTTTGGATTAAAAAATTTGGCTAATCCTAAAACCGAAATTAGGTGAAGTCACTTTCGTTTTTCCTTTTAAAAAAAACTTATACATGCCAAAAAAAAAAAGAAAAAAAAAAAAAATTTCTATACATAAAATGTAAAAAAATGAATAAATTAAATAGAGATTCAACATTTAAATTATACTAACATAATGAATATAACTGTTTTATTTCAATATTTAAGAGAAATCTTTTTTTTTTTTTAAAGAGACGAAGACCACACCAGTTTCTAGCAGGCAAGCTTCTAAGGGACCCTAGCACTATAAATATAAATCTTTGGTTGTTCAAACTGATTCAATTTTATTGTATTGATTCAAATACTTTAAAAAAAAATTATTGTAAAAAATTCGGCAGCGCTTGGTTTATTATCATTAAGGCTTAACTTTTATACCGATCATCAAAATAAATGAGATCCAATTTTCATAAAAACCTAGAAGCTGCTA